>NW_021011504.1:68658-668658 GCF_003987935.1 Bombyx mandarina
TGAGTCGGGGTTAGCGGAGCGATGATATCGAAGGCGAGATCATCGACTAACGCGTCGAGCCGCCTGCCATTAGGGGTTGTGGTGTGTGAGTTCCACCTGATGTGTTTACAATTTAGGTCGCCCGCCAGAATGACAGAGCTTCCCATGCCGAGTAGCGCCTCGATATCACTGCTTAGAACGGATAAATCCTATAAACGACAGCTGATGTGCAGTAAAAGATCACAATAGACTAAGCACTCTATCTCGCTCACACCCGCTTGAACAGTTGCTACCTCGCGCTCGCACCTACAGCGGGCTCTCAATGTGTCTGGCAAGATGTAAGAACCATTAAAACTGTCCGGCTCTTGGGGTAACATATTTTTATAAGTCCCTAAGTAACATATATAAAATTTAGCTTTTATAGTATAACGAAAGTATAATTAAAATTTATTAAAGTTTAAGGGTGTCTGGCAGGGGGTAACAACTGGAAAAAGTGTCCGGCAACGGATATCATGATTTCTAAAGATATTCTGGAGTAAATATTAAAAAAAAAAACCTTTATACTTTAACGAATTTAAGGTACTATTTTATATACCTTTACTGCCCGTTACCTGCCCAAGTAACCACAATCGGAACTCTATAATCGCGGGTCGTTCTTAGCTGTGTTGGAGACATACACAGAGAAACTTTCAGCTTTTATAAAATAACGAAGGTCTGGCTGTCGCGGGCTCTTGCTCTATTATTTATTTAATAGGATCATTATTGAATACGAAAACAAAAAGAGGCCGCTTGTAAATGAAATGCAAGAATTCATAAACAAGTTCACGACGAAGCAAGCTACCATAGAGGAGCTTGAGCCGTTGATAGTTGACCTCGGCGAGACCTTCAATGAGGTCCTCTACCACCTGTGGAAGAGTCTCATGACCATAGAGATGCAGCTCTACGAGCAGTGTGAGGTTTGTTATTTTTAGTATCTACCTAATAAAACCTAATAGTAAATTTTAATAAAAACATCCTCTTTTAAATTAATTGATTCATAAAACATAAAATTAAGATGTCATTGTTAGAATTTAATATTAAATGGTATTTATAATTCTTCTGTACAATTTTTGTGATGAAAATATTATTGGGGTATAAGAGGTTAAGTTTTCTCTAGCCATCGTATTAAGGACTGGAGACATTGCGAGTTATCACGATGTATGTGACAAAACACTTTTCAGACTAAAGACGAAAGATATATACGTACATAATAAAGATTCAGTATAGTATTTGCTAAGCCTGAGTTTTTTAGACAGCTTTATTTTCTAACCACAGGAATCTCGTGTACAATTTTCTGTTAACATAACGGAAATGATAACGAAACTGTTGGAGGTATCTCGTAACGCATTCGGAGCGTGGCGCGAACAAGAGGGCGTCTGGTCTATGAGACAGTTCGAGGCACTGTCAAAGCTCCTTGGGAATAAGCTCATCTTGGGAGACGTACCCCCAGAGTTATTCGAGGTTGATTCAATCTTTTACACACAGTTGAGATCTTGGTTGTACTTTTTAAAATAAATCAAGGTTCTACATCGTGAAATCGTTTTCAATGCTGAAAGTGAAATGTACTATGCCATAAAGTGACCCGCAATGTAACGCGAAGGTAACTGGCACGCGTCGCCCTGTTACGATAAGACCGCCAATAACTTTGTGTGATAGGTCTTTTTTGTAATTGATTAAATGGGTGGATGGGCTTAGAGTTCACCTGGTGTTAAGTGGTTACTGGAGCTCATAGACATCTACAACGTAAATGCCGCTACCCACCTAAAGACACGAGCTCAAAGGTCTCAGTTTTTAGAGTACAACGGCTGCCCCGCCTTTCGAACCCAAACGCATTACTGCTTCACGCCAGAAATAGTACTCACAAGACGTCCTACCAGTAGTAAAAAACATTACAAATATCGATATTATTAACAATAGCGTATTAGGAATCAGGAACTGAATCAAATTATGTTTTCGTTTTTGTTACAGTTTCCAATTCATCCTTGTTTAAACTTAAGATAAATTTTCTCAACTTTTTTAAACTAATTCTTCTTCCTTAAGCAATTTAATCTTGTCAATTGTTGGTGTGTTGTTCAAATTTAAGTTCTTTGTTCCTTGATAAGTTTGTCGTGTTGCAGGTGATGATGGATCGAGATTTAATGATGAATTTAGTGGCTCAATCCTCGGATAACCACATGCGTTTTATTGATGGACGCGAGGATTTGCTCATGACCCGTGCCAACAACTGGCGTGATGAACTTGTACAAGGCACTAATGAGTGAGTATCAAACGATCCTTCCTTCACTATAAATATACAATAAAAATAATTAATACATGTACCATTTTGATAAGGTGTAAAAGGAATAATATAGTCTGGGTGCTCATAAAATAAAATACATGCTCCGTTGTCAGATTAAGGAATAAATACGTTTATCTATTTCTATTTTTAAGTTCCTAAGTAGGTAAATGTACCTATACATAGTAAGTACCCATATAATAAAGAAAACATTGTCAATATGTATTTTTCCCTACATAATCGCTCGTAGCCTAAGGGACTATTTTAGCTACGCGACAGAGAGCTACTCTTATCTTATCTATGCCGAAGACTACACTAATAATAAACAGTTAAATCATGTCATCGCGCTTAATAAGCAAGGTCAATGACCACTGCAACTTCTTTCACCGGCGTCTTTAGTCAGTACTGAGGTTTACCACTATTATTGAGATTTAGGTTTCGACATACTGCTATTCGTAAGGCTTTGGTACTCATATATAACAGTATTCGTTGTTCGAAACAGTTTTAAGTTTTATGTATTACATTTTTATAGACAGTAATTTATGCTAAATGCTTTTGTGTCTTCTGATTAATCAAATGAAATTATGTATTTTTATTTTTGTACGGTTTTATTAATAGGTATTTACCTACGAAATTGCCGTTATGTATACAGAAAGTTTTATTGTTGTCTACCGAGGAATTTCATCCGCTCAGTGGACGATCCATCAATCTCTTTGTCGTTTAACCCCAAACTATCAATCTAAATATATACCCAAATCGGTACATCTCTACGAGTTCCTTGGTTATCTTTCAATGATTTTATTGAAGAAATCTGGTGTAAAGAAGTTAGGGGGCCAATAAACCCTTCAAAGGCATTTTGTACTGCATATCGGGTATTCGATTTTTAGTACAAAGTCGTTATTCAAACTTTGAAAAAGTAGAAATCTGTCGGTGCAAGGTCTGGTAAGTACGGTAGATGACACAAAACTTCCAACCCTAGCTGTTATAGTTAAGAGACCGTCCTGTTGTGTCGCATGAGGGCGAGCGTTGCCGTGAAGGAGGTTCGCAATCTCTTCGTTTCGTTGTCTTTTAAGCAACGCAAGGCATACATTGGCGTACAGGCGTTATTGCGTTGGCGATCGTTAATAAAAAAAATTATTGCTTAGATGGGTGAACGAGCTCACAGCCCACCTGGTGTTAAGTGGTTACCGGAGCCCATAGACATCCACAACGCAAATGCGCCACCCACCCTGAGACATAAGTTCTAAGATCTCAGTATAGTTACAACGGCTGCCCCACTCAATAATCCAAAACGCATTACTTGCTTCACGGCAGAAATAGGCAGGGACTCACAAGTGGTCCTACCACCAGTAATTACGCAAATTATAATTTTGCGGGTTTGAATTTTATCACACGATGTTATTGCATATCGTGAGCATTTGTTTAGTACGTATTTCATTGGTTGACTTTAGTTTTCGGGTGACCACTGGGTGTATTTTTTAAAGTAAAATTTCCATGCTTGAATCGTTCAAAACAACGAGTGGTGCGTTAGTTCGTAGTGTTTACTACGACCTACACGTATTAATGTTGTGAGCCGTTTGTGCGGCATCGTTACCGTGACGAAAGTCGTTTACCATAATTTCTCATGTTAATATCGTATCCATATTCATGAGAAATGTACAAACATAATGTTTTCACCGATCAATAAACAAAGGACTGAATTTCAAAATGAAATTTTGTTTTGGATCTGGAATTTATTGCTAACTTATACAACATTAGGTAGGTAAGTTTCAAATGGCCAGTATTCTAAAACAGAAACTTTATAGGCAAATACTTATTATTTGCACAATAATTTGAATATATAGCGTTCCATTACTTACAATTACGTGGCTATGTTTCAGTAACGAAGTAAAGCGTAATCGAGATCGTATATTAGAGATAAATTACTACATAGACAATCAAAGGGAGGAGTGGACTGATATGCAGATGGGACTTACTGAAATAGTAGACCCGGAGACGGTCGCTTTACTTGGTGATGACTTTTAAAAAACTAAGGACGAGGCCTGGTGGTATTGTTGTAGATATTTGTGTGACAAATAGCATATTAATTATTCAATATTAATAAAACATTGTTTTGTTTTTTAATAGTTTTTTTTTTATAGTTGTGTTGGTGACGATCTCACTCTCCCCACCTGTGTGTTTAGTGCGAGTTTTTTATCGTTCTCGATAGCGTAAAAGTTAGCGTATATTTGTATGGAATGGGATCGTTTGCCGCTAGGGGCGCTGTTCGAGCTGCATACAAAATTGGGTTAACTTTTACGCTATCGAGAACGTTAAAAAACTCGCACTAAGCATACTGGTCTAGATTGCCAAAACCCATAGACCGCAGAACATGAGTGTTCACCTCAAAACATGAGGTCAAATTCTTCCACTATCTTTTATAACGGTCTCACCCTTCAAACCTACTCCTGATTACTTCGCGGCAGAAATAAACTACGGGCCCACGATATGCCCTATCAATAGTAAGAGTTGGGAAGTTTAAGTTGATGATCAGAATGCGGTGGTATAATTAACGCTCAGAAAACGCTGCTACTCTTCAATACAGAATAAGAAATATAAGTAATCCAATCTATTTTTTTTTTTTTTAAATAGTTGGAAGAGTCTATGGTCTGACCCAATGAAAGGTTTCTACACTAGTAAGATGTAGTGAGTATTTAAGGTGATGCAATGACTTGATGAAATTTTAGACATTTATTTGTGTAAATAAATAATTTTCCAGTGTATGTATAGAAATAGAAATATTATTTTTTTATGATTTAATAATCTTTATTGAAAACGTAAATATTACATATAAAACAAGAACAATATATTGTTAATCATATCAAACATTTAAAACAGTACATATTCTAATTGTTTTCATACTGTAGACGGTTTTGGCACAATTTGAAGTCTACTAAGTTGTGGGATCAATGTTCCATTTCAACGTTATACAATGGTTACTTGGGGTCATAAATATTACAAAGTCAATGCTACATTTCACCCATGACACCCACATGACCCAAACATGTGCTTGGTGTATCTATTATTGTAGTCTTATATTCATTTTTATATCTATGACAATGGTTACAACACTAATTCTAAGTACTTATTAAAACAATATCATAGATTTTAGTGGTATAAAATTGTATTTATATAAATGACTAAAATATATAATACAAAATTCCTACTATTTACAAAATTTGTTAGAATTGTTCAAAAATACTCATAAGTAAATGAACACTATTTTAATTATACAATTTATAATTACAACATACGTTTTATTTACATAATTGTGATTAGGCATTTATTTAGCAGATTTCTGTTTGAGAGCTTGAATGTAAAGTTCTAACGATTGTTGTACTTTTGGGTTCTGTACAAAAGTTAAAAACTCATCAGTGTCCTGTTTACGATTCTTGATGAGCCACGTCAAAGGTTCCGCCCTAATCTTTTGCTTGGTTAAAGCACGAGCTATAGGCGAGATTTTGTCGAATTTCTTTATAAACTTCTTGCATTTATCAACCGCATCAGATTTGTCTGTAGCTAAAACGTCGATGAGTCCCACCTTCAAAAAAAAAAATTATCATGTGCACTACATTCACAGTTTTTGTTAAAGTAAATATACTTTTAACATAAATTTACACGATTTGTCGATAAGAATAAATAAATAAATTTATATTCAATTTAATCCCTCCTTAATAATAGTATTTTTTTAAAAGAGGGCATTATATAGATGCATTCTCCTAACAAGCTACTGAAGCAACCCTAATGACTCAGAAGGACACGAAATACCTCCTGTAAGGAATGCCGAACATTCATCACTCTCCTATTAAATGCCAGGAGATATTTTCCAAGGCAAGATAATTTGATTTGATGTCTATGATAACCCTGCACTGATAATGTTAAACTTTTCAAAATAACTTCTTTGCGCACATCTTCACTCACATCCCTTCATTTTTATAAAAGGAAGTTTACAAAATTAATTAATTATTATTTTATTATATTATTTACCTTCAATGCTTCATCAGTGTTGAACATTCTAGCTGTGGTGAGTGCATATTCAGCCTCTCTCTTAGATATAGTATTACACATAGTGTCCATAAACCACTTTGGAGCAACAATGCCCAATGCTGTTTCATTCAAACCAATGTTGTATTTCCCTGTGACCATAGCTCTGTATTCACAGGACATTGACAGGAGACATCCACCAGCAGGTGCATGACCCTGGAAATATGAAACTGCTGTTAACCCTTTGAGGTTCAGAGTCCACACATATTGAGACGTATAGTTTAATCTTAAGACCGTAAAGGGTTAATTATTGTAGTGTTGACATTAATATATTGATTAATTATTATAATATAGTCTGTCACATAAGATTAATAAAACATGAATATCATATAATTCAAACAAACAAACAAACAGTGCTCTCTTCTGACTTTTAATTCTTGTCGAACCCATCGTTTGTGACGAAAGGCTCGGCGAGTAAATTATACCACAGATACAGTTTCTCGCCAGATCTTCTCAGTGGGTCGCGTTTCCGACCGGTGGTAGATTACGCGAAACACTGCTCTTGCTAGGGTTAGTGTTAGCAACGTCGTCAAATTTGAGGCCCGTGAGCTCACCTACTAGTTAGGGTTACGCTGAAATGGTCTGTCAGGGCACTCAGCTTAGGTAGGCAAAAAAAAATACTTTTAAGAATAAGATTATTACGTAAAATATTATGTAAAGTATTTATAGTTAAATGTTGAATTATTATACATATTTGGTTATAATAATATGAAAATGAAACAAATTGAATTTGTTTGAAATTGTACAAGATAAATCGAACCTAATAGATAGAAATGAAATGTTTTAGTGAATGGAAAGTAAATTACTTTTTGGAAGAATCCCAGTGAATTGGTTTTATTCTCCTAACTTGCACTTTCACAAACGCTAAATAGTTAATAAGAAACCTATATAATATTGACAGACACTAAATAAAACATTTCGTTGAACCTCTCTCGTGTTTCTAAACATTTTTTTTAGCTGCCAGTAATGTCAAATTACAAAATTTCCCTTGAAATTTAAAATTTAAAACACCACTTTTCTATTAGTAATTTCATGTCTTCATATTAATATTGTAATTTTAGGAAGCCATACAACCTTTTAAAGTTACATACATTAATTGCAGCAGCAGTAGGGTAGTTGGATCCAAATAATTTAAGCCAGACTTCTTGTAATGTTGTCCAGAATGTTTCAACTCTTTTTATATCAGGTTTGTACATCTCCATAATGTCCAGACCAGCAGAGAATACTGTAGGTGATGACTGTAAATTTAATGGTATTACTGTAGTTTGAGAGAAATATTAATGGTAGTCACATATTCCAGAAATGAATGGTGGGACAGACATTGTACTGTAACCAAAAATTAAATCCGTCAGTTGGGACATAGACTTAAGTATGAAAATTAATGACGGTAACGAAGCTATAATGTCTAAATGTTCCAGTTAACACCTAGCACTAGTAGCTCTGTATGCTATCAGCTATATATCAATATTAACACTGCTACTATTACTGCGCTAGTTCTACGGCCCTGAAGTGGGTTCTAGTCTCTGATAATAAAGGCTGCCATTCTTCTTATAGCTGCTCGTCACCATGCCAGTTTGGCTGTTGGAGTTTGCTTAGATCCCCTTCGCAGTATCAGATCAGCTGTACTTGATATATTAAGAGTGCTTTGCACATAATTTCCTCATAGCTCTTTTTTACATATCGAAATATAACATGATAAAATAACTCATAGTAAACAACTCAGGCAAATACAAACCTTACGGCTTATCTTTTAGTTGGTTGTCAATATGTAAACTAAATTAAATTAAATTTTATGGCTGAGATTAACTTAAGTTCTCACCGATGTCAAGACGACGCCCCTGGACTTGTTCTTAGATACATCATCAAGTGCTTTGCCTAATGCATCTAGCAATTCCAAGTTCAGACTGTTTACCGGAGGTCTCTGCATGGTTAATGTTGCTATACCGTCATTGTCAACTGCCAAGTCTATTAAAGGACCTGTACTTGCTGACATTGATCGGAATGCTGGAGTTGTATAGCGTACAGTTGCAATTACTTGGCGAAGAGGAAACATTCTGTAAAATATATCACAGATTAATTTTATTATTTAATTAAAATTTTAAGCAACTGTGGTTTTGTTGCAGTGAAACGATACCACCAATTACAATTTTATATTTAATTAAAGAGCGATCAAATTCAAATGTTAATAGCGGAGCACCCAGCATATGTCTGTCTTGAACTCAACCGAATGAAAAGGTTTTGCGAGTACCATCGAATCTATATTTATATTAATAATATAATTATAAAGAGGAAAGATTTGTTTGTTTGTTTGTATTGAATAGGCTCCGACACTACTCAACCGATTTGAAAAATTCTTTCACTGTTTGGAAGCTACAATATTCCCGAGCGACATAGGTATAATCTTTTTTGGATCCTTACTAAAACTACAATATTATAACCAAAGGTTTAAAAAAAATTACCTAAAATAGTCTACATCGTGTGCCCTGCGAAAATTATGATAGAATAAAATAATGTACTATGACTTGGTAGAACACATTATTATTTACAAAAAGTGTCGGGACAGCATATGTCTAACTATTATAAATATGCCGCAATAAGTGTTCTTGTATTTAAAAAAATAAAACAACGTCGTTGAAATTTTAAAACACCCGAGAGAAGCCGGAGCGGGCCGCTAGTATTATATATACTGCGATGCTTCAGCGCAGGACCGTACTCAGGGCAGGGCCGAACTCAGGCTCGCTACACAACAATTTTGCAACTTTACAGCTTCTTCTTCCTCATCGTACACTATTGATAGAGTGGTCATGGTCATGCATCAGTTCAATCCGGCGATACCGATACTTTCGCGATGCGACGCCATGTGGCACGATGTTTCGCACAGTGAGAGCAATCATTTATGTTGGAGGGAGTCACAGATTTTATGAGGTCGGTCCATCGTGTTGGAGATCGTCCGCGAGATCTTTTGCCCTCGACTTTCCCTTGCACCACCAAATGGTCAATGGAGTCCTCATTACGAGTGATGTGCCCGAAGAACTTGAGGCCCCCCTCCTGGCTGAGCCTTTGCTCGCCCACCTGTCCTAGTGAAACTGGAAAGGCCTCCAGGCCACCAGTAATCCTTCAATAATAATAAAAAAAAAAAAAAAAGAACTTGAGGATTCGTATTTGGACTGTTGACGATAGTCTCTCCTTGATATTGAGCTGTTTCAGAATCGAAACGTTGGTACGGTGCGCGGTCCACGGAATTCTGAGTAGACATCTCCAACATCACATTTCAAGTGCGTCAATCTTACGACGGTCTTGCAGCCTCAGCGTCCACGTCTCAGCCCCATACAGAAAGATTGGAAAAAGCAGGCCGAACTTTTGTGTTTTTGGTTGTTCCGCGGTCTCTCCAGATCTTTGTTAGCCTCTCAACTGAGGATCTTGTTACGGCGCAACGTCTTCGGATCTCACCTTTGCAGCCTCCAGAATTGGTGATATTGGAGCCTAGATATATAGCTATTGACTACCTCGTCTCCCGCTATATGGTAGACTTCCAGTTGACGAATTCTCCATTTTCCGAGAAGTAGATGGTGTGGTTCTCCAGGTTTCTGTGCCCACTTTCTTTCCAATGCGTTTCATTTGATCCCGTAATAACCGTATTACATCGCTCAAGTTCGTGACCCAGTACGTGGAGCTTTCCTTCACCAATGAGGCCTCTCACATTCCACATTCTGATGCGGATCTAATTATGCGATTGAAGTTTTGTTTTTCTTCTTCCAGTGACATACTTTCCATGAGGCACCTGGTTGCCTACTCCAACTTTACAGCAGAGCCATTTAATTTGTAACTTTACAGCGGAGCCGTTAAAATTTGGAAAAAATATCATGACAAAAAAACTTCTTCAACTATTTTTCAATGGAGTAAACTTAATTGAAGTTCAATTAAAAACATTGAACTGTTGATGCTAATACCAAATAAAATGTATCTTTGATTACAAAAATAAATGTTTTGTGTTAAGCAAAATGTCGCTTAAACTAAATAGCCTTCCACCCCTCAATATAGTTGGTAATATATTCTATTTTAATCTAATTTGTCAAATTGCTAATGATCTGCTCTTACAGTTTTAGAAGTAATAAAAAAAGTAAATGTTCTGCAGATATATGCTAAGAGTTAGAATAGAGTGGAGTAAAATTGTTTAATGTACACCAGAAAAAAATGCGAAGGTAATCAAAAGGAAAAAGGGCAATAGGCGGTCTTATGACTCGAAGTGATCTCTTCCAGAAAAATATGCAAGGAGACGGGATCCGGGATTCCCTAGAGTTAAAAAAAAGGTAGACTCCTGTGCAATTGAAATTTGATTCGTTTTGTTATTGATATCATTTTAAATTGCAAATTGTAAATTTTACCTGAAAACTGAAGTCCAATTTGAATTGAACTTTGTACTTAAATTCGAAGGTTAGCTTCTAAATTAGACTTCTCTTCTGGAAGTAAGCTTTATGCTTGCAAATAAAAAACTTGCACTACTTTTAAATATATTAAGGTAATATATTAAGTTCTAATAAATTAATTGTAAACTTTAAATAAAAAATTAACTAGGCCTAATATAACTTTTCTTTTTTTTAAATTGGTTTTCAGCCATTAGCTAATCTACCTTTTAGCCTATCAGTTAATTTATCAAAGCAGGAAGGACGATATTTAAACCAATCTCACCTCAATCGAAATTTGGTCTAGGCAACAGAAACAAAGGTGGAGAGAAAATGATAGAGTTCTGTATCAACAAGAATTTCACGATTTTAAGCATTCATTTTCAATATAACCTTAGACGCCTTTACACATGGTCATTTCTGGGTAATCGATACCGAAATCAGATTGATTATATTTTACTAAACTCCCGTTGGAAGTCATCCGTGAACAACGTGAAGACGTTTCTTGGGAATGCGGCTCAGACTACAATTTACTAGTTGCCAGCTTTAGACTTGACTGACTTAAGACTGATCAATAAGACCTTGGCTGAGGTAATACCCAAGCACTTGAAAACAGACCCTAAAAAAACTGTCTGGATATCGGATCCCCCTTGGACTCTCATCCAGCGCAGGAAAGAATTAAAAGTTAGTGGACGACAAGATCCGGAGATAATGTGAGAGTATGCCTTCTTATGCTAGGCTTAGATGCTTGTTGTAGTGAATATAAGAACAAGTTCATAAATGACATCTGTAAAGACAGAGCAACACTCCCATAAATACCAAACAGCAGATCTGTTTAAAAAAGCCCGTCTGTTGTCCAAAAAATCCAAACCCAAATCATGGGCTGTGGAAGATGCTAATGGAGAAATCCTGTATCAATCTGATGAAGTCCTGAAAGATGGCGGTGTTACTGCGACGACCTATACAAGGGTACCCTAGACACTTCCGAAGACACACCTCGGAATAGCTTTGAATTAGAACCACATTTAATTTGCTCCGAGGTGGTTGTAGCACCAGCAATCCTTAAGAACAAGAAAACACCAGGCCCAGACACTATAAAATCAGAAATACTGAAAGCCTTAATACTCTCTTAATAATCTGCGACAGGGTTTGGTTTAGTCGAGAATGGCCGAGTGATTGGACGGAATCCACTATAATACCACTACACAAGAAAGGTTTTATAAAACAATGTGAAAACTTCCGTACCCTTCCCCTGGTGCGAGCAAAATCATGCTCCATATCTTAAATTGCCGGATCAGGTACTACATTGACTGGCAGATTCCGCAAGAGCAGGCGGGATTCATCAATGGTGCTCTCAAATTAGTTGATTGCATGCAGCTGGCATTGATACCTTGGATATGTGGTGCTGGAGGATGATGCTACGAATCCCGTAGACACCATATCGGATTAAAGCATCCATATTAAGACAGCTCAATATCCAAACTAGGCTCTCTACCATCTGCTTCAAGAGGATATTTGAGTTCTTCGGTCACATTGCCAAAAAGAACAGTGACAATCTTGAAAAATTGATAGTAACTGGCAAGATTGCAAGCAAAAGATCTCGTAGCCGCAATCCAATGCGCTGATCCGACCAAATCGGCACCATTCTGGATACCAACGTCTATGATGCCATACACACTGCCGAGAACAGAAAAAGATGGCGAAACATCATCCAGGATGGATAATGGGAAGATATAGTCACGACCCTCAGACATGAGGAATGCGACTCAGGGAGGAGAAGGCCATTAGGTTAATCGTTTTTATTCAGTGGATATTCCAAATTTAATTACTTTTTCAATAAAAATGCTACTTTATAATAATTTACAGTTCATTAAGGATGCATTCGATTTATTATAGATTGTTTTACGAGCAAAAAAAACACTTCAAATTAACCACAGGCTTCATGTATCCAGTTCTTCTCATTTTATTTCACGAGATAAGAAAAACCAAAAAGGTATTTATTTGTGTAGTTACTATTACTGTATTGTAGTTGATTTCTAATTGAAATTTAGATTTAAGGAATTTTAAACGAGCTTCATAAGGCAGGTAGGTCAGTGGTCTTCCCATACTTTGGACATAAATAATTAATGGTTAAAATCCATCTTAATTACACGTTTAATCTTAAACAAGAATTAAAAAACAAAATTAAATATAAGAACACCATGAGTTTACATAGAACACCACAACTACGCCAAAACTATCTGTAAATCGGCACGATTCTATTGACCACTTATTTTATTTCATCCCATACCACACCTTTTAAATGTTATAATAAAGTTCGTTTTTCTTTATTTTTTGTATAATTGCCATGTTTTTTTTTTACTGTCAAAAAATGATCGTCCGGCATATTGGTTACGTTTCCTTTGCTTGTCGAATGGTCCATTATATAATAAAATTAAATGATAGAAAAATTGATAAAATTCCTAAAGGACTCAAATTGTATTATCTAATTACATGACAAGAAAACATTAATATGTGATAATTTTCAACATTAACAAATTTGTCTTTTAAAATTAAATAATGTCGCTCGAACAAACTGCTTGTGACGGTTAGTATTTGTCATTAGGTTATGTCCGGCGATAGAGATTCTCTGTTTTGTAAATAAATAGCAACTTGCGTTTATTTTGCACATCATTGATTTAAATTTAGGCCTATTTGTGTGTTTAAGTTGTGTACTATATATCGTTTTCACATTAGATCTAAAAATGCAAATCTTCAAAATCACTTACGATTGTTATGTACAATTTTGTCGTTACGATTTTGGTAAATAACCCTTTATGATTAATGATACTGAGTAGTCATAATTACAGATTTGAAAGCTTTTGAGCGTCGTTTAACTGAAGTGATAGCATGTCTCCAACCAGCTACAATGAGATGGAGAAGTAAGTACATAAACTATTTTTATAATACATACCTAGCTAGTTCTAGAGCTGAAACTGCAACAAAAAAGCATAGTTCTCAGTGGATGGCTCGCACAAAGATCTACAAAACCAATTACTGAAACAGCTGTGAATAGTTGAGCTGATCAGTGATAAAATATACCTTAAAGTAATAGACTTAGTCTATACATTTAAATTATACACTTGTTAAAAAATGAGATAAATAAGAATAATGAAATAATAATATATTTTTCATTAATACTTCAATTAAACTTTTTACAACTTTGTTTAAAACTTAATTCCAGTTCTACTGACAATTGTGTCAGTTTGTACAGCAATAGCAGCATACCATTGGTTGATGGATCCTCTGACACCTGTAGTCTCGCTCACACAGTCTTTGTGGAATCATCCCTTTTTTGCTGTGACCTCTACATTATTGGGTAAGATAAATGATATATGGAATTAATTTAATTAATATTGATAACATTTTACAATTATATTATTAACACCACGTAGTTAGAACTAAAATATGGAAATTAATCATTGTTTTTATTTGTTTTATGTATATTTAATTCATGAGATTGTTTTGATGGACAAAAAAAAAATTATTCAACTGCAGTTGCAATTAGTGCCAACTGTTGACCTCAATATACTTAAACTATAGTGATATGAATAAAATGTTGTATTTATAAATAAAAAGCCCATAGCAATAGCTAATAAATGAGAATTAAACAATTTCTTATGGTAAAAGTCTTTACATTCCAGTGCAACTGTTTACTGTTTAGTACTATTGAATGAACTATCATCTTGTTAAATAGCGAATTAATTGTAGCAAAAAAACTATTACTTTCTTACAGTTTTGCTATTCATGATTGGAGTACATAGAAAGGTAGTGGCTCCTAGCATCATCACAGCGCGCACTCGCTCCATACTTAATGACTTCAACATGTCTTGTGACGATACTGGCAAACTTATTCTGAAGCCGAGACCAGCAAATAGCTCATTATTTTAAATATTATCTAACTTTGTACATATCTTTAAATATTAATTATAAGAATAAACTTGTTTTTATTTTATTATTGTTTTTTTTTTCAAATATGTATTAAGCTATTATAAATATAGTGATTTAAGTTTTCTATATTATCTTATCTTATACCTTTAAACGAGTAATTCTTGTATATATATAATCTGAATCTCAGAAACGATTTTCATAAAATTTAGTATACAGGAGATTTCGGGGGTGATAAATCGATATAGCTAGATTTATTTTCAGAAAATGTTGTTTTAATTGTGTAATCAATAATGAACTCTTCCCGACATCTATCGGCGAATAATAATACTATTTTTCTTAATTGAGGGCAACTAACCGCTTTAAAGACACAATAGTTCATATTAAAACGAATTACAAAGGATCAGATTAAAAGTTGCAGGACAGGTCAAGTAACTCATCATAAAATAAAACAACTTTAATACAAGTGTCTATTAAATTTTATTAAATTACATAACTTTGGTGTGTTTTATATACAACAAATAGGATAACTAAAGAAAACAGACAATAGTTATCATACAAACATGCATAATTTATTAACAAAATTTATAATGAAGTACAATTTTCAACAATACTTATCTGTTAATGTTATGTATATATTATGGTAAAGTAAAATGAAAAATGTGATAGTTGTATATTATTCTAACAGAAAATGTAGAAATTTGAAACTCTTTAGGGCAGATATTGCTAAAACGGCCCTAATATGCACTTTTCATGATTAGGGTACTTATACTAACGAAACTCAAGACATGCATTAACCCAGAATACTCTTAGACTCATCATGGAGTTTAATAGGAAAATCAAAAAGAAGTACTCACAAAAATAGGATTATACAAAATTTTTGGCTTCTGGGCAGTGACTTACATAAATGTTTCTTATTCTTCAATTAACTTCATCAATTCCTAAGTAAATGCAATTTGGAGTGTCAATGTAACACGCATACTGCAAAATCTTACTTACAATTCTATAAAAATTTCAGTGTGTATAATAGAACTAATAAAATATTGTGCTGATAGTGCAAATATGTATCTATTATATTATGCTAATTTACATAACGATACTAATTTACTATGCTACACAAAAAAAACCTTGTGCTACAGTGACAATAATATATTGTAGTATAAACAACGATATTAAAGTAGATAAATATTTAGAAATGCATTTTTAATGTTACATTTGATATTAACTACAGAATAAAAGGCTATTAAGTTAAAATGAAAATCATTACATATATTAATGGAATTTGAAATAACTACATTTATTTATTAAAATCTGTTAAAATCAGGCAGTCTAGTACTCTTTAGAACTTTTTATGGAGAAGTAATTTTGAGCGTTATTATTTATTAAGTATTTTTTTCTTATTATACAATCTAGTCATACAATGAAATTTTATAAATGCTACTTTTAAAGTTTTCAGTCATTTGACTTTGAGTTACAAGAACAGTTTTTCACTAATGAAAATTAGTTGGTACATAAAACAAATACAATTTCTTATAAAATATAACAATAGTTGTGGGAGAGTATATTATGTAATTAATTATTTATCTAATATAATATTAATAATTATTTTTAATTATTTAACGGAGTACCTACCTGAGTGAACCGTGTAGAAAATATATATTTTTTTAAATCTCTAATTTTGTATAAAGCTTAAATTCAGAAACAAGTCGGTAGAATAAAACAAGATATTTGTTTCTTTTTAATATAGGTACAACGGTTTTATTTAATCGACGAAATATTTGTTAAAGTTCGTTAATAACTTTTAGATACTTTAAATTGGAGAACGATAAAAAATAGGTGGACCGTCATTTAGTGTAATTTTGATCGGAGTACAATCTTGAAGATCTTATATATTTGTGAATTTTGTTTTATAATTTTTTTAAATTAATATTTTACATCAGTCTTTGATAGTTTTTTTTTACTATTGTATTATCATTGACCATGAATGGAATATTCTTTGCATTCGCTATGAATAGTTTGCACTTTTAAATTCTCAACGAATATCATACATTCAAGAAAAGAAAAAAATCATGTGTTATGTTTTAATATAATTAAAACTAGTATACTAAATAGCTAAAGAAAATTACGATTGGATTGTTCATTCTAGCCTCATTATATATAATCTATGTTAATAGGTATTACGTTTCATGTCTCGAAAACAACATTAAAATACAAATAAAATTAGAGTACATATTATTATTCGATTTATATAACATTCATAACAGATGATTTAAATTCCAAGGCATTTTTATTAATATATATATATAACTTCGTAATATAATACTTTCTCACTTATGTTAACTATTTAAACTTCTAAGCCTCCTTATAATACTAGTTTCTGACGTCACCCATAAAGGCGAAATTAATATTATCAATTTCCTCGTAAGTTTATAGTCCTCTATTAATTTTTTCCTAGTTTACAATTCAATAGATCAAAGTATACAATCAGAGGATGTATCTAGATTTAAAAAAAAACGAGTTTAAGACGGACATCTTTGAAGGCATCAAATATGCAAATTTTTATTTCGAATAGCCATCAAAATTACCAGGCTACCGATACTATATGATAGTTCATCATACTATGTATATGATACAAATTTTTTTTAAACGAGATACATGTTATCTGAAAAAAGTAGTTCTCAGAAGTTTCATCATTTATTAATTAAATTTACAAATACAACACTTGTGCATCTGCCAGTAACAATTAGTATCAAACAATTTCGAATGGTACTAGAAATTATTAATGATGACAATATCTTTAATAGCAACGCAAATATTTGATATCCTCAAAGATATAAAGCCTAACGATCTATTGGTAATAAATACTATCTAAAGGTAGCCTTGCACATGGGGCTGTGAAGGGGAGAGTTCCTCAGTTTCATTTGCTTTTTTAAAGCCATACAAATTAAATATAACGTAGTATAGTATATGAAAATACGTGTAAATTCTTTGCTTTATAATAATTTTTTAAACATTTAGAACATGAGCAATATAATAAATGTATAATATAATAAAATTATTTAATTCATTACTCAGGTCGCCTTAAATCTAACGACCTTCATAGATTTAACATTTTAGCACTCGAGGAATGAATGAAATTTCAAAAAAAAACAGTATTAAAAACGATTCTATAAGCTAACAAATCTGTATTGGATTTTAACTTATTCTTTATACTCATTCTCATAATAGGTGACAGATTGGAGTGAGAAATCACAGAAGTGAAAATTTTCTGTGAATCATTCCATAGACCTGATCAAATGGTGAACTTAGTTGCATAATGTAAACCTCGAATTGGTGTTCAATATTTCTAGCATCATTTGGTGATTGATACTGGATCAGCAAGGGAGTATTTTTTTAACTTAATAATTTTAATTAATTTATTTCAAGTTACACAAATATAATATTGAACAAGAGCAAATCCAACACAACACAAAGATTACATAAACACTACACCATTGTTTTTTAATTACGCAAAAATAAACTAATAAACAGTCGTAATTGATGTAACAGATTATATATGTACTGAGAGCAAAACAACAATTTTAAATATTCATAATTTAATTTTGAAAATGCGTTTTTATGAATTTCATTTCTGTAACACGAGACGAGTGAAATAAAAACAGTATAAAGACATATAATTTACGTTAAAAAAAATTATTTATATATCCTATCGAAAAATTATACAATTAATCTATGATCAACTATTTCTTTTTGTTTGTGGGCTAATTTATGGATATCAATTTAAAAATTGTTTCTTCACGAGCTCGTTCAGTATAACGACATTCATTTATTTTCGGTAATCAAAAAACATTAGGTGTATAAATACAATAACAATGCAAAACAAACGCTTTTTATTTGTATATACGTACCATATGATTATGTAATGAGAACTTCCCGCGTATTTATTTATTGTCGTTGTCATTCCCCACAGCAACATGCAAGGCTCGAGTGCTGCCCTCACGCCGCCAACAAACTCTTTATGTTCTTTGGAGTAGACGGGTGGTTCAGATGTTTCGTGGTATACCTGAAGAAGAGGAAACAGAAAAATCATTCTTAATGCAATAAGGATAAGAAATATTTTTACAAAACCTAAATCAAGCTTTCAGGTTTCAATTCCATCCGACCTTCTAAGTTTGATATTACAATTATTGCTCTTTTGTTTACAAGAGGCAAGTTTTGAGAAGCTTTGAAGGTAACGTTAAAGGGTTGCCATACTAAAAAATACCCATGTGTGCAATTCACACGTGGTATAAGTGAAACCTTCAAAAATTAAAATACAATTATCCTAAATGCCTAAGTATGTGTAACATTTTGTCATTAGTAAATAATTGTAAATCATCTTTTATAGTATGAGGTAGCGCCCTCTGTGAACTGATATTTTAACTTCACGTATAATCCTAAATTAAAATTCACTACAAGAGGTTTCATACACACGTTAGTATTAAAAAACACTACGCTGAGAACGTCTAATGTGTTCTATCTCATTCTCTCGCCGGCTGAATCCTACACATTTATGTGTTTGTGTCTCTATGGACTTATTTTTTCGTTTCATCTAGTTTGAAATCACGATTCTAAAGAAGTTTCACTTCAAAAAAGAAAAGTGCCTACCTGAGGGCATTTAGGAGTGGTTCGGCCTTCGTCGGTGGTTGCTGTTGCAGGAACTTGACGCAGCCTTTCACGTCAACGGAGGAGGAGCGGCAGAAGGCACCGGACGGGTGTACCCAGTCGTAGAGTATTATAAGACCGACCATAACACGAAGTACTAGAAGCGATGTTTCCTCGCGACTAAATTGAGCGACTAGTTTCCTGGAAACATTAACATTAAAAAATGTTTAAATTGTTTAATAATCATTTTAGTTTGAATCATCAAAATTTTAAAACTGCATGTAAATTCTTTCTCTTTGCTGCCGTCTTGTCTTTCCGATACGTTATGTTTACGTTTCCACAGGTAGTGGGACGCGCCATCACGGATTCCCGTTTACGAACCATTTTGGGTCACATGTGCCAGTTTTACGTCGCGCAACTGTCGAATTTACGACACAATAAAACGTATGCGCTGCCCATTCAAGTGGAATGAGGTCGTCGTAGGCTTTGAACGTTATGCAAACGCGGCGCCTACGTAGATTTTGAATTGATGGAAAGCTTACATTGACTGGTGGGTCTAAAGTACACTAACATCGAGCATTTTCAATCAACATGAATTTATATGATTTCTTACGAATGATTTATATGACTTCTTTCGAATGATTTTGAATGGAAACTTCTGGTTTTATAACTCGTTTCGAAACCTTTATTTATTTTTAATTTCTGATTTCAATTTTCTCGATCAAATCTATCTTTTCACTCGGTTTTACACAAGAATACATCCTAAATTCAATTGTCCCAAGATAGGATGTTCACCTGTCTTTTGGGTGCCGGAAACGCAAAACAAGTTAAATCCAGGGTTACACTAGCTTCACCGGACGTGTGCTCGGCTATTTATATAGGAACTTGTATATATGCAAGCCTATCTTGAAAATATCGTCAGCGCGATTCAGGATTTCGATACCGATACCGGATTTCCCTTCCCTTTGAGACACAGTTACTGGCTGGCACAGGATTGCTAACTATTGAACCAATCAGGTAATCGTGGACATATTCTAACAATTTTCTCTCTAGATGCCCACGTGTTTGATGTTGACATTATTAAGTTTATCATTTTTTCACAATTCAACTAAAACTCAACTATAACTATACTGATAATAATTTCTTCTAAAGGCGAACAAAAACTAATTTCTAAGAGCATGACCATTACACTAGTGGGGTTGACATATCTAATGAAACAATCATTCCCCGTTCAAATAGAGATGTTGGGTGCATGTATTGTAGCGATCGTACTGAAGTTTTGCGGATGTGTACTGTTGCGTAATAATGCGGACATCCTATCGTTTAATAGAATCAAACAACTTTGGTAGCTACATAGTATATATTTATCAGAAATAACAGTTATCGTTTACAACACAATTTAGTCACCGTTTTGTGAATGAAGAATGAACGTAGAATTTCTGCAGAAATAATTACTTTTGATACGTCCAGCGTGCTGTAAGCTCGCACCGGAAACTATCCTGATTATTTCTGGCTCAAGGGAGCCATTGGTTTCCTGTTTATTTCTACTGCAATGCAGTTACATGTTACAGTTTGAATGGATATTTTTAATCCAATTCAGGTTTGGGTCACACACCTCAATTTGGGTGGCATAATTCAGGTATTAATGGGGAGTCCGGAGAAATTAGCATCAGGTGAGAGCATGCACTCGTCTACCTAAGTAGTTCAATAGAAAAGTTTAAGACGCACGCGTCTGGAGTACTGTGTGCTTAGTGCGAGTTTCTTAACGTTCTCGATAGCGTAAAAGTTAATTTGTATGCAGTTGGGACAGCGCCCCTAGCGGCAAACATACGCAAACGATCGCATTCCATACAAATATGAGTTAACTTTCACGCTATCGAGAACGTTAAAAAACTCGCACTTAGCACACAGCTCTCATTTCGGCGTCGGAGTCGCCTCATTTTTACCTGGTCCTCGTCAGAAACGAGCCGTTTGAATAAACGCCCTCTTGTATATTGATACCGTTGAGGTTGTGGAGACTTTTTGTCTCTCAGCAGTTCCTTCTTTGCCTTTTTACCGTCCTAGCACAAGTTTACGTTATGTATTTCATTCATAGAGACTCTTACAAAACGTACAGTGCGTTTTTAAATGTCATTTCTTCTCTCTACTATCAAGGTCTGGGGAATTAACTCCAGTCACAATACAGAATAAATAGTAATCTAAAGTGATCGAAGTGAATATTATTGCATACCGCGTGACATAAGGTCGACGCATCCAGTGACTACACACCGAATTATATATGAAAACACTCTTTGAGTGGAAGTTTCAATTGTATTGTAATAACGCCAGTCCTAAATATGGCTAGACCGAAACAAACTAAGACAGAAATACAGACGATTTCTATATCTATAATACTCGTATCTTTGTGGACTCGTAACTCCCACAAACTTGTACAAGACTGTGTCTAGTTATTTACTTTTGTCGCTATCAATAGCTCGCACGACCCGTTAATAGGAAGTTAGTTTTGCACCAGAACTGGTCTATTGTTATTCTATAGGTGTCGTGCGCTCTATTGACATTTTCGATGTAGCTGGATACCCTTTCAGAATATGACAAGTTTTATTATATTACAAAGGTAACGGAAACAGGATCGCTATTGAGTCATAACTGTTGCCATTTGACGAAGTCGATTGAAACTTCCTGTGTTATTTTTTGTTATGTGATGAAAAATCTTGTTAATACCAGATTTTTCGCGTTGCTCCATGAATTTATAGGTATGTATTTGTGTCTTAAACACCGAATCTAGGTAGGTAGAAGTTTTTTGACACAAATAATTACCACGTCCTACTTAAGGGATAGTCTCAATAAAAACACCTACAGTCGGAGATAAATATATGGGTGTTTTGCTTAGGATTACTTTATTATGCTGATATACTTTGCGGTCAAACCGTACAGTATGGATGTAAGAAGAAAATACTTCTTCATTTTGTGTCTTTTGAAAATGTTACAATTTTGGTAAACGCAGTTGTTAAAAAATACGATTTTAATACGACTTTAAAATAACAAAATAAGGATATTATTAATGTAGTCAAATTCAATTAAGTACCTATTTATCAAAATCAATAAGGGTCACTTAAAATATAGTGGTCAGGTCTGGATAAAATATGAAATTGAACAACGTGAGAAGTTCCCGTTTTCAAATTAAAATCGGTCTACTTAGAAAAAAGTACTGAGGTGACAGACCAAAAAATGGTCTGATTGAGAACCTCTCTATTTTTGAAATCGGTTAAAAAAGTTTACAAAAACTAGTTAAATCCTTAATAGATCCTCCAATCCTGCCCTGAGTGATAAAACAATGTCTATTCAAAACGGATATTAAAAAAAATTGGTCCTACTTGTCATTACAATTGTTAAGGATACGTGCCTTTATATTTGGCAAGGAAGTGGTCGGTGCCATTTCGTATCTGTTAGCGGATATGATGACGCATTCGGTAATATTAAGTTGAACACGCAATATTACTTTTCAAATTATTATAATACTAGCGACCCGCCCTCGCTTCGCTTCGGAAACATTAAAACACACATGAAAGCAAAAAAAATAAAAAAAATAAAAATTAAAAAAAGTAGCCTATGTTCATCAGGGACAATGTCGGCTTCTAATGGAAAAAGAATTTTTCAAATCGGTCCAGTTGTTTCGGAGCCTATTCGAAACAAACAAACAAACAAATCTTTCCTCTTTATAATATTAGTATAGATAAAAGGTTTGATAAGAGCAATGTAATGCTCGATTGGCAAGATGATGTGTGATGACGATTGCGAAAAGCTTTTCATCATGACATCCCCATGAACGAGTAGCTATAATAGAATAAAATATATTTACCAGACGCCTGGGACTCGCTAACGATATTTTCAAGATATGGTTGATTAAAATAGTTGTCGTTTAACAATATTGGCTATTCGAAAATGTGCGGCTGGACATCACTCGTGATAAAAAATTAAATAATGCAGATGTGTACTGTGAGGAACTGGATAAAATGATGAAGAAACTGGTGAATCCAGCCTTGCTCAAATCGCTCAACCCCGTTGCACCCACACGACAACGTTTGACCTCATAAACCACAACAGACGGTCTCTAAGCTACAAGAGTTGTTGCGTTGAAAATTTTGCGTCATTCACCGCACTTACCAGGCCTCGATTTTTCCAAAGTTTGGATAGCTTCTTGGCAGTGATAAAATTCAATAGTCGAGAGGTAGTACAAAATGCCTGTGAAGAGTTTTTGGGGCACAACTGACTTCGTCAAGAAGGGCATTAAAATTATCACTGCGCCGTCGAAGATGTGTCGATGGTGTATATTTTGATTCATAGAAATATGACTTTGCTTTATACTAAACGGAAATTTGGTTTGTAGATAAAGACCTAATAATAATATGTAAGTTCCGAACAAACAGCATTTGAATCGTCAATCTACTTACTGAGCACTTTAACCCTCGGTGGAAGATCTCCCCTTTGTGAAACCCTCCAAAAATGTAATATGTCAAATTGCAAGCAATACTCCTTATTGATTATGAAGTAATGCAAAATAAATCTTTGAGTTTCAGGAAACTGTTATCAACGCGTTTATCAATGATTTAATAGCAGCTACATCCGTTTGTAGCGTTATGAGTTTGTGTTCAATTTTTAATGTTAAACTAATGAAAACTGACCACGCTGTGATACTCATTTGTTGACTGAACATGTGCACTTTATTCCCTTACCTAATCGTTGGTGTTTTTCCCCCCTAATATTCGCTGGTAGCCTTAGGTGCTTTTCTAGATTCTGGTAGGCGGGTATTAGCCTAAATAATTATGCGGACTACGCGCGGACGGTTATGTGAGCTCACGAGGGTCAACCTGGGAGCACTTGTTAACACTACTAGCTCTAATAAGAGCAGTGGTTCACTGAATCTACTACCGGATTGTAATCGCGACCCACTGAGAGGATACGGTAACAAATTCACTATGTTCTGTCTAAAGGCATGCGCATAACCTACCATGACGGCGTGAACTTGTCTCCAACGTGCCAATAACATCTATACAATGTTTAAACTTATTCGATTGAACGAATATAAATGAAAATGAATTTAATTACAAGACTGCGTAGGTCGTATTTTGAGTCTTTCATATTTCTGTTGTGAAGCAGTCTTTCGTTCCGGTTTTAAGGGTGAATCAACCGTTATAGAATATATTTGGGATTTACACTTCATGTCTCAAGAGGAATTCAAGTTCCGATATCCGTATCTTTCGGTAAATATTTAATACCAGGATGGGCCATATTAAACTTTATTGGCTATCCTTTGCACGGTGACCTTAGCGGTTAACGTTAGCTTTACTTGGAACTTGCGAAATCGGATAAGTATTAGTCATTTGCTATGCTTGAAAATAAGGTAAATACAATACAAATAGATGATGGAAAAATAGTATTGGTAGTTCAAAGCAGTTGGGATTTCAGCCCAGTAGATCTCTTTCTAGAGCTTCTGAGTAACAGTATATATTTTGTTGTTAAGTCTTCTGTATCTCAAATAGTCCATCCCCGCGAATAAAGACTTATTATTTATTCGTAGCTACACCCTCCATTATTATTAAGATAGATAATAAGACACTTAATGGATTGTTTCATAAATTAGGTCTGACCATTAGTGTCATTACTATGATTAAACAGTATTTAATGCACGGCATATAAATTATTCTTAGTTAATGAATGTTGGGCCGATCCTAAAATATTAAATTGCCTGTTAATTTTGTATATTTTTTACATTAATTTCTCCCGGCTCCCTATTGTTATAGGATGAAGATTAGTATACCAAGAAGAGACCAAAGCTCAAAGCGTATCCTTAACGCTTATTGTTGTGGATTTTTGTTAAACATTGAAGTCGTCGTGGCCTAAGGGATAAGACGTCCGGTGCATTCGTGTTGAGCGATGCACCTGTTCGAATCCCAGGCGGGTACCAATTTTTCTAATGAATTATGTTCACGATTGACTTCTACGGTGAAGGAATAATATCGTGTAATAAAAGTGAATCCCGCAAAAATTATAATTTGCGTAATTACTGGTGGTAGGACCTCTTGAGAGTCCGCGCGGGTAGGTACCACAACCCTGCCTATTTCTGCCGTGAAGCAGTAATGCGTTTCGGTTTGAAGGGTGGGGCAGCCGTTGTAACTATACTGAGATCTTAGAGCTTATATCTCAAGGTGGGTGGTGCATTTACGTTGTAGTTGTCCATGGGCTCCAGTAACCACTTAACACCAGGTGGGCTGTGAGCTCGTCCACCCATCTAAGCAATTAAAAAAAAACTTCGTTTGAACATGTCACAAGCTTTCTGTCACATCTCAGCGCTGCTGTTTTCCATCCACTTTATTTTTTTTTACATTGTTTTATTCCAGATTGCCACTGGTTAATCTTAGAACTATGACCGATTATATCAGATTTCGAATCAAACACTCAAGGTTATTTTCCGTGAAAAAAATCCATCGGACAGAATGTATGTACCTACTTCAGTTTTTGTTTTAAATACCGAGGCAAATTTCATTACCGTTGTTTATAATACGGTTTTTTTTTTGTAGGAAGATTCAGTGTTCTTAATAAACATTATTAAACAGTTCGCCCGCGTTTAACGTTCTCGTTACCCGAATATTCAAAGTTCTTTGAAATAAAGTAATATTTCAAAAGACTACTTCCTCTTCCCAGATATTAACACGATTTATCTTGTACGAAAACAGATCTAAGCTCTCCCAGACATAGCGTTTGAGAACATAAAAATATAACTAGAAACAAAACGAATGCATTAAGTTTGATTTAGTATCTTGAGGATATATAATTCACGAATGAATAATTTTCGGAGCGAATATTAAATCTATACAAGTATAATGAATGGTTCTTTGTATGTTTGTCCTGTATGCATGCAGGTAGGTTACCTCATTGCGCGGAACTTAATATTGTTGTTGTAATGACTTCAGCGAATGTTTTTATCATATTAGGGTCAATCCTCGACAGGAGGCCAGTAAGTAGTTTCAGCACATAGGTGTTTTCCATACATTAAAAAGTAAGAGCGCAGTAAGGAGAGACCGGGTTTCAATAATATATGGTAAAGTTTTATCACTAAAATTGATCTTTTCGATCTAAGATTAGAACGAAATTTTAGAATAGTTTTTTCCATTTATTAAAAGAAGTCAGAAGTTTAAAAAAAATCGTCTATCTATATTTGCCGATAGTGGTATGAGAGAAATTTTGCCTGTAGTGACGAAATAACAAATTTGTAACCGCATCATTGAAAGGTTCCATTATTTACTCTTGCGAAATTTTCTACCATTCTTGTTTCAAAGGCCAATTCCTATTACAGACGACCCAATTGAGTTTGCGAGTTTATTCCTTAATGTTGTGAACAGCTTAACAAAATCCTTTAAAAACAATATCGCATACCTAGAAACATTCATTTTCATTTATTCGATTTCATCTCCCACAACTTTATCTCAATAATCATGTAAACACGAAACGTATCAAGTGACAGTTGATTGATTATAAGGCTACAATGATATCAGCCGGCTGAAGTGTGGCTTGCTATCTGGGCTAGCTGCGACACACGATATCTTCATGTAATAAACACCCCGGAGATACAAGGACAATCAGTTGTGGCCTGTTCATTCGAGTTCAGTATTTTGTTACGAAATGACGTCAGAAATGCATCTGTTGTAATTATATTAGTAATTTACTGGTGGTAGGACGTCTTGTGAGTCCGCGCGGGTAGGTACCACCGCCCTGCCTATTTCTGCCGTGAAGCAGTAATGCGTTTCGGTTTGAAGGGTGGGACAGCCGTTGTAACTATACTGAGACCTTAGAACTTATATCTCGAGGTGGGTGGCGCATTTACGTTGTAGATGTCTATGGGCTCCAGTAACCATTTAACACCAGGTGGGCTGTGAGCTCGACCACCCATTTAAGCAATAAAAAAAAAAGCTGGACTTTCAAAAATATGATGAGAAAAAAAACCTAATAAGTTATATTGTATCTCATGAATATAGTTGTGGTATTAACGAAATTTGCATAGATTAATGTATGGACGTAAAACATTATACTTTTTACTGATAGATTTAAAATATTAAAACCTTTAATTTTATAATTCTACTTTCAATATAACAAATAAAAAATCTGTACAAGCAAACTGGACTAAATCTGATTAAAGTGTTATAGTTTTCACAGAATGCACAAGTCGACAATAATATCATTGAAAAGTTTTAATTTATTCCGGTCACCGTTCTCGTCGAACCCGTCGCTTGCGACGAAGGGCTCGACGGGTAAATTAACCCTCAGACACAGCCCACTGAGTTTATTTATTTATTTAAAAAAAGGCTCTTGCTAGGGTTCGTGTTAGCTAGGAGAGGACCTCTCGCTGCCGCGCGTCGTGGCTACGATGCTCGGCAGCGACGCGTCCTGGAAGGCGATGCTCGACTTCTGCGAGTCCACCATCTCGCAGAAGGAGGTGGCGGAGCGAGAGAGGGAGAGCTCTTCCCTTTCCGCACCGATCCGTCGCCGTCGAGCCGGGGGCCGGAGGCGGGAATACGCCCGTACGTCCCGGCCCCTGTAGGTGGCGGCCTCCCCCCGGTGAAGGTCAAGGGGCGACCTGAGGGGGTGAGGCCGCGCGGCGCGCTACCAGCACTCTAGCGCGCTGCCGTGGAGTGAATAGAGCGACCGGTCGACGGTGTATCGCGTCCCGACCCGGCAGGCTGGTTCTGGTCCAGCGGGGTATTCCGGGACACCAGCGGCACCGTCTGGGCGGCCCGACGGGCTGCCGTACCGAGACGGCCGACGTTTCAGAGCCTTCGATTCGCCTCGAAGGCTCCGTCGGCTGGGCGTCCTTGGGGTGAGCCGCGCCGTCTGGTTGTAGTGTTGACCGCGGTAGCCCCCCTACCTCATCCGGGTTCTGACCTCGGAGGGGATCGGACGTCGGGTGTAAGAGTGCAGGGGAGTCGTTTAGTGGGTGGGCTCTAAAATCCTTGGGCCCGCGGTCTGCTCACAACACCATGCAGATCGTTGAGTCTCACATACCCCGCGCGCCCCTTTTGCGCGGGGACCTCGTAGGAGGTTCGGCCCTCTCCCCGAAAAAAAAAAAAAAAAAAAGGGTTCGTGTTAGCAATTTCGTCAGGTTTGAGCCCCGTGAGCTCACCTACTAGTTAAGGTTCCGCTGGAATAGCCTCTCATGGCTACCAGCTTAGGTAGGAAAAAAAATAAACTTAATTTACTTTAGGACTATTCGTCTCGCGATTGAAAACCACATATATTTAATTACGTCCTTCAAGTTTCAACCAAGATTGGGTAGCCTGTTTAGATTAAAATAGTAACAAGAAAATCGACAAAGTATTTAGATCGTAAATAACAATTAATTTTAGTATTGTGAAATGTAGGTCATCCGTAGTACAATCATCCAACTACTACATGTTCGTATTCATTTTCAATTATATTGTGCTTAGCATTATTGTTACATTCAATTCATTATTGCGTTTCATTTGCTTGTTCAGTGAAACGGCAGTCGGGCCATTTGAAAATCCGGTTCCCAGTAATCTGAGATTTACGTTCGTTCGTTCACCAAAATCTGGTAGTCCAAGCTCACAGTTTTAAACTGACCTATTTCGAAATCTGGTACACGCAGTCGAGCATTCGGTTTAGCACGAAAATAACATTTGTTAATTTCATTTATAAAGATCACGAATTTCATAATTAAACTTGTCTTCGTTCCGACGACTAATAGTTTAAGAGAAAATATTAAGTAATTAATTAACAATTAACAAATGGGGCAAGCAAGTCACCCTCTGGCAACCAAGACACGGCAAACGAAGTAGGGGTCGTCAAATCAGAAGATGGGAAGATGACTTGAAGCAGACAGCGGGACCATTCTGGCTGAGAGTAGCAAGGGATAGGACCCATTGAAAGGAATTGGAGGAGGCCTATGCCAAAAGGCACACCGAACTTATGAACCTCTTTAACCCTATGTTTAGGAATAAAAAGGCTATTATTATTATTATTATTAATTGAGTGGATTTAATAATAAAACTAAATCTTCCAACCCGTCTGGTCACCGTGGAAGATTACGACCAAAAGTTCCTTCAAAGTTACAAAACTCAAACCCAACCTTAAAAACTTCGAAAAATCTCACAATGCAAATTCGCCAATTAAAAATTATAACATACAATGTCAGAACCCACTCGTCACACGACCGACTATTAGAACTAGAAGAATGTTTAAATAAAATTAATTGTGATATCATGGGACTTTCCGGGAACAGAAGAACACAACACTTTCATATTTTGTTACATTGAAACTTCAGCCGGAACATATGGGGTGGGATACATAATACACAAGTCTTTGGAGGAGGCCTTTACCCAAACTGGGATTTCTTGTTAACTTATAATTATTTTAATACACGTACTTATATTACTAACATAATTTATTTTAAGCTACCTTGCTAATTAAAGTCATATTTGTTGTTTAATGTATTACTATAATCCACCTAAGATTTTAGAACAGAAATAATAGGTAGATAAAGTTAAAAACTTACGGATTCTCAAGCATCCTCAAGCACACTTTTGCCATCGTGCTGAGTGTTTCAGTTGTATTCTCCAAGTCCTGTTGATTATCATTGACGAATTGACTAGTGGCTTCGGACAACACCTTCAACATCGGAGTGGCTTGAGCGTAGAACAATGACATTCTGTTGGCGACCTCTGCGGTTATGTGAGGCTCCTCGCCCGGCGGGAGGTCCGAATTGATGATGCCACCTCTCGAAACGCTTCGCCTGTAGTAGCTGAAGTCGTTCTGTATCGCCGGAGTTTTCATCTGCACGAAAAATTTTTTAGTGACCAATGATAAATGACCCAGGATTATATTGATAACGTAAACAGTTCGGTAATGGATTCGTCAATGAAACAATTTCTATGCGTAAATCTATTAGAGATTACAAATTAAACTTAAACCACCCTGCTTATTTCTGCCGTGAAGCAGTAATGCGTCTCGGTTTGAAGGGTGGGGCAGCCGTTGTAACTATACTGAGACCTTAGAACTTTTATCTCAAGGTGGGTGGCGCATTTACGTTGTAGATGTCTATGGGCTCTAGTAACCACTGAACACCAGGTGGGCTGTCAGCTCGTAATTTCTATACGTAAATCTATTACAAATTAAAATCTCAATTGAACACCAAAAAAATACTTAGACGAATTCTGAAGAGAATCTAATGAAAAATTTGCATAGTCAAACAAAAAAATTTAAACAAATATACAATGTAATCACTAATTTATTATAAATATTAATTGTATTCGAATATATGAAAATCGATTTACAACAAGTTAAGACCCGATTCAAAGCTAAAATGTTGATGATTCAGATATCTGTTTCGCAATATGACAAAACAAAAGTGAAAGCCGTCGTATTTGAAGATTCAGTTAAATAACATTGGACAATGAACGTAATTCATCCCGTTATACAAAACTTTTACAAAAGCTATAGCAATATTTACGTTTATTTTTTAACAATCGGCAATGGAAATAAAGCTGTTAAAATATGAATAATCAAGTGTGTCCGTCAATTCAATACACCCTTTTAATACTTTATAGTATTAACATTTATTTTTTTCTAATCAACAAAAGATTACATATATTTCTCAAAAAAGGTTTTATATCAAGTGGACCTCGGAGACGCTTTGGATGACACCGTATGGTATTTAGAGCCTTTCAAGGACTCGTCTTTTTCAACATAGTTTGACATGCACTATAGCGTTCGGGGATACTATTATTTTCAGAAGACTATGTTCCTGTTCCTTTAATAATAATCTAATGAAACGAACAGTAATAAATACAATAACGAACTATTCACGGAGAAGTGACTCACTGAGGCCGAGGTCAGCCAAGCCTCACTTTCTACAATAGCTGACAAATTCACGAATCGCTACCCTTATCTGTCGCATCGAATGATTACTGTTTAAATAATATTATTTTTATATATTATATAAAGTACATAACGATATATTATGTACATCCATATTATATGAGATGGCATAGCCGAAATTTTAGTAAGTAGCCGTAGTAACTATACTGTGACCTTAGAACTGAACTCATATTTTAAGGTGGGCGGCGGCATTTACGTTGTAGATGTCTATGGGCTCCAGTAACCACTTAAAACCAGGTGGCCTGAAAAAAAAATTGCCGAACAAATAATGCGTCGAAGTAAAAAATCAAAGAAATTCGAGGGAACGTGCTATAAATACTGTTTTGTGGTTACTTTTTTCTTAATAACAGACACTATATTTAGGAACATTAAAAAAAAAACAATTACTTTCAGAAACGTAAATACGTTTCGGTTTTTTTTCTAAAAACAAACCGTAATTTACGAATTTGATCTCTATTTTTACACAAAAAGGTACATTGCGTTTATTATCTTTGTTTACAATATTACATACAACGTACTACTGGCTTTTGTTCGCTACTACGGCCATCGACACAATGAATGGGTCAAAAGGGCTCAAAAGTAATTGCTGATTCAATTACACTAGAATACGAACTGTCTTGAGATATGTATTATTATTGTTTTTGTTATTCTCAATGGACATTAAAGAATTTGTTGAATAGTTCGTAGCAATCCAACTATGGCGCTGTGTCATGCGGTTCTTGCATATTTATACGCACGACTGCATCGTTCAAAGCGACTATAATTGGATATAGGACACACTTTAACGTTTACGACAACAAGACAAATGATTTTCGACACAGCTCGTTTATATTTGAGAATAATTCGTATCGTGATATTTTTGATCATGTCATTTGTACCGTTTTGAATCAACGTTATCTACGAAAACCTGTTGATTATTATAAAAAAATATTCTAAAGATAATAAATAACGCGGACAATGTTCGTATGGATAAATATATATATATCCTTGAACGATATATATTATAAATCGGATAAAATTATTTTGAATTTCGAATTAAACCGCATTACTTGTTTTTTCTCAATGGAGATCATACATATTATTGGAAGACCATTAAAGTAACGGTAGTATGAAAATTTGCTACAAATTATTATTTAATTTATCAGGAACCTGCATTGCGTTAATGAAAATTTCAAGGTTACCACCACACACTAAATAAAGTTTTCCATAAAAATGTTTAAACGATTGAATCTCCGAACAAAGTCATTAACAAGCTCGGTGGGAGATCTCACTTTTATATTAGAACATTGAAAATGTTTCCTTCTTATTTTATTACGTTTATATTATTATCCTTTATCCAGTAGTGGAGAAGTTTGATTGATAGTCATGATCTTTAAATTAATACATGCAGCAAAAAATTTGTACCCCTTTTTACGAAAATTGCGCGGACGGAGGAGAATGAAATTTTCCAGAGTTATAGAGAATATAGAGAAGGAGTGCACAATGCTAATATATTTTTTTAATTATGCATAAAAAGTACATTAGATTAATAAAAATAAAAACATTACACACACTACCATGTATAGACAACACATTTAAATATATTATACTCTTTGTTGTCAAACTTGTTTATTGTCAAACTTTTGTTATTGTTTATGGTTAAATTGAGAATAGATTAATATTGTTTGTCTTTAAAATTATTTGTCTTTAGTGTGGTCTTTGCGAAATTTGTGATTATAGAATTATAAAGTCTTTCGACTATATAACCATAATAATTTCAACTAATTATGTAGTCTATATAAATTATATTATATCTATAGTATTTATTATTAAACAAATACTTACTTTATATTCGTCGAATTTCAAAACGAACTCGAGTATCTCCGCGAACTGCTTGACAAGAGCTTGCTGTTGTTCAAGGTGTTGCGTGGGACTCATTGCACCTCCCACCAGGGAACCCAGCAATCGGGGCACCACCTGCCGCAGACATTATTATTTATTAATTTTATTAGTTAAGTACACGATTAACTCCATAATGCCGGTTCCAAGCCCGGATGAGAAAAGGGGAGGCTTGTGTTGGAGTTTAATTTTTACACCGTAAAACAGTCAACGCCGAATATCTGGCGGCGGTTAGTTAGTCGGACCCAAATAAGGCTTAGCGAAGAACTAAATCTCTTCTAAAAGCACTGCCGTAAAAGGACGCCAGACCCCGCCATGTGTATTTTCCCAAGAAAGCCTCATGAGGCCACGACAACAAATCAAAAAAGCCCGCTTTGACCAAATAAAATGGGAATGACATTAATGTAATCGAAGCAAAGGGGGCGTAGTGCCATGCGCTGGTCCGACCAAATTAAAATAAAATTGTACTCCAGCATCAATGTCGCTATTAACTGAGTAGAGGACAGGAATGAATGGGGGAACATAGTCCGAACAAAAGTGGTCCAGTGCTCCGTAAAGGTTCCTCCCTCAGCACTGCACAGATGCAAGGAAGACGAATTGAAATCAACCAAATATGCATTACTAAGGAAAACCCTAAAATAATTGATCGAAACTTATAAAATTAAAAAGGGACAACACGAGCACTAGTTTTTAAATAAAAAAATAAATAATCATCACAATCGTTGGATATACAAACAAGTTCTGAAGTAACACACAAACAAAAATTATAGTCGAATTGAGAATTTCCTTTTTTTTGGATGTCTGTTAGAAAAAGCTTAAATGTGAAATGAAGTTTTTTTATCAGCTCTGTGAACAATTTCTTTTCAGACGTTATTTTTCGATATGAAATGTAAAATCAAAATACAACATAGGTAAATTGCGTTTTTAATTCTTTTACTATTACTGTTTTTTTTTTACTCCGGATTCGGATAATTAAATCCGAAATAAATTTATTAGCTCAGTTTCCTTTCAATTATAACAGGAAACTCATGTAAGATCTCTAACATTAAAATATTAAAAATATTGTTTGAACTACGAAGTAGGTACTGATGACATTAATAATTAATATCTCGACTTCTTGGACAACTTGAAATGAACACACTCCACATTGACATTTGAAGTTCTTTTTTTATTTTACCGAACCCTAATCTGGTTTCCGGCATTTATTCAGTTCCGTCGCTTTTACGATAACAGGATCCATTGTATATGTACATATAATTGTAATCAGTATTGTAAAAATATCGAATAGTTATTTAAGTAATAGATTTTACACATTTTTTCTCTCAATCTAATCTATATAAGCTTTTAGATTATTTATAGAACTAAATCAAAAAATTAATTGCAATAAAAAAAATCCAAATCGCGAAAATTCGACGTTATGCCTTTTTGCAGACATTACCATTATTTTAGTGTCTGCTTTTTGTCTGATAAGCTCAATTGCTAGAACTATAGTAATCTATATTTCAGTATTTAATCTATTGAGGTACCAGAAGTATGGAAGCCATTAATTGTAGAATAGTACTGACCAGTGAGTTTACAGGTCCTTAGCAGAACACTAACATCTACATACGTATTGAACTTTAATGTTAACGTAGTATATGTATTTTTATAAATACACAAAGACAAGAGAGAATTAAAGTCCTTTATATTAAATGATGTAGATGAGCTGGTGTACTCCCAAGCCACATGGCGCTGGGTGCTTCGCGAAGCTTAGTCGTTACAAACTAAATGCCGTCGCCGTTCTCGAGACATATGTCAAGCATCTTGATAGTTTAGTAATACACCTGTCCCACTATTCAGATAATAATGGCCGAATGCTTCACGTATATTCCTTCCCACCAGCGCCTGGTTACAATACGTCCGAAGACCAATTAATTAAATTATAAGAAAATAAGAAATTGATTCTGGACAGGATAGTATTGGTACTCAGAATGAATTACAGTATTCCCTAGCAGCTGCTGCCAATGTTATTTTTCGAATACCTGAGTGAACGACTCTTTTAGTGTCAAGTGGTATCCATACATATCACAAGGTGAATGCTGTCTCATCAAACATACGACTCAAGTCTCAAATTCAAAAGAACTGGTCCTCTCTCCAAACCGGAACGCATCATGGCTAGGCGGTTCAAATGGGCAGGAGCCTGTTACCGCTCATCCGTATTCCCTAATAAATGGCCTGGACAGAATATTATCATTATTTTTCCTACCTAAGCTGATAGCCTAGAGAGACTATATCAGCGTAACCGGGCGAGTAGGTGAACCCACAGGGCTCAAACCGGCAGTGTTGCTAACACTGGTCCTAGCAAGAGCAGTGTTTCGCAGAATCTACCATCGGATCGGAACGCGACCCACTGAGAATTTTCGGCGAGAAACTCAATGGGTTATTACCATTGTACGATCCTATAACTATGAATATTTAACAATTTATGACAGTTGATGCATAACAACGATGAAAGAGAAGGCGTTGCGAAATGTTCCAGACAATGCCAGGAAGCGATTGTTGTTTAGACGTCTATATAGTCGGGTTTTATGCTTACGAGAAAACCGTTCCCTTTTGTTACATACCCACGTCCTTTTATTCATCACCAGATATCATGCATGTGCACTAAAAGTGATTTTTATGAAAACTAAGCTAGCTTTGGTACTTTAGACTTTATTATTCTCAAGTTCTATTTAAACATACATTAGTTTTTTTTATAATATTATTTTCAGATTATTATTATATCTTTTGTTTAGGAAGGTAAATTTTGTCCAAAATTGTTTCGAAGAATATTTTTTCAGAATTGAAGGATAATGGAAATGTTGGAATTTCCTTAGAATTATAGCTTTCATAGCATAATGCAAATTGTAATCAAACAACCGACACAGTACGGACCGATTACATTAAAATTCAATGATTACTCGAACTTATTTTATGATGATTTATGATGATCTTTTAAAAAGTCTCGTTTTTATCATGTTACGTTGCAACATCGTTAAGCACTAATAAATAATAGTTGTAATAAATAACTCAGTAAAATCCGATTAAAAGCTTTTGCTTATAGCTCAATATAAAACTGTTGCAAGCTGAAAAAATAAATAAACAAAAAGTTATTACATTTCAATTATAACTATTAGAGATTATTTAGTAAGCCCTAACGATGCTGAATACGTTGATTGATTTATTGCTTCCTTATGGTTGACGGTAGTCCATGACTCATCATGTTTACAGTAACCTACTTAAAATTGTTTTCATATATGTTGGAGAAACTATAGTACAAAAGATGATTAATTTATACAATTATCATTTTATTACAAGAGCTTGGTGCATTGCGTTTTATTAAGTACACGAATTACCCATCCTGGTAGCAAAATCACATTATTGACCTTATGTGAACTTCTGTTTTGCAACTGCTTCCTTGGTCTTGGTTAGGGATCGCTGTGATCCTCCGTCTATTAGATTGGATAAATAAGGCCCATGGAGATTATGCTTGGTGTTCCAAACATTTGTTTTCGAAACACGGAGGACTAATTCCTAGGTCAGTGTTGGCTGGATTGTGGCTTTCGGAAGGAAGTTCCTTTTGTAATACCTAAGTAGTGATTTGAATCAGTTAGGGTTCATTCGCCTACAATGCCTATATAAACTCAATTACTCAATGACCTTGGAAATAATTTAATTATTCCTCTGCAATATTACGAAGATGCAAACCGATTTTTTCTGCGCGTAACAACAAAAAGCCTACGTCGCGTCATTACGACGACTATTTACCCTTTACCATATTTAAAAAGTATTAAGTCACGCGAGTAAAACAAATCATGTTATTGATAATAGAAAGATAAGAATGGAGGAAATTCATGCTACACGGGTCGCCGAGCGTAACATTTGCAAAAGATATTGTGATTACGAAAGCCTTGCTCGTTCCCGACTTTTTACGGATGTTAGGCAATATAAAAATTAACATCTTGATTTGTTAAGGTTGAAGAAACTAAGTTTATAATAATCTATTAAAATATTATTTCATTTGCTGATGCATATTACAACTATCACATTATTTTTGATGATCAAATATCATGCTCTGTCCTAATCTACGCAAAACAATTCGATGTTTCACAGTAAAACTAAATAGTGTGATTCATAGACACAAAATGGCGGTGATTCATAGATCCCAGGATGTTATTCCTGCGTTTTTTTTTTAAGAATGACTCTCATCCCTGTGCGTTCAGGATAATTCTACTTCCAGCTACTGATGACTTAATACAGCATGTAGCATTATTTCCCTTCCTAAATAACACGCGTTTCACAATGAATATTAAATGCGAGGAGTCAGTACTCAGAGTGATCCAACTTTCAAGGTTACATTGAATTTATTAAGACTGACAAGAAAATTGGTCAACGAAACAAATAGGTAGATAAGATTTCAACGTTAAAATTATTATCACTAAGGTCATATTTGAAATCATTTCCTTTTGCTGTTGTTTTTTTAATGTAGTTATAAAGTGGAAAGTACATGTTATCACTTTTATATATGTGTTTTTATGTATCTCATATGTGTTTTGTGTTATTTGCTGACCGCTTTTGAAGACTCATCATTCAACTATCTCGCTCTTCAGTCCCGAACCTGTGATAACATGGCGGTTTTTATTGATTGTCGGGGATGTATCGTAAGACTGCAAGAGCAGTTACTCCCATCCTGCCTATTTCTCGAAGCAGTTATGCGTTCCAGTTTGAAGGGTGGAACGGTGTTTAGACTTTAACTAAATCTAATGTTGGCATTAATGTTGTAAGCGGTAGCCACAATAAAAATAATTATTCACAGCACCGCTTTAATGTTGGATATATGGGAAGCGGTAAAGTAAGATGACCTAGAAACAGGGGCAGGTGAACATGGTTGTTGCAGGCCGAGGTATGCGGAGTCGCACACCTGTATCTAATAACGGCTATCTTAATTTTCTTGCTGGAAAAATAGGCAGCCAAAGGGCGATAACATTAACGCGCCCTGGCCCTAAGCTACCACAGAAAAACACAGGTTGTTATATTCAAATTAGTTTTGAATTAAGTTACCACCTCAATGAATTAATGATATTAACGTAATTAAGGGTCTGGTGTCAGCATTCTAAAACTTAAAACTTGTAATGCTAGCTTGATTATGCACAACCCGTTGCATTCCTGACAAGCTTGTTAATGAATAAATTGACATTACAAAAGCTATAAAACCAAGCTGCAGTCCACAATCGAGCGCGATCGCGATATTTGTCGGTGCGTCCGTAATTAAATTAACACCATTTACCGACCAATTGCGAGATTTGAGCAATAAATTTAGACAGATGTTAAGCGCAGTTAAGTAGGCGAGGATCGACCCGTGCGCGTGTGTCATTTTGTTTATTTATAGACTTACCGTTAACACAATGCCCAATGTAAAGTTCAATGAAGCGTGCAACGGTCTTTTTCTAATATCTTTAGTTAGTTATTTAAAAAAATGACCAACAATGTACATAAGTAATTAATGTTTTAATAAATTAGACGTAATTTATAGTCATAAAATCGATTTACAGTATCTTGAGAAAAAATATTGCAATTGTTTAGAAGAAAGCATGCGTTATTATGAAGAGTGCAATGCTCGGCACGCACCATTTAGTTTTGTTCCACATTGCGACCACCGCCTACTGTAATTAAGCCCGTTCTTGTCTATTTGACGAGAATGTGTGAAGATTCATAACTAATTTTAATTTTTAAGACGTTGATTGGACACCTTGACAGGCACTTAATCTCATTTGCATCTAGATCTTGAAGATACTAAAGACACCCTTAACCTCTACTAGGTTAATTGACATTGTTCATTGCAGCATTATGGAAGCCAGTTTTTATTTATTAGATAGGTGGATGAGTTCACACGGTACACCTTTTGCTAAATGATTACCGGAGCCCATAGATATCAACAACGTAAATGCAGCCACCCACCTTGAGACATTAGTTCTAAAGTTTCAGTTTTACAGTGCAACGGCTGCCCCATCCTTTAAACCGAAAGGCATTATTGCTTTACGGCAGAAACAGGGTGCTGGTACCTACGCGTGCGGAATCACAAGACGTCCGTCCCACCCTTAGTAAAGTTTTATTTTTTATTGCTTAGATGAGTGGACGAGCTCACAGCCCACCTGGTGTTAAGTGATTACTGGAGCCCATAGGCATCCACAACGTAAATGCGCCACCCACCTTGAGATATAAGTTCTAAGGTCTCAAGTATAGTTACAACGGCTGCCCCATCCTTCAAACCGAAACGCATTACTGCTTCACGGCAGAAATGGGCGGGGTGGTGGTACCCACCCGCGCGGGCTCACAAGAGGTCCTACCACCAGTAAAACCAGTTATTTATTTACATAATAGAAAAAACTATAGTTTGATAGATTTTCTTGGTTTTCGCGAGTCGCCAAGGTGTTCGGTCGTATTACAGCGAACGTAGATATAATTAAATCTACTTTAACCGTTAATTGTCGCATTTTTGTCATTTTCGTTTCACGGACATCAGCGTATGCGACTACGTACTCGTACGTACGTAATGTAAAGTCTACAAAACTCCGAGAAGAATATATGAAAGTGAGTAAATGTAGAAAGCGATATTAATCCGTATAAGTAGTTTTAATTGTATAATTTTATTGTATGACAATTTCACGTGCAAACACTACGTTCAGTCCACAAATCCCGTCCGCGAGAAGCTGAAATAGCCCCTTAGGCTACCAGCAAATAAGTAGGGAAAAAAAAGAGTGTACAAATCAATAATGAATTCAAACAGTACAATATTAAATGTATGGCTACATACAAAACAAACAGGTGCAGTAAAATTCAAACGTTTCGGCTTCCACCGGGAATGGTCGGTGTTTGGAAGTAAAACGTGATGTTTCGAGACTTTTCGGAGCGACGCATAAACAATGCACGGAAACCGGAAACTTATGAACACGTCCTCTTTTCAGCGGGCAGCTGAGCCCTGAGGCTTTTACGAAATGCATTCTATTATAAAATTGTATGACAACATCCCTGAACAACCTCTCAAAAATATCTTTTATATGAGGGTAATCATAAGACTATTATTTTATTATACGAAACTTTTGTTGTTCTCTCGTGTTACTCATAATTTTAAATGAACTAGCGGTCGCCCGGTAGTCGAAATTCAACTATAATAATAATTATAAGTTTGAACATTATTATAGTTCTATTGTCAAAGACTTTACTTCTATGATCACAGATTTCGTTAAGGCTACACTATAGACAAATAATATTAAAGAAAAACAATATTAATCTATTCTCAACTTGACCACAGACTTTAGCAATAAACAAAATAGTAGGTATGCGTGTGTGTGTGTTAAATGCTTATCAGTGTGTGTAATGTTTTCTATATTGGTTTAAGGTATTTTTTATGCATTATTTAAAAAAAAATTGCATTGTGCACTCCTCTATATTCTCTATAAGTGTGGGATATTTTATACTCCTCTGTCCGCGCAATTTTGGTAAAAAAGGATACAAAGTTTTTGCTTCACGTATTAATATATAGATGATTCTATTAAAATTCTCTTAACTGTGAATTCTTTTGAAAATTTTCCGAGTAGGTACCCATGATAATGTCATCCTCACACAGACATGTCTCGAATCCCGCGAAGAATTTTATCTGTAGTCGCCGATTATGGAAATGACACGAGGAATTAAATTTAATGAAGAATATTTAACGACAAAGCGCAGGTGCGGCAGTCTTTTCTCCATTTATAGAACATCCTGCCTTCAGTTATTATTCTTATTGGAATTATTTAAATTTCAGAACATATTATAAATGTCAGAATCCACTTTATTTATTTAACGTTTATGTACGAATAGTTTTACGTCTTTTGAATAAACCAACATATTATGTATTTAATACACCTGTTTTATTTTCTACGTTAGCATGTGGAATGCTTATCAAAATCCCTGGAAGATTTAATGTTTGTTCCGTGTCCTATACACACACTTAACGGTAGGCAGCGGCTTAGCTCTGCCCCTGGCATTGCTGAAGTCCAAGGGCGATGGTAACCACACACCTTCAGGCGTGCCGTATGTTCGACTGCTTACAAGGGCAATAAAAAACAGTATCACTACATAGTATAAAACAAAGTCGCTTTCTCTGTCCCTATGTATGCTTAAATCTTTAAAACTACGGAACGGATTTTGATGCGATTTTTTAAAATAGATAGAGTGATTGAAGAGGAAGGTTTATTAATAACATCCATTAAATAGTGGAGAAATCAATAAAAAATTAGTTTTCGAAGCAAAGCTAGGGCGGGTCGCTAGTAAATAATAAAACAAATAACAAAAGAGTTGTACGTCTCATTTTTATAGTACAACGTTTGCCCAACCCTTTAAACTGGTACGCATTCCCGGTAGAAATAGGCTGGTAGTACCTACACGTGCGGGCCCTATCACAAAATTCAATTGAAGGACTAAATTCAACGCTAACCTTCCGTTGGTAATGTTTGACTGGCATTATATTATTCCATTGTCACTAATAAGGCGAGAACATACGCATTGTATTGGAAACCGCGTAAGGTGTCCTTACGGGTTTTAGATGATTTGGATGACAAAACTACGGCATTATGTGCAAGAATTCCAGCTACCATCTACGGTACAGGATAAAATATGAAATTTACGCAATAATATTTTCTTTATTTGTTAAGGAAAATAGCCGTTTATAATTGAATATAAAACATTGTAATTAATCAAGTTATAAGGAAGGAAACAGCTAATGTATGCAGAGCATTGGGGATTTCGATAGATGTTGGACGTTGCCAACAAGCTTTGTAATTAGATGGGTGGACGAGCTCACAGCCCACCTGGTGTTAAGTGGTCACTGGAGCCCATAGACATCTACAACGTAAATGCGCCACCCACCTTGAGATATAAGTTCTAAGGTCCCAGTATAGTTACAACGGCTGCCCCACCCTTCAGACCGAAACGCATTACTGCTTCACGGCAGAAATAGGCATAGCGGTGGTACCTACCCGTGTGGACTCACATGAGGTCCTACCACCAGTAAAATGTAATTCATAAAATTTCGATAGCGTAATAAATAATAGTACTCGCCCAATGATCTGAATTCGGCCGTAATAAGTGACACCTCTAGATTTAGATTTCACAAATCGTATTTTTGTTGGAAATTGGCTTTAAAGGTTTTGATTTTATTTTAAAATTCTAACATTTTTCCATAATAAGGTGAAAAAAAGCTAACATTATTGAAAACACTAAAGCTCATCACTAAAGCTACGCTTATCAAGCGATCGTAATGTTTACGTTGCATTACGGGTAATAAATGAGTATCGTTTAATAAAACTAATAAATCTGCAACATTATACTGACACACGAACTGCATTATTGTTGAATTATTAAAAGCGAGGCAGATAATGTACGTACGTAATGTATGTTGACGCGGGTCGTGCCCAATAAAATGCCTAATCTATGGTAACAATGCCCCTGGAAATAAACGATGAAGCATTTCTCACGCGAGTAGTGATTGTTTTGATTGGATGATTGTGGCGTACTGTGTACAAACGAAGAGGGAACGGACAAAACAAAAAATGTATACGTATGATGGGTTAACTAAGGTCGAATATCAATAGCTTTTACTAAATCGTAACGTAATGGGGAGTCTTATATTTTTTTACGGATTTAAATTTAGCGTAATATCTCAAGTTTGAATCGCATTTTGGTATTTTAGATCTAAACAAAAAAATAAACGGCAAAACGTATGGCTGTGAAAAACTTCATACCTCTACAGTTACTAACTTCTGGTAGTAGTTTCGAGGGGTTACACTAGCTTCACCGAGCAAGTGGGCGAACTTACGGGGCTCAGCCTGTTAGACTTTGCTATCATCTGCAGCAAGAGTGGTGCTTTACTGAATCTAACACCGGATCAGAATCGCGACCCACTGAGAATATTCGACGAGAAACTCCGAGAGCTCAGATTACGTGATTTCGGCCATTTGTATTAACTGGTCTAGCTCGCCATCTATATAATATCAAGATCTTAATCAGAACTGCATAAAGTACGTGTTACATTATATATTTTTTCCAAAACAGAAACGGTACCTAGTGTACAAAGATTCAAATAATAGTGAGAAGCGGACGACACATCTGTTTGTTCGTTAAATTTATGGCATACACCCATTTGTTGAAGACTTCTCTGGCGTCATCTATTGTACGCGGCACTATGAAAATAAACTTCCGTGACGCGTCAGCAACAACTGCACTAAGATTCAAGTGAAATCGGATAACATAGATGAGCGGCAAACAAAAAATCATATTTTGGTTGTTTGAGGTGCGCGTTACGTTTTGTCCTTAGGTACTCGAAACACGAAGTAAAAAGATAATGTTCGCTGTCGGGATAAGTGTGAGTAAATGTTTGCACTACTGTATGGAGTATAGCGCTCGTGATTACCGACCGGTAGGCGGGTTTATGTTGACCAAATAAAGCCGAGGGTTAGTTAGGGGTATGGGGAACCCGGGTTGTGAATTCAATGGAATCCTTTATATTTATTTAGGTTATTTTAGCTGTCAATTATATTTTGCGTGCTGTTTAATACAAAAGGGCGAGATTTCAATTTTAAATTTCCATAGTTGGGCACGAGAGCAACATTCAGGGCGGCTGGACATAATCTGTGTGGGCTCACAATGCGCCCAATGACCAGTTACCATTTAAATTAAGGGAACAGGATGTCAACTATCAGACTAACTCGTCAACTTTACGTCACCTACGTTTGATAACGTGACATTGTCCTATACGAGGGTGCAGTCGTAAATTGACGGGGAGGCCTATGTGGAGAAGGGACAGTTGTGGGCCGAAGATTTAAAAAAGCCTTCGAATACGAAATACTTATGATGACGGTGACGCATTTAACATTACTTCCACGATTCACATTTTTAAATGCAGTTTACGATTTTACTTTCTTTTTAAATAAATAGGTGATCTCTGGGTCTACGGTGGGACCTGTTATCTTTATTTTATGTATAATGCTAAAAGTCGACCAGAGGCTATCCACCAAATGTCTATATAGAGTGCTCCAATACTTTGGTCATATAGCAAGAAAACTTCTGACAACCTGGAGAGACTCATAGTGACGGGTAAAGTGGATGGAAGACGATCCAGAGGTCGTAGCCGAAAAATATGGAGTGACCAAGTGTCTGAGTATCTGGACATGAGACTGAGCCACGCACTTCACTGTGCCACTGACCGACATAAGTGGCTAAAAATTACAAAAAAAGTCACAGGCGGGCGCATCACGATGCTCAGCAATGAGCGATCGACTGAAGGAGGAGGAGGAGGAGGTGTCTCGTGGGGAATATTATGAGGAATTATTCGAAATTATAGATGAAGGACAGTTTATCGATACTATCTAGAAATGGTTACCAGTGGCTATGAAATGTATTCTCTATGGTATTTTTCGAGCTCCATGACATTACCTTCTTCAAATGAAGAGCCACAGCTTGGCTGGTGAAGGCGATTACTTAACGTCAGATGCACCGTATACTAATCTGTCTCTAAAGGCAATAAAAATAGCGATAAAATTTTTAATCATCCGAGTTTTCCTGTGATAGTGGGCGTAACCTTTCTCGATGCAGCTTTCACGGAGCCTTGAACACCCTCACGTGTTTCTCTCGTAGTTATTAATAAAATAACTGAACCAATGAACATGTTTATATGATGTCAATCTGGTGTAAAATTTCAAGTTCACGGCTTATTTGAACAATGTTTATATTTGTGCAAGGTTAAACTCGGGTGCATACTTTACGTCCCTTGCGATCCTCTCCCGACGTGCGCCGAAGTGCGCTGACAATGCGCATACATTTTCTTCCAATTTTTGCAAATTAAGTACCGGTATGAACGTGTGCTGCGAAGCCTAATCTTAAAAGTTCATATCTAGAAATATTTCTGACTAATTGAGCTATCTCGTCATTGAGTTATCAGTACGAAAATAAAGTTGGTTTCCGCTGACGACTAGATTGAACTACATCGACAAAACATACACAGAATGACTTCTCATTCGATTTGGAATAGTTTGTCATACTTATTCTAATTCTATAATTCTAATAAGTGCATATCTCAGATTTTAAATGTTTCCTATAATGTAAACTTTTTATTAGGTCAGTTGTCATGTTAAAATAAAATGGTAAAATTATCAGGTAATACAGTATTATGTATCTGTAATTTAATTTTTTTTGTAAAATATTGTAACTTTATCTATTAATTGCTTAACCAATTTTTTTTTCTACGTGGTTTTAACATTCATTTATAAAATCAAAGTTAGTCATTTTTAAAATTAATTTTAACATGTATATGTGGTCAGCTGTAGAATTGCATGGATATCTTAATTTGTATTATACTTACTGATGATATAATACTTACTAATATGATTTTTTTAATGTAATACCATTGCTATTTTTTTGCTACTTATTGTACATTATGGGAGGTTTGCTTATTTATTGAAGTCATGTGATGATTTAAATATCCTTTTCTTGATATGGTAGTTGATAAAAGACAACAGAATTTTAATTTATATATATTACTATCTCAACATTTAATTTGATAATATTTTTTGAAGTGTTAGTATATGACTAGTTTTATTTAAACTATGTCTCTATTCCGTGATGTCATGTTTAATATTTGCTGAAGTGTATGTATATCTATCTACTAAGCCCCCAAAGTCAGTTGAATTAGTATCAGGGTTTCGTACTCTTCAGAATTTAATGATTACAAACTATGTAAGTGATGACTTTGCAATTTAAATAATATTACCTTCCATGAATAATAGTCTATCTGGCTATCACATAATGCCAACTCATAGTAAATCAAATGTCAATCCAAACTGTTAAATAACTACTGTTATGATCCCAATTTCTAATGCAATGTTATCCCTATCATCAGAACTATAGGCATTCTCTTTTCAATAATTATTAGTGATAAAATAACAGCCAAAAAAATAATTAGCAAGGAAATTTATTAAATTTAATAAAAAAAGAGCAATATTGCTGCATGTTTGATTTGAAGGGTGGGATAGCTGCTTTATGCCCAATACTAATGGAACTTATTTCACTTAAGTAGGATGATGGCATTCCGATCATGGCGACGACGGGCTTCTGTGCCAAATCATTTTTCAAAATTACAGACAATGTCATTATTATTAACTTATCAGTGTGAGAAGATATCAGCATAGCGTCATAATTTTATCTGTAAAATATATCAGTAGATTGATTGGGTCCTTTGAAGGTACACATACATAAAAAATTTATGATAATTTACAAACATTCTTGTGTGAAAACTATAGGTTTGTTTGTCATTGAAATGAAAATAATTTCAGCTCATTTAATATCATAACAAAGTTGCTGAATGTAAAAATTTCAAATTAGTCTAAGACCCGTTTCCAAAAAGGTAGTCATGAAAAATTTGTAGCGACTACCAATGGTAAATTTATTTAAGTATAAAATACAAAATAATCCTTAAAGAAAAATCAAATGAACCTGGTATTACCACCTCATTATTACATTCTGCTATCTATTAAGTAATTATTATATAAATTGCTTTGTTAGAAATTCATTTATACAGTCTATGAGAGTTAAATATGAAGTTATCTCAAATCTATGAACAGGTTGTTTTTTTTTCCTACCTAATCTGATAGCCTTGAGAGTCTATTTCAGTGGAACCTTAACTAGTAGGTGAGCTTACGGGGATCAAACCTGACGACGTTGCTAACACGAACCCTAGCAACGGTCGTGCTTCGCAGAATCTACCACAGGATCGGACACGCGACACACTGAGAAGATCCGGCGAAAAACTCAGTGGGCTGTGTCTGAGGGTTAACAACAGGTTGTAACTGAATGTATTGTGGAGCCTTGTTAGAAAGCAACAGTCACATAAAGAACATTTTTTTACCACACAGCCACAAATCCTATAGATTCTTCCAATCCTATGGATTCCTAATATAATAATGACAAACTAAAATTATATTGTTTACTTTAATATCCATTTATTTTTATGAACATTATTGTATTACACTGTATTGTACAGGTGACAATAAAAAGGTTCTAGAAAATTAATGAACACTAGATATAATTATATTTGTTTGGACTATACTTAATGTAATAATTAAATATTATATGATATCATAGTCTATACTCTTGTGTACACTGCAATTTATGTCACTTATGAAACAATTTTTTTAATATGTGTTTATGTGAAATTTACGTAGTCTAATGGGAAATACACTCAATGTACAGAGTGATAGATGGTGGGTTCATTTCTTTAGGGCTTGTATTGATTTGTCTAACAAAAAATCTTCTTTTTCTCCACCTTATCCCACTAGGTGGGGTCGGCACAGCGAATTATTCTATTCCATTATCTTCTATCAGCCTTCATCTCAACACTCACTCCTCTCTCTCTCTCTCTCTCTCATACATGCATTGTCTCTCTACGCATCACATGTCCATACCACGCTAACTATCCGCTCTTTAATTAGTTAATTACGGGGACTACTTTGACACTTCTGATATACTAACTAAAAATTTATCAAAATAATTATTCCTGTTGAACTTTCACAACAAAGATCGTTAAGTACAAATGCAGCAGTTGCTAGTGGTAATGATTATTGTGAAACTGCACATACAAATCTGCAATAAAGCTATCATGTATTCAGTTTTGNCACGCTAACCATCCGCTCTTTAATTAGTTAATTACGGGGACTACTTTGACACTTCTGATATACTAACTAAAAATTTATCAAAATAATTATTCCTGTTGAACTTTCACAACAAAGATCGTTAAGTACAAATGCAGCAGTTGCTAGTGGTAATGATTATTGTGAAACTGCACATACAAATCTGCAATAAAGCTATCATGTATTCAGTTTTGATGAGTGGAACATGTGGAACAGTGATGAGTGGAACAGTGGCATTCTGTAAAAGACTTAGGCGTTGACTTTTGTGTTTTTTGTTGTCCGTTTTCTCTACACATATGGTTTCTTTATGTCATGAATTTTGTAGCAATATCATTGATGAATTAATATAGATCGGTCTATGAATACATATTGTTATACTCTTGATACTTTGTTTGAAGAAGGTAACTTCCTTTGTTTATTAATCTGTGAATCATGAATATGTAACCATATTAGGATATGTTTGAATACTAGTTTTGGATGTCCACAAGTCATTATGGAGTTGATGGATTGATACTCACCCTTTGAAGCTTAAGGGAGTGGTTGTAGCAGCACAGTAGTTTATCTACGAGGGGTTTCACAGCGCGCCAAGCACGCTCCTGGGATATCCTCGATGGATCTGCTATAGCTTCTCTTATCTCTTTCCCGGCACCTTTATAACACTGTATCTCTTCTAATATCTTCTCGGATTCTAACAGGACTCTTTGGACATCGTCGTAAACATCGCGTTCGGTCATTGTGGGCGCGGCATTCTCGAAATCCAAGAATATATCATATCGAGGCGACGAGCAGCAATGCGACTCGTCACGCGATAAAAGACTCAATAATTTTCCCATTTTTATAAATATCTTTACGGTCAGAATATTCTCATCCGCAAAATACACTGCATGGCCCAAAAGACCGTATTTTTAAAACAGCACTGTTAAATTTCATTTATCACTGAACATAGTACAAACTTTTAGTCGTTTATTTATTAATAAAATATTGGATTTTAATTAAACTACCCTACTGTTTGATTTTGTTTGACTGTAACAGACACAACCTAGCCTACGTAACTCTAGCAAGCGAATGAAAAGAAAAAATGAAACAAAATGAAAATTTGAATTTTGACAAAGTGTTGCCTTGAAATCATAAATTCAACTTCGGACGTGAGAGATAATTTACATGAGGCTGGAACAAACAACGAGACTTATTTCTAAAAAGTTAAACTCACTTTCTAAAGGATAATTCAGAAACACAAAAGAAATCCACCTTTAACTGGAAGAATAAATATATTTTTTTATAATTATAAGATTAGATAAATTTATCCCATTGTCACACCACAGATGTCCACGTTCAGCCACAGATGTCCACTGCTGGGATAGGCCTCCTTCAACCCTCGCCACAACAATTTATCATGCACTGTCTGCATCTAGCGAATTCCTGCGAGCCTCAATAGTTCGTCAGTCTACCTTGTGGAAGCCTAAATATTAGATAAATATATTTATAATCGTAAATAGTATTTTGATCTTGGTAGGTTTCAAAACTGGTTCGGAAAGTCATTTAAACTGAAGTACAAAAATCATATGGGGTTTCAACGCTTTTTAATCGATTAGTTATGATATCGGATATTTATTCGGCATAATAATTTATTTTATTAATGTAGTTCAAATTTATGTATATTGTTTCGGAAAAAGTCCTGAACCGCTATAGTTTCTTAGTGGGAATGCTGGATGCTACGTATGTTTGGTGGTATACTCCTTGACGTAATACATTATTCATTTTGTGTTTCTTTTTTCTTTTTGTAAACAGTCGTAAAGCAGTAAGATGTTATCGATGCGAGATGAACGAAGGAAGATTACTCAATGGGAACTATTTTACGATTTTAATGATTGAAGCTCAAGATGATTTTGTGTGTTTTATATTTTCAGATATAAAAATTATGACTACTTTAGTTTTATACTAAAACCTCTAATTTAATGAAAAACTACAAGGATGGCAAGACTGCTTTGACGTTTAAATGAATGATTAGAATGAGTAGATACGGTACGACTCGGTGCCGTATAATCTGTAGAAAAGAAATTTTTACGGGGTTTTATGACCTGGTAACTAAGACCTTTAAGTCATATCTTATTATAATTTATATTCTTATTTTAATGAAAAAAGCTAATATGGAGTGAAATGAAATGAAATGAAGATGATTAATTTGAGACATTAATCAACTGGGATGAAATTAAATGAAATGAGATGAGATTATATGGGATGAACTATAATCTCCGTAAAATGGTGGTCATTTACTGAGATTTTTTCAGTGGACTTTTGGAGGATTCCGAGAAGTTACGTTCAGCAGCTTTGTTTCATTTTCTCATATTTGTGTACTTTCACAGATATTTGATAGTTAATAAACCACCGTTATCACACATTTAAACCTGAAGAAACACTAAATAGACAAAATAAAACAAATCACACAACTTCACTCCTCGCGTTCCCGCCAAAAAATCCAGAACAGAAATGAAAATGACAGGTATGTAGATTCTATAGGTAGGTACCTACAAGTATTATGTGATGTGAGGGACTTTTTGGCGGGAACGCGACGAGTGAAGTTGTGTGGTTTGTTTTATTTTGTCTATTTAGTGTTTCTTCAGGTTTAAATGTGTAATAATGGTGGTTTATTAACTGTTTAATATCTGTGAAAGTGCACAAATGTGGGAAAATGAAACAAAGCCGCTGGACGTAGCTTCGCGGTATCCTCCAAAAAGTCCACTGAAAAAATCTTAGTAAATGACCACAATTTTACTGAGATTATATTTCATCTCATATCATCTCATTTCATTTCATTTAATTTCATCCCAGCTGATTAATGTCTCAAATTAATGATCTTCATTCCATTTCACTCCATATTATCATTTTTCATAAAAATATGAATATAAATTAAAATAAGACATGACTTAAAGGTCTCCGTTATCAGGTCATAAAATCCCTTTTAACTTTTAGTATTAAGTGAAAGAAAAGGACTTTTTGGTCTTATCTACTTAATAAATAAATGTATTATAATATTTTGGCGGGAACGCGAGGGGCGATGATATGTGAGTTGTTGTGACCTTGCTCGTTCACGAAGCCCGCTATAGAAAGCAGAGTATTAAATACACTTCACATTGGCGAAATCTAAAAAGAAACGCCATAAACCTAAGAGATAGATATGTGAGTTGTTTTAATTTGATAGTTTAAGTTCATAGATAATTTAATCACTTAATATTTAAGACTCAACAAGTCTCGAATATCTTCGTTTTTGGAAATACAGTTTTTTCATTGCCCTTTGTCGGCAGACGAGCATACGGCCCGCCCGATGGTGAGTGGTTACCGTCGCCCATGGACTTCAGCAATGCTAGGGGCAGAGCCAAGCCGCTGCCTACCGATCCGACCTACCGATTTTCGGGACTAATCTTCCAAAGTGAGATTGTATGTGTATTTTTTTTGATAGACAATATTTTGAATTGTTGTCTAAAGCTATCTATGTATTGGCATTTCAGACATTAAATTTTCGAGAAACACGAGTGAGTCCATAAAGTGGTGAAACCTTTTTATTAGAGCCGGGAGCCGAACGTTACGAGGTCCCCGCACCTTGGGGGTGCGCGGGGTATGAGAACTGAAAGGTCTGCAGATGCTAAGAGCGGACCGCGAGCTTTGGGCGGAATTTGGGACCTTATCCGTTAAACAACTCCCCTACACTCTCGCGCAAGTCTGATCCCCCCGAGGTTAGAATCAGGACGGGGTAAGGACGTTACCGCGGTCAACATTGCAACTAGATGCGCGGCTCATCTTAAGAATGCCCGACTGACGAAGCCTTCGAGGCGAATCGAAGGCTCTGGAGGTCGGCGGTCTCGGTACGGAGATGTCCCGGGATACCCCGCTTGGCTAGAGCCCGTCTGCTAGGTCAGGATGCGATACAACCCCAATCCGTCACTCTTTTCACGATGATAGTGAGGTTACTCCTTGGCAGCGTGCTAGAGTGTTGGTAGTTCTCCGCGCGGCCTCTAATGTTTCAGTGTGCTCAGTGCGAGTTTCTTAACGTTCTCGGTAGCGTAAAAGTTAACCTAATTTTGTATGCAGTTGGAATAGCGCCCCTAGCGGCAAACGTACGCGCAAACGATCCAATTCCATACAAATATGAGCTAACTTTTACGCTATCGAGAACGTTAAAAAACTCGCACTAAGCACACAGGTCACCGCGTGACCTTCACCGGGGGGACGCCGACGCTTACAGAAAATTAATATTACTGGAAGACTGAAATGTCTTGTTTTTTGGAATTTCTTTATTATTTATTTATAAGTGTATAACATCAATACGTTGACATTGAACATATAATTTACAAATAAAAAAATCATTCTTCTAGATTTTATATTTACATAACTTTTTCGTTTTTAATACGACTACGACATACATAATTATGTAACCGTTTCAAAATCACAAATTATTGATTATGATATTTATACTATGTAGTCTCCTTTTTTTAAATAAAAAAAAATTGCAGCTTATAATGTCTTCATCTAAAGAAAAATTGCGATGCCGCACTACCTAACTATAGCTGAATTTTTTTCACTTAGCATTAGGGACAATGAGGGGAATAACGTTTTCAGATGTGACTGCCTAATTTCAGGAATATGTAATGTTATTGAAAACTTATCCGCGATTTCAAGGTTCACTTTAGTAACATTATGTTAAAAAGAAACGTATATATTTATTTCAATTATTATGAGTAAAATTATTGAAGCTTTTCTGACGGTAGAGTATGCACTCAGTACGTACGGGAAGGTACTAGCTATTTTTGTTACGAAGCAGTCTTCCATTCCAGTTTGAAGGGTGGGATATACTTGTTGTTGTTCTTGCTAATATATTATGAAGGAGTAACTATTTAACACTTAACGGATCCACCTAAAGCAAGAAAAGAACATNTCAATTATTATGAGTAAAATTATTGAAGCTTTTCTGACGGTAGAGTATGCACTCAGTACGTACGGGAAGGTACTAGCTATTTTTGTTACGAAGCAGTCTTCCATTCCAGTTTGAAGGGTGGGATATACTTGTTGTTGTTCTTGCTAATATATTATGAAGGAGTAACTATTTAACACTTAACGGATCCACCTAAAGCAAGAAAAGAACATTCTTTGAAATTACGAAGAGATTTCGCCGTATACGTTTTTCAGCCTTATTAACAACAGATATTGAAAAAAATAACTAACGAAATGTTTAAAGCATTCTTATCGAGATTTAGCCCACTGAGTTTTTCGCCGGTTCTTCTTAGTAGGTTGCGTTTCCGATCCGGTGGTAGATTCTGCAAAGCATGGCTCTTGCCATGCTTCGTACGTGTTAGCAACAACGTCAGGCTTGAGCCCCGTGAGCTCACCTACTAGCCCGGCGACGATGATATGGTCTCTCTAGACCATCAGCTTAGGTAGGAAAAAAAATATCGTGATCTTTCAGGTTCTTAGCGTTAAATTGATTAAACAATAAAAAATAACGGTTACGGCAGATATATCCATAGCGGTACCTTCCCGGGTGGGCAGACAATATTCCCCCCAACCAGTAATTGCGCAAATTTCAAAGAACAAGTAAGTAGAATGTTCGTTACAACGGCACGACAATCGACGGCGTTTCAGTTATTTATCACATACTAGCTGACCCGGCAGACTTCGTAGTGCCTCAATCGATAAATAAAATACCTAAACTTTTGTATAAAATAATCTTAAAACAAACAAAAGGAATCCGTACGACAGGGGGGGCATCAAAGGAAAAACAAAATAAATTCAATTCAAAATAAAAATTATAAAACAAAATAAATATTCAAAATAAATAAATTCCGAGCTTTTTCATATTTATCTACCTTTTAAACCTTCTCTGGACTTCCACAAATAATTGAAGACCAAAATTTGCAAAATCGGTCCTGCCGTTCTCGAGTTTTAGCGAGACTAACGAACAGCAATTCATTTTTATATATTTTATATAGATTACTGTGTCAATCTTGAAGACGTTAGAGTTTTGGAATAATGGTCAGAATATGTTAGAGAACGCAAACGTATATAAGTTTTTGTTGTTAATAAATTGAAAAATGCTAGTGTATGTAGGTACCTACATAAAAGGTTAGCTGGTCTGTAAATAGTGTCAATATGTACATATGTATGTCGCATAGTTGCAGTTTAGTATAAAAGCTCTCAGTACGCTCACAAAAAATATAACTTAAAAAAATCGAAATAATATTGTTAGAACCATTGCTAATCTAGAATGTAGCTTATGAACCAAATTCAAATATATAAAGGCAGTGAACTACCAAGTCCTCTATGTCTGTGGACTTTTATATAATATTATTATAATCCTGGAGTGCAAATAAAAAAAAGCAACATTTTTCGATTCATGCAATGATTTTTAGTGGGCCGTCAAGTATGGAGAGAAGCATTTTTATTAGGAGACTGGTTAATACACATTGGCTTGAAAGGCGAGCTCTCTAATAAGAATGTTCTAGAATTAGGAGCAGGTAGTGTGTTTAGTTCAGCCGAGTTTTAGTATTAGCGATGAAATACTGATTTTGGAACAGTTCGTTTTAAAGTCAAAAGTATAACAGCCGAGAAAATGTAATGCATAAAATGTATGCAAAAATATCCGTGATTATACTGAAATACAAAAAAAAAAAAAAAATTAAAAAAGTTAGTTAAAGATAAATGATTGTACCGGTAAAATGGGGCGATTAGGGATTGACAGGCGAATCGGGAAAAAACCGGGAAAATCTTTCGACGCTCAATATAAGTTTTATATTCGTTGCAAAATCTTCCATTTTTTGTAGTTTAATAGTAGAATGTTGAAAGTTCAGAAAACAACTCTGAATATGCATGATAATAGCTGCTAACTTATAAAAAATCGCGTTTCAAATTAACTTCCTGTGGTGGTCATTATTTTAGTGCTAGAGACTTTGCTCTCTTTTATTTATTTGATAATAATAGAAGACGACTATGATTTATAAACGTTATTTAGTGTTTGAACCAACATATATATTAAAGGTAAGTCTCAGTTGTTATTGGTTTTAATGTATTTGATTAAATAAAAATACATGTAAAAATCTGTTGTTTTTGGGGATATTGGGGATGTGTTAGGTACAAATAACAACGAAAAAGGGGTCAATTGGGATGAGAATACGTGAAATGGAAACGACCTAAGTATAAATAGGTACCGGTTTGTAGGGTTGTCTATGTAGTTATAACAATATTTTTTAAATTTGTTGGTAAATATCTGGTTTATTCGAAGCGAAATTGGGAATAAGTCTTTATTTGAAATAGATAAGCAATTTAATATAAGTAAGTCGATTTTGCAGAGACATGTAACAAGATCAATGAAATCTCAAGGTGGACAAAAATGTCTAAGTAATACATAATAAAATATTTAATATTTGTTCAGAGTGGGGGTATTCATCTGATTAATCCATGGAATAACCGACACACCTAATCTCTTAACCCAGATAGAAATATCAGCACTGTCGATTGCACCTATAATTGAGGTGATGTCTGCCATGTACTTTTGTCAGTTTTTCAATTTTTTTTATTGATGATCACTTTGTTGGTGCAACTAAATAAATAAATAAATTAAAACTATATATAAAAATAAAAGTAGTGCCAACCCTAGCAAATTTCTCATTTCGTCCCAATTAACCGCAATTTTCGGGTAAATAGGGATTACACCTATTTTTGCATTTTTTGCTTAAACTGGAATGCTAGTTGCATAATTTTAAATTAGACAACAAAGATGCCCCCAAGACTCAATCATTTTGATCCTGATATAGCATTATATACATCAACAACTACCTTAAAATTGCTCATAAAGTTGGAATTTGTCCCTAATCGCCCCATTTTACGGTATTTGTTTTTTTGCAAATGGCCATTTAAAAATACGTTAGTCAGCGGCGATCCTAAATAGTTAAATAGTTATGACCAAATGAGAAGGACAGAGGCAGTTTTACGGCTTAACCCGTGTCTATTTTATTAATTTCTGTCTATGTTATTAACTTAATTATAATTAATGAATTTTCCGTCTACTTGTATTTTGACATTTCAAAAACTGTAGGTAGGTAATGTCAAATTATGAAATGAATAAAACAACTAGAAAAAGTTTTTTTTCGTAAACTGTCAAAACTTACGATAAAGCTTATCATTTTTGCTAAGAATGTGTTGGTAGTGATAAATTATCATTTACTCTTAAAAATATGTACTTCTTGCATTCAAGCATTTCAATTTTAAAACCTTTTTGCATTTTTATTCATAAAAAATGAATTAATGCATCTACTTTAGGGATGTATTTTACTGATAGCATTTTTTGTACCGAAGACAGTTGAAGATCTTATAACATTCGTATTAGAGTTACATTCTAATTATACATATTTCTAAATAAAAAAAAACGAGATCCTGTATTTCGATTCTGATTAGTGATTTGAAAACGGTGTTCAGTATGTTCAGATAGATACTGAGCAATTACTTAGTGATTATTTACTATAGAATTAAATAAGCCCCTGTATGAATATTATCTACAATACAAGTCGAAATTATTGGACAGAGCAAGAGAAAACGTTATAAAACCAAAATATCTACTGTAATAAAAATGCTTTTTTGTTCCACATTTTGAACCGCCCTCAATCATTAGGGAACGACAATCAATTTTTCATCACTTTCATGACTGTCTTTTATTTCACACAATAATTTAATTTATGGCTCGGTGGAGTGATGATCTGTGTAGGGTGGCTGGCAGGAACTGGATGAGAGAAGCCGAGGATCGTGCTCAGTGGCGAACAATTGGAGAAGCCTATGTCTAGCAGTGGACTTCTATAGGCTGATGATGATGATAATGGCTCTCTCGATAACATAGGAGGTACTTCTTTAAAGAACGATTCAAAATGAAGATCCTTTAAGTTTTACTGATCGTATAATCTCAAACATCAGTCTAACATTCGATAAGTTTTACATAATTACAAAACCACAAATTTCGTTAGGCTAACAATAAAATATGAAAGCTGCATACGAATTTCTTTTGATCATCCGATTGTATTAAGCCATGAGCATACAACGTTTGCGTTTAAAAACCTTTACGTAAGGATCCACATATTACGAAATAGTTAAATTTGAGTTAAGCTAATATTTTCGGGATTTAGAACAAGGCATTTATAGGAAGGAATAAACTTTAAGTAAATTTTTGTATTTATGTGACCTATATAGGTATATTATATATATATATTATGCTCATGGCTCATTTGGATTAAGCGTTTACTTTCCGCGTTACACGAAACACGCGTTCTGTGTGCTTAGTGCGAGTTTTTTAACGTTCACGATAGCGTAAAAGTTAGCTCATATTTGTATGCGGGATCGTTTGCGTACGTTTGTCGCTAGGGGCGCTATTTCAACTGCATACAAAATTGGGTTAACTTTTACGCTATCGAGAACGTTATGAAACTCGCACTAAGCACACAGATAGACGTTCGCTGGACAAATAGAAAAGTCGCGTGTTTTTAATATATTGGACTGCTCCAACCACGGCCGTCATCCGTTCCAGTTTGAAGGGTGAGACAGCCATATGTAATACAATTGAGACTTCGATTTCGTATCTCAAGGTGGATGGCTTCCACATTGTGGTGTCGATGGGTCTCGGTAACCACTATACAGAACTTAGGCTAAGATTGCTTCATCGACGTACGCAAAAAAAAAAAAACGTTGTCGCATTATCGCTGTATGCCTAAAATCTGTTTGTGTTAGAAACGTTTTTTAATTGGAATCTATTTGTCCAAAAAATATATACAATATAAACCCAGAGTTTACGTGAATTCCGAGCGCTTCAATAGTTTACGCACTAAAACGTCAATTAGGCGAATATTACTTTTATCATACTAATTAAAATTTAAAAAATGAATGTAGTCACATAACGCATGTACCCTTTATTTGCATCTTTTCTTGCCAAATTCTTGATTTTTGACGAGAATTTGACTAAAGTGACTTTTTGACTTATCTAAAAAACATTGTTGTTGACAAAACAGTACTTTATATGCATTAAGATCGATTTGGGTCATATCACAAATTTGGGTAAATGTGAACTTACATTAAATAAACATTAAAACCTTGACGAGTTTAAACTACTACATATATTACCAGTCATTCATGTAGACAATAATTTACAAATAACATCTACTTACTTACATTAAACCTGCGATTTCTAAGTTGAAGTCTTAGTTATTTGGTGTAAAGATCCGTCTTATTCTACTTAGTCATGATTTCGGTTAACGGGCATTGTCCGTGATCTTGTCGATTTATTTAATAAATATATCACACTTTTGTCTTGATAATTTGCATTACTTTGAAACAATTAGTAAGTAATAGCTATATTAGTAATTGAATTCAGAAACGAAATTCGAATTAATTAGAAATTTGAATTCGAAAAAGTGCTCGTGTTAAGATTTAGCATGTGAAGTCAATTTCGAAATTTTCAATGTAATTTTGAAGGAAAGCGGAGTTTTGTGATTATCCCGCGATTATTTTTAGAGTCGTTTTGGATAACACTTTGCTCAGAGGTTACGAAATTGTTGAGTTGTTTTAAAATACAAGGAATTTTTGACTGTAGGTAGCCACGAGTGTGTTTGAATTATCGGAAATATTTAAGTGCAGACACGAGAAGGAATTTTTCGATGAATAGATCAGAGTCTAGGGCGGCGATGTGCGCAGCTCTGCCGACCAGCGCGCTTGCCGTGTGTGGTAACGCGTGTTGCACGTCATACCGCACCACGGACACGGCGGACGCGCGGGCCGCTAGTGGAGACACCATGTTGTGAACCTGAAATATACACGGAAAAGAAATAAAACAGCCATATTTTTGAGCTTGTTTAAGACAATGGTTTGCAAGCTTTAAAGTCATTACGCAAATGTTTTTGCACAGTTTGCAAACCAAGTTTTTTTAAGTATCGGTACACAGAAACCTCGTTGTGTGATGTCGACTTAGAATACTACTCACTACTACAACTACTACTTTGGGAAACAGTGTCGAACCTTAATTGTGAGGTAAAAAGACTGTTTCGCCCTTCAAACAGAATGTATGACTAATTTGGTGCCAAAATAAGCAGTTTTTATTTATATACCACGATAATTAGTAGTGGAAGTCATTTGTGAACAATTTGAGGGATTTCATACTTGCCGGATGATTTGATCACGTTCAATTACGTCGTGTGTGCTTTAAATATTTTTTGATGTATTGCACACTATTCAGTTAAGTGGTAATCGGAGTACAGAGACATCAACAACGTAAATGTCGCCACCCTCTTTGATACATGAGCTCTAAGTCTCAGTTTCATGCCGAAAAATATTACTGTTCACGGCAGAAATCGGCAGAGTGGTGGTACATACATACCTGTGCGGGCTCTCAAGATGTTAAAGTAAGTTTCTGTCCGTAAGCTTATAAAAAAGGTGTGTGGTGTCGTGGGACACCGGATAGGAACGAATTTCCTTATTATAAAAATATTATGTTTTAAGTTCTATTCGAGGTATAAAGAAAATAAAACTGGTAAAAGAAATAAAAGAAAATAATAAGGTTTCGCAACAACCCATGGTCATTCGGTAACGTGCGAACTTATTGTGGTACACTTCATTCACGGTTGTTTGCATAAGAGTTAGTGTATTGCGCAAACGAACACTCTGAGATCGTGGTTAATGAATGATAAAAAAAATATGTTATTTTTTGTACGTTATTACAAAGTTAAGTCGTACACTGTGTGCATTACTAATAAAAGTCTTACGTTACGAACGTTTTTCCCGGTTAGGGTACCCCTCCGCATCGTCCCATAAGAACTTCGTTCCAAAAATAATTACCATTTCTCGATAAGCCTGTCCCAACAAAGAAGTATCTTTCGCAGCAGCTTTACAGAGCTCGAGTCTAGCAGAGTGCAACGGCACGTATCTATCCTGGCCGGAGCCACAGAGCAGGATGTGCTTGAACTGATGCAGCTGACTTCTCTCGCTGAGCCGGTAGAGAAACGAGCGGCGAGGATCAGACGCGTCTCGAAGGGACAGCTGCAGTAAGGAGCCTGATTTCTTCCACTTTTGCATGAACCACATACCTGAAATTTGTTTATTTTTTCATAGTTTTCGTTTTTAATGCGTAAATTGTTAACGAAGCCAGTAGACATTTTAAGGTGAAAGTCGCTAGCTACTTTGAGACAAGAAGTTGAATTCTCAATTGGTAATTACATTTTGGGACGCGGCGTTGATTCTCAAACTTTATAGAATATAGAGTAAGAAAAAAATAATCTATTATTCGATTTAATTCATCATATTTTTTTTAAGTACCTATAGTTTTATATTTATATTTGTATACAATTGTTTTACACAACTAACACTACTTTGACAGTTTAACTCCCATTTATTATTTCATTTATTTCCGATGATTCGAATACTTTACAGTTTTCGGGTTGTTATTCGTCGATATTGGAATATTAAACTACTCGTATAAGCTATTAAATAATATAATGACCTTTGATTATATATACGTCATAATGACAGCACAAAACGTAAGAATAAGCCTGAACATGGTACTTCATTTATTTTTACGAATTGCGAATAAGGTAATACAACTATTTTGGTTACTCACCAGCATTTACTAATCCGCTAGAATTGTACAGTGTGCCGAGGTGGGGACCGCTCAAAGATAGAAACGTGTGTAGCTTCCCGAGGTATGGCTTCATTTGAGGCCTCGCTAATGCTGATCTTATTATGATAGTACCGAGAGAATGGCCCACGAAGCTTATTCTAGCGGGTTCGCTCGAATTTTGGATGTGAGTAAGAATCTCTTGAACCAGCCTATAAATAAGTAATTGATAAATAAGCGGAATCAAATCTCACGTAGTCATCTGACTCCAAACTGTGATTCCTTGTAGGTATTATGAGAACCAGAGATTGATACGAATATACGTTTCAATATGTACACATATATAAATATATTAAATATCCAGAGCAAGGGAATCGATTCAAACTAATTCATTTTGTTATTAACTATTATAGCATTTGCCCGCGACTCCGTCCGCGTAGAATAGTTACTTTGTCATAACGCAAAATTTTACCCCCCACTTCATTTACGTATAAAGTGAAAATATTTTAAATTATAGAATCTTAGGGAGCTATTTAAACCCCTATTTTGAAACATTCTTTATTGGTGCTCCACTTGTATTAGTATAGCCTTCTTCAACAAATGGGCTATCTAACCCTGAAAGAATTTCTCAAATCGGACCAGTAGTTCCTGAGATTAGCGCGTTCAAATAAACAAACTCTTCAGCTTTACAATATTAAGTATAGATAATATATATTCATACCTATCAGTCATTGTGTCAAAGTCTGAGAATGTATCGCCTTGATTCCTCTCCGACATAAGGAAATCTAATCTTGCACCTGGTAATCCTAGTTCTAAATAAGTCTTCACCAGTCGGAGGTCAGCTGCGTTACCGTCCAATCCGTGTACACAAATTATTAAATGCAACCCTAGGAAAAAATAAAAATACTTCATAAAAATAGTAAAATATTAAAATACGTGATAAAATCAAAATATATGCAATCTATCATTTATTTTTACTGCTAATAATGTCTGCTCAAAAAGCCAATGTGGTGATTAAATAAAAAATAATAAGCTTTTAATTGTTACTAAATTTCAGAAATTAGGGGTCGAGAACAATCGTGCATTTGATACTTTGCTTGGTTTTGTCCTGTTGTGTATTATTTAATATTTAGATGGTATGGCCGTATGATGAAACGGGACGAAGATCATATGGTAAAGGTCGCATTGGGCTGAGGCCGCCCGCCATGGACCTGGTGGTCAAACATCGAAAGAGACCTTAAGAAAGCCCAATTGCCAAAACCGATAACCCAGGACAGATCAGCCTGACGCCGTAGAGTGAGGAGACCCGACCCCAGATAACGGGAACAGGGACGGATAGTAGTAGTAGTAGTACTAGTGTATTTCCTTTCGTAACACCAGCAGGGTATTTTGACGATTTAATCGAATTAATAAAAAAATTACCTTCAGGATTAAACATTCGATATTCATCGCTGATATGAAAATATGGAAGAGAATTTTCAACGGGAGGAAAATCAGAGTAAATGGCTCCAGGGTACTTGACACTTTGCCTAAATTCGTCTCTACATTTCACAAAAAGTCTTTCGGATTCAGCCAGTCCAAATATGCTCACGAAATTGCTCTCACGATTCTCTGTAAAGTTGAAAAAAACAACTCGATGAATTGTTAACTCGTAACGGATGTGGGCAAGATCCACTTAGAATAAATTAAATTATTGATTACACTACTCTACCTTTGTTATTGCCGTTTTCATTTCTATTTGCCAGTTCTCCAGTACTCTGACTTTTGTTAAGAGTACTAACTGAAGCAACACCACCGGATTTAGCTGATTGATGTGGTCTCAGTTTTCTTCTTTCCATTATTCCTAATCAAGCACAGCGCGTGTTAGTTTTGTTACAGTTTTAAGCTATATCCGATTTAATGCAATCGTTTACCTTCGCAGACGTGATAAAGGGGATTGTCCAATTGCAATGTTGACGGTTGAATCTGTTGTTTAGAGGTCTTCGATGGAGTCGAGGACTTGCTACTCGATCGACTTAGCTTCGGAGATTTTAATGGAGGATCCTGCGAAAATAACTGTATATTATTAATACGGTGTTTCATATTTTGGTTACAAATTTGATCAAATAAAGAATTAGTACAGAACCTTTGTTACCTTAAACTCATCGGGCGGTGGAGGTGCATCCCTAAACTGTTGCGGTGGAGGCAAGTGCTCGTAATCATTATCGCCGATGAAATGCGATAAGTTAATTTCTGATTTTGCTTTATTTTGGTATTTTTGCACTGATGCTGCTGATGGTCTATCTGATGCAGATTTTTTGTTATGACTTTTACAAGGACGTTCCACAGTCAAGCTTCTTATTTCTTCGGCTATCAATCGTTCAGTGTATTGGATTCTATCCTTCAATTTAGTTTTATCAATATTGTTGGATTTTATTGGAACAGGTGGGGGTTTAGGAGTTATTTCTTTCCGAATGTAAGGATGGAGATTATCGCTTATGGTTTGTGATTTTTTTACCGTACCCTCATTTGAGTTTTTTGGGGTTGCACTGTATGACTTGCTTTGAGTGGCACTGAACGAATTATGCCTTTGATTAGATTTTGAATTAGTTTCCGGCATTTGTCGAAAACAAGACGCCGAACAAGTGTCTGAATTGCAACCTGTATCTATTCCGTTACTATGCATCAATTTGTTATATTCGCATTGACTATCGGTACATATCGAATCGCTACAAATAGTGCACTCCTCACATACTTCTTTATCACAGCATTCAATTTTTTCATGACTATTATTTTGAGCGACTTTCACAGCCAATTTTAATAATCGTTCACGCAGCTGTTCTCCATTAAGGACCGTTCTTTTAAAATCATTTATAGCTTTGCCATCTGATTTTTCGTTATTAGTAGGATCTTCGTAAGTTTTACTTGGAGTTCTTGTAAAATTTGACGCAAAGTTTTGATTTAATTGACTATTGGCATTGTCAGGAGAAGAGGGACCTGAACTGCGTCCACTGGATACCCATCCACTTTGTTCACTTAAGCTCGATGTTGAACTACTTCTACGGCGTTGTTCCTCTTTACTTAAAAAGCTTGCTGGTGGCAAAATCTTGAAATCTTTATCATCTATGTCAAGAGGAGGAGATTCAAATGCTGGCGGTGGAGCTAGGTTGGGTAACGATTCTGAACCAAAATTATTGTTTATGTTTGGTTCATCCAATACAGAAGCCGCACTTCGGCAATGTCGTAGTAATTCTGGTCCGTGGTCCAGACTATAAGGAACACTGGCAGATTGCTCTAGCCTTCTTAGTTCAAATGGTATACTTTCATTGCTTGATGAAGAAGCGGCTTCTGACATTAGCTGTGACATTTTTTCAGACGGCTTATGTTTTGTTCGTTTTTCTGGTTTTCCACTTGATCTACCACTCTTGGGAGTGGCAACGCCTGATCGCGGTGTAGCTCGTCCTGATTTCGGTGTAGCTAATCCTGATCTCGGGGTGGCTTTTCCAGACCTAGGTGTGGTTTTTCCGGATTTCGGAGTTGCTCTTCCTGATTTTGGAGTGCTACGTTCTGACTTCGACGTATGACGATCTGATTTACTGTCCCTGGATTTAATAGAGTGATGACTGCTTATGGAATCTCGGCTCGAATTTATTTTTGTATTTTCTCTTCCACTATTGTTTAGCTTAGATTCTTTCGAACGGCTTTTCTTATGTCTTACAGAAGGCATTGTAGAATGAGGAGTAGAAGGAGGTGTTTTTGAATAAGTAGATTTTGATGTTCCATCACTGCTTCTATCAAGAGTCATAACAAACCCGCTATCATCACTACTTTTACTAGATTTCTTTTGATAGTTTTGAATAAGACTCCCTGTATTAAAATCGTAGCTCCAGTCCCCCTTTTGAAGATAGTAATTTAGTTCATATCGAAGTTGGTTTCGAGCAGCTTCAATGTCTAGTTGTGGATTCTCCATATTTTGATGGAAAACATGGGTGGAGTTGGATCGATGCACTTGTTTACTAGAAACTAAGTTACTTTGATCAACTGATTGTACTTTACCACTCACTGGTGGATATGAATTACGCGGAGGTAACATAGGACGGGGTAAATTTACATTGTAACCTCTTTGAAATTCTAAGGGATTCCGAATTAGGTTGTTCGTTTGTAGAGTACCCTGATTACCGAAAGTATAGCCGTAGATTTGGTTAGGATTAGGTTTCACCGCACCATCATACTTATATCCTACGCTATGGAATACTTCATTATTCCCTTGTGGATTGATGTTCATATTGCACGGGTTTTTATATTTTTCTCTAAATTCACTAATGTTCCTCCTATAGTCATCTCCTTTTGATGAACATCTTGCAGTTGTGTTTGTTGGGTAATTAGTAGTTGTGACGCTTCTGGGTAAAGTAGTAGGTTTAACTGTTTGTTGTGGTTGATATTGTTTTGGGTAGTTCACTGAAGACTGAGAATTATTCGTTGAATTTTTCGATAGCCTCTGTGTAGGATTCGTTGGGGTCATTTGTGATACTCTTAATTGGTCTAACGATTTACTGTGTCTTGCAGGTAAAGTACTAACGCCACTGGTTACATCATGTTTCGGACGAAAACTGTCGTTGCGATCATGTCTGTCTTTACCCGATCGAGAAACATTGGTTGTGCTTTTAGAACTATTCATATCTAAAGTAGATGCAGAATACCTTGATAATTGTTGTCCTTGTTGTGCGGAATATGAACCAAAAGATCTGTTAGGGGGCAGTTGTATTTCACTTATTTGATTGTTTTGCACAATATATCTGTTTCGTCCAGTTATTTCTAATTGTTTATTGTGAGGTTTCATTACTTCAACAAGGTTGTTTCCTTTTACTGTAGTCATCTTGGGAGAAGCTCGTGTAGATTTCTGTGGCGCTAATGTTAACGTAGCTTGAACAATATTGGAACTTGGTTTAGGTGCTTGAAATTGAGGCTCGAGGACATCCATAATCGTTTTTGGCGTTCTCGATGCTTCTGATGATGGTCTTCTTGAACTCACCGTACATACACACTCTTTTCCAATAGGTATTGAATTCAAAAGTGGATCTGTAATAGAAATATTTGGAATTGATTTTTACATAAAGGTTTTTTGTTTGCGAAATCTCTTGTTTATCACTCACCACTGCCTGATTTGTTTGCATTAGAACTCAAAAATGAACGTCGTCTTGCGAATTCAGCCGTATCTTGATATCTGATATAAAAAATATAAGTTTCAAATATGGTATGAAAAGTTTTTTTTTGTGATCTGAATATTAAAATATACTAACCGGTCTTCAAAAATGATAGGCATGATGTGTGGATCACCGTCAAGGGCAATACAATGTACCGGGAGAGGCGGAAGCAGAGCTAAATATCTGGATCTTCGTGCTACATCCCCGATACTCTGGTAAGACTGGTAGTTGCTGTCATAACACCCAGCTAGTGAATGTCGTGGATTATCCAACACGAAAAAGCACTCAGAAAATCGTTTAATTCTGAAAGGTAAATTAGGTTATGAATCTATTACGTTTTTTTGTATCAAGCATAGCAAAATATAGTAATACTATTTGATATTAACCGTAGAGCGTGATGCCTAGCGGCTAGTGCGTGGTGAACATGAGGTCGGTCAGTTGTGTGATGTAGAAATGCTCTCCAACGCAAAGTCACTTCAGCACATAGCCGCGCGATGTCGTGGGCCGCACTCATCGCCCATTCTTCGTCTTCTCCGCATTCTGATTTCTGAAGAAAAATATCGGGATATTTCAATACGTTTTAATCGCTGCTTCGGGTGGTATAGCCGCCAGATATTAATTTGAAATGCTTGTTACAAGTTATTATAAATTAAATTTCTGTAGGGCGACATATTAAAGATCAATTACAATTCTTACTGATGGTAGGACCTCTTGTGACCGGGTATCCGTAAATGGATTCCCCAGCGTTAAAAAAAAGGACCTCTTGTGAGTCGGCACGGATAGGTACTATCGCCCTGCCTATTTCTACCGTGAAGCAGTAATGCGTTTCGGTTTCAAGGGTGGGGCAGACGTTGTAACTATACCGAGACCTTAGAACTTATATCTCAAGATGAGTTGCACATTTACGTTGTAGATGCCCATGGGCTCCAGTGACCACTCAACACCAGGGGGGCTGTGAGCTCATCCACCCATCTAAGCAATAAAAAAAATCATACCTTTCCAAAGTCACTAAGATCTTTTATTCTTTGTGCCACTTCACCGATGACAGAGCTTGAAGAAGATTCTTCAGGAGTGAGCATAACGCCAGTCGATCCACATACTGTGAGTGCGCTCTGCAAGCCCTCCAACGAACCAAGAAGAATACCACAAACTTCAGCATGCACTTGTCTGAAATAAAAGAAAAAAATCGGTAATCGGTAGTCGGTTTACTGACGATAGTTGAACGTGACAACGTCATAAGAAAATACTGATGGAATGGTTTCATTTTTCAATTATTGCAATTATCGTTGCTATAAACAATTGACACCACATTCACTTTTCACTGAACTTCATACTTGACGAAAACATGTAAATGTATTATTGTATAGCAGCTGTCCACGCGGAAGCATCGCTCACTCAAGTAGGAGAGAGACAGACGTCGAACGCTGCCGAACGCGGAGGCCGATTGTGCCTCTTTGTCGCTCGTTGCGCGCTCTCGCTTGCAATTCAAGCGTTAAATGGAACGCCTCAGAGCGAGGTAACGCCACATGAGTCATGTTTTTTCGTGCGTGCAGAAGGCTCCATCGAATTATAAGACGTTAAAACGTCAAAATGAATTATTATTATGATTATTTTTATTAAATTTATTAGGAGACATTACTAACCGTGCGTGAGCGATTTTACTAGAATTTCCCCCAGCGCATTTCCCGCTGGATCCGAAAAGCACATTTTCAAAGTTACCAGACGTGTTGAAATTTGATCCTGCATTTTTCATCAGCTTACCCCATTGCTTACTTGATCTTGGGGTACTGAAAATGTCAAATAGCGTTACGTAAATAAATTTATAGTTTCCATTGTAAGCTTCTTTTGGCCTATGTAACGAATTCATTGGTAGATTTAGCAGTTTCTCAGGACAAACGTTTTTCTAATTAACTATGACGATTCTTAGTGGATGTCTTATGCAAAAGTCTACAAACTTACCAACTTTGCACATAATGCATTATGCTTTTCCTTTTGTCAGACATGAAAAAAAAAAACGCCAATGTCATCTTCAGTGATTTCATTAAAAATTAAAGGATACTGGTAGGGCGTCCTATAAGCCGGCACGGGTAAGTATCGCATCCTGGCCTATTTGTGACACGAAGCAGTAATGAAAAGTGGGGCAGTTTTGAATAGTAGGGCAACCCTTATACTCTAGGACTGGGACTTAGAACTCATGTCTTATGGTGGGTGGCAGCATTTACACTGTTTATGGGTTGTGATAACCACTTAATACCGGGTGGCCCATGAGCTCATTCACCTTTCTATCCATTAAAAAAAATTTAATCAGTAAAAACTTCATTATAATTATCTCCTGTATTTGCGGAATTAAGAAGATGCACGCAAGAAACATGTACACACAGACTTCGTACAACAAATATATTAAATCCACGTATTTGAACATCCAAGCGCTCAAAGTATATATGAAATTTAACATTGATATAGAGTTTGTAAAGCGCAAGGTACTCACTTGATGTAGGGCTGATGCAAAGCAACCAAACTCGCGTGGATGGTGATGGAAACTGCCGATAAATGGAAGTAGTCGAACAGCACAGGTAAGTGATAGTGTAGACCCTGCGATGGTTGGAAGTGCAACTTGAGGACTCTGCAGGAGACAGGCCCTAGTGTGCTGGACTGAGCCCCTTCGCTGCACCATAGCTCCACGCCGAGACTCCACTCAGCTCGTTCTAGTGATTCTTTTAAATTTCGACTGTCAACTGTAACACAAGTAGCTCAGAATCACTACGAATAAGTGCTATGCCTATTTTTATGTGTGTGATTCCTAAAAGTAAGATAAGGGTAGTGCAACAATAGTATATATATATAACAATGGTATCTATCATCTTCCCTTTTTACCATAATACTACTTCGGATATTTTTCAAAAAATTATTTTAGACGTTCCTCATGGTACTTCCCACTTTGATGTCGTGATTCTCACCATTATTGCGCGAATCGAGGAATAGTTAATTTTACATTAGGCTGCAACATGGATTTGCTTATGTCTTTGGACGGCATTAACCGTCTTCGACAGCGGTAACAAATCAGCAATCCTTACAGTACAACCTTAAGAACTGCCTAGCCGTACTCGCCCGCTTCGCTGGGCATTTAAAATTAACATTATTATTTATTGTCATTATTATTAGGGAGTCCAACGCTCATATAAATATTAGCCTATCCATTAATTTATTTTTATTTTTATTATGTATTTTCTACATGAATACCAAATTTCAAGTCAATCGGATGCATGGTTCAGTAGTTATAACGGAACATCCGTATAAACCATTGTAGATGTATATATTAGTACAGATTGTATAATTCAGCCACGTATTACTTACCCAGTAGATGGGCTCTGAAATGAACTATATCTCGCAACGTGACTTCCTCATTTCTGTACATTATCTGGAAAGCCCTCGACGCTGCAAGACCGCCGACCAGCGACGCGTTGGCGGCAGGGCGGCCAGTTCGAGCTGCGGCGTTAGAACTTGCAACCGAGGCCTCAATGTGCACTGACACCTTTGGGGACACGCGCAAGCCCACGCGAACTTGGTATAACCTGGTTAAATTAAAAGTGTACGTGAATTTTTACGATGCCCCCTAAAATGTGTCTTCAACAAAAAGTAATAATGATAATAATCATTGCATTTATTTACTTTAAAATACAAATAATTTTTCAATTAATATGAGATAAAATTCTAATTCTAAACAATATTACAATATATTATACTAACACAGTGGAGATAAAAAGGCCGCGGCTCAGCTATGTGATAGCTGAAACTATCGCTATTGCCTCTAGGTTCAACAAAAAGTATTGCCTTTAAGTTATAAGGATATCCCGTTAGTTTCTATTTGCATCGAAGGCAGATGAGCAGCTTTTGAAGTCAATTGCTGTGAATTATCGGACGAATATGACAAGATTATAAAGGTAAGTATAGTTTTTTTTTTTTTTTTTAATATTTCTTTTCATATGGTAACATCAGGAGTGAAATTTTATGACAGTTTCTTTAACGATATATGACTGACAGGCTTATATAAAAAGACACAGTTTTTTTTTTCTGTAAAATTTCGTAGCTATCAGACACGCTGGAGTCATGGTCCAGACGGCTGGCTGATCCTTCGGCTGGTCGTAGGACCGTCGAGGCGATTCGCCCAGTCCTTGTGGATTGGGTGAATCGTGACAGAGGACGCCTCACTTTCCGGCTCACGCAGGTGCTCACTGGGCATGGTTGTTTCGGTGAGTTCCTGCACCGGATCACAGCCGAGCCGACGGCAGAGTGCCACCATTGTGGTTGCGACTTGGACACGGCAGAGCATACGCTCGTCGCCTGTCCCGCATGGGAGGGGTGGCGCCGTGTCCTCGTCGCAAAAATAGGAACCGACTTGTCGTTGCCGAGTGTTGTGGCATCGATGCTCGGCGACGACGAGTCGTGGAAGGCGATGCTTGACTTCTGCGAGTGCACCATCTCGCAGAAGGAGGCGGCGGGGCGCGTGAGAGACGCACAATCCCGCCGCNCGGCAGAGCATACGCTCGTCGCCTGTCCCGCATGGGAGGGGTGGCGCCGTGTCCTCGTCGCAAAAATAGGAACCGACTTGTCGTTGCCGAGTGTTGTGGCATCGATGCTCGGCGACGACGAGTCGTGGAAGGCGATGCTTGACTTCTGCGAGTGCACCATCTCGCAGAAGGAGGCGGCGGGGCGCGTGAGAGACGCACAATCCCGCCGCCTCCTCGCCCAAGCCCTGGCCCTCTAAGTGTTTCGGGTCCCCCTCACATGTCGGTCTGGGGACCGGTGAGGGGGGCCTAAGAAGACGACGTGCAAGCTGCTCTGCACGCGTTTTACGCAAGAGAATCCGGGTGATGGAAGGCCGGCTATCCTCGACCCACGCTGGTTCTGGCCCAGCGGGGTATTCCGTAGGGTAACCCAGTCTAACCGGCGCCATCTAGGCGGACTTCGGACAGTCTGCCAACCGAGAGGGCTGGTGGTCGTGGCGCCGACGACCGCCAGTCCGGCGTCCCGAGGGGGAGGGTGATGGGAGAGATGTGCTCCGCACTAAACGCTTCACTTTCCCCCCTTTGCCTTGTTATGAGTTCTGTCTCATGCGAGGTTTGGACGTTGGTTGTTGAGCGACAGGAGGTTTTAGTCAGTTCGACTCTGACATACCTCGCCCAGTATCCCCAGAAAAGGGCGGAAGTCCGGCGATTTCCTCCTGACAAAAAAAAAGCTATCAGACACAAGGTATATTTGTAACAAATGATGGACAGGAAAACCGTGGTTTAGGGATAAAATTAATATTAGTATAAAGAACATATTGACTATTTGAAGTAATCGTTACAAGAATATGTGGTTTAGTGGTCCAGTAATCTTATGTGAGAGTCGTTATGGTGTTCAGAAGACAAAAGCATGAGACCTAAGTTATTGAGTTACTAAACGTAAGCTTTCTCTTTAAAATCTCCTACGCGACGCACAATGATTCCATCAATCCGGTCTGCAGATTTTAAATCATCACTACATAGTATAAAACAAAGTCGCTTTCTCTGCTCCTATATCCCTATGTATGCTTAAATCTTTAAAACTACGCAACGGATTTTGATGCGGTTTTTTTAATAGATAGAATGATTGAAGAGGAAGGTTATATGTATAATAACATCCATTAAATAGTGGAGAAATCAATAATAAATCACAGTTTCCGAAGCGAAGCGAGGGCGGGTCGCTAGTATTTTATAAAGCCAAACCGCAAACAAGTAGGTACATACAAAATTGATCTGTTGTTGTAGTGTTTACGACAGAGCTGTTGTCATTTGGTCGCATGCGGTTATTTGCTGGAGATAAAATCTTTTACAGCCCCATTCATTTACACGTGTCCCCTTTCGGTCGACCCAAATCAATTTACGATGCTAACTCATTTACAGTGTCGCTTCACGAATACTTACAATCGCGTACATTATATATGTAAAAAGTTTACATAACAAAACGCATATAGGGTTGACAACATACACATGTTCAAAAAAACGAAGACGTGTGCTTTTAAAAAGAAAATATTATGTTCGTGTTGATCGAAAGTTGTATTTCACGCAATTTACAATTAAATACCAATTAATTGGGGACGGAATTGGGCGCTGGTATGATGCAGTGGCCTTCAAATAAATGGTGTTGATTGGAAAGGCGGTTTCAAGTGCAAGTGCGCATACGGGTTAAAGGCATTGAAACTTCGTAATAATAACATTATGACACAATCAATTTAAAATTCGTCAATCCCTTTTGATGAATAATTAAAATTCAATCCGTTGTAATTGGTGTTCACTCAAATGAGATGTACGTTTTTAAGTCTTTCAAAGTACGATTTTTTTTTTCTATTGCTTAGATGGGTGGACGAGCTCACAGCCCACCTGGTGTTAAGTGGTTACTGGAGCCCATGGATATCTACAACGTAAATGCGCCACCCCCCCTTGAGATATAAGTTCTAAAATCTCAGTATAGTTACCACGGCTGCCCCACCCTTCAAACCGAAACGCATTACTGCTTCACGGCAGAAATAGGCAGGGCGGTGGTACCTACCCGCGCGGACTCACAAGAGGTCCTACTACCAGTAAAAATATCCCACTTAAGAAAAACATGGTAGAATTGACAGAATGGATCGCATATTACACATACGAGCCTTTCATGTAAGTTGTTAGGTCCAGCAATAGGCACTAGATCTTATCTTATTGGACTAGGCATATATGCTTGACAGTTCGACCTTTAAAGGTCCAAACAAATGTATGACCGATCGACACTGTTTGCATTCCGTTTCCAAAGATTTTTCTTGCCACGTATCATCCGGCTTTGGAAAGAACTCTGCTCCACGGTGTTTCCCGGGCGTTATGACATGTGATTTTACAAATAAGGGTTCCGGATAATTAGTTATTATCGGTAGGCAGCGATTTAGCTTTGCCCCTGGCATTGCTGACATTCATGAGCGACGGTAACCACTCACTATCACGTAGGTCATAAGCTCATCTTAAATATCAGTATTAAGATGATAAATACCCAAACAAAGAGAAAATAAACCTCATTCTCATCACACGAATGCTTTCCTGAAAAGGGAATCGAAGCCACGATCATCGGTTCAGCAGTCAGGGGCGCCATTGCACATTATTAGTGACACTGACTATTAATTACAGTTTGGCGAGTTCGGTTACTTGTCGCAAATGGTGTCTTTGTAGAAGATATTTGAAGGTGTCGTTATAATGTTTGTTTGCAGCATCCATATTACAGGAGAAAATTATACTTTAGCTCTTGAATTTTAGAGCCCACATTCGATTCTATTGTTTTCTAAAAACCTTCGTTCCTATTCGGATAATGGATAATCACCTTAAAAGGTAACCGACCTTTAATAGGGCCAGGTAATTTGTATCGCCAGCTCAATGAAAGCAAATTTCGATTGGGATCGATATAAGACGGTGTTTAATATGATCTATTATTTTCTTGCGATTCCAGTAATTTTCAGATTATGTTTGTCGACCCTTCATACTATGTAGATTACATGTAGTAGATTCGTTATCGATTAACAGGCTCTTTGTAACACGTTAAACTTAAAATTTAATTAATCGGCTTTAGGATATCCACGTAGAAAGATGATGCATTAACAAAGTTTAATGTGTCTAGTGTTTAATGTGTAATAAATAAACAGTTCTAAAGTTTTGAATTACATTTAATGATACACAAGCAATTAGAAATTATGCCTTAATTTAAAAAAAAAAAACTGTGCCAATCTATCTTCTTCTTCTTTATATATAAAAATGAATTGCTGTTCGTTAGTCTCGCTAAAACTCGAGAACGGCTGGACCGATTTGGCTAATTCTGGTCTTGAATTATTTGTGGAAGTCCAGAGAAAGTTTAAAAGGTAGATAAATATGAAAATGCTCGGAATTAAATAAAAATAACAATTTTGTTTTTCCTTTAATATGTTCCCCGTCGGACGGATTCCTTTTGTTTGTTTTAAATTTATTTTATACAAAAGTTTAGGTCTTTTACTTGTCGATTGAGGCACTACGAAGTCTGCCGGGTCAGCTAGTAGACAAATATAAAAATAACGTAACGAACATTAGAGTTGACCTTTTTGGTGAATTTTGATAGAAAATACCGAAATCGTTGGAATAAATTGTTATAAAAAATAAAGATTGCGTTGATGCTGCTTTAATTCCTTTTAAATCTGATTACTATTATTAATTTATTGAATAATAAATTAAATGCAACTGATGAGTGTTCAGAATAAATGCGTTGTGTTACACTTAAAGACAACTGCACTCGAAGGTGAAAGCATAACGGAAAATCGTAAAATAAACTTCATTCTGAAATAACATAAGCGTTGATGTTTGAACTAACTCCAAATTGTACCAAAACAGAACGTGACTCATTTTGTATTTGTGCACGCAAATTCGAATCGTTTTAAAACAACAAGAAAACACGTTTGCCTGCCTACTAAATTTATGTGAAGGTAAAGGCGAACTTTTTTAATTTTCATCCTTAAATCAGAGAAGTAATCGTACGCACGTTTCGTTAAAACGATCGAATTTTCCGTACGAATACGGAATAGCAATCCGTATTTAACTATCTGTAATATTTCATAAAATTATAACCATTCAAAAGTAAAAAAACAAGTCATTTTATAGTTATAATTAGTAGGTTGTTGTGTGAGGGCTTCGAGCACGCCCCACCCCTGAGTTTTCAAAGAAAATAATAGGGTGATGATTGCGTGCTGTGCTGGTACTAACTGTACGATAAATTTGCCTGTTTCACGACAAAGCTCTTGCTTTTTTAATGATTAATTTCCCAAATTAGAATGAGATTTTCTTTTTAAATGGTTGAAACATTTTCTAAATATTTTTAGCAACATGTTCCAGATATTTACGCACGACGAACCGCTGTAAAACATTGTCTATTAGTAGTATATTATTTCTTAATTTACGGTATAATGAAGACTGTTTGGTTATTTTTATTGCGTGAACGAGCTATCTGCCCGCATAATCACATAGTGAATGGCTCCACAGTCTTTGAGATATGGTTCTCAGTTGTATTCTTTATCAACTACCCACCCTTCGAACCGTAACGCACGGTTACTTCTCAGAAGCAGAAGCAGTCAGGACAGCGGTATCGACCCGAGCGGGTTTACAACACGCACTAGTGAATGCTGATTGGCGATCACAGTGCACTAAAATAATCAGAGAATATTTTTGTCTTTGCTTCGGTAAATCCTATAGTCGCCTTTTAAGACAACCACAGTAAGAGATGGGGTGGTGCTAGTCTAAGCCGATACCACACGATACCACGGCACTTCGACACCATGTCACGAGATTGGTGACGGTGTTTACGTTGTGATCTCTATGAGCTCCCGTAATCACCTAGCACTAGGTGGGAAGGTCGTTCACCTATACATAAAAATAGCTGTAGAATGTCATTTCGTATACAGCGTGAGAACTGAAGTTGCAATGGAATGTACTACCCTAATGTGGAAGGGTAATACTCGTAGTCTTCGCTTATTTACCTACTGTTCGCTTGGTTTTCCGAATTTGATCATAATCACGGACACCTCAAGCTTTTAATTTTTTTCTTTACTTTTTTGGCTTCTTAACCAAAAAAGTTTTATCAAAGCTCGTTGGTAGCTATTAAAGAAGAAGTGGATGATTGGCAAACAGAGGAGACACTGACTGAATGCAGTGGCGAATTAAAAGTCTAGAGCGCCCTAGGCAATCACCCCGGCGCCCCGTACCGGCCATTAATGGCCATCATAATACTATAAATTTTAACTAGTTGTTTTTGCAATTACGATGACGTTGTATCATCAAACCCTAGACTTTAGTAGACCAGGACCCTTGTACTTACGCTAATGCGCGAATGAAATATGGCCTTATAACTGTGAAGAAATCAAGAAGGACGACAGAAGATTTAGATTATAGATCAGCATTTAGCTCTTAATCGTGGATATGTTATTTTTTTATTTATTTTTTAATTCTGAGCCCGCGCGCCCCTTGTAATTACACGCCCCTAGGCACGTGCCTAGTTTGCCTTATGGATAATCCGCCTCTGACTGAATGAATTTGTTGCAAGGTGAGACGGCAATGCAACGCGAAGTCTGGTACACCTGTGTATCGTGTAGGTATACCTGAGACAGCAAATTCCTTAGATAACCTGATTCGTAATTATGTTAGGTGCAAGAAAATTCAGAATTGCATGGAAACATTGAGTTCATAGTTGTGTGAATACAGCTAAGAACAAAAAAAAAAAAATCGATGGAATTGCTTATTATAGTCATTGCACGCGTAGTAGCTATCTACACGACTGAAATGTAGGTGTGGTTTCTACGTAAATATATTTACATTAAATAATAATAATTTATACCTAATAATGAATTACTCTAAATCACAATAGGCTTAACATTTTTATTTATACATGCTGGCAATAAAAATATAATACTACCACTACTTAGTTATAGTCTATTTATAACAGATGGTGTTAATTATGGAAACGAGTTCTTTACTGTACCTCTGCATTTTTCACTGTGCTTAGTGCGAGTTTTTTAACGTTCTCGATAGCGTAAAAGTTAACTCAAATTTGTATGGAGTTGGAATGTTTGCCTACGTTTGCCGCTAGGGGCGCTGTTCTAACTGCATTCATATTTTATTTGAGTTAACTTTTACGCTATCGAGAACGTTAAAAACTCGCACTATGTAGGTACACCGTTCACTGTAGATTAAAGGCAAGAAAATACCTACAGAGTTTCGCGCCGGATCTTCTCAGTGGGTCGAGATTCCGATACGGTGGTAANATGGAGTTGGAATGTTTGCCTACGTTTGCCGCTAGGGGCGCTGTTCTAACTGCATTCATATTTTATTTGAGTTAACTTTTACGCTATCGAGAACGTTAAAAACTCGCACTATGTAGGTACACCGTTCACTGTAGATTAAAGGCAAGAAAATACCTACAGAGTTTCGCGCCGGATCTTCTCAGTGGGTCGAGATTCCGATACGGTGGTAAATTCAGCGAAGCACTGTTCTTACCAGATTCCGATGTTACCAAATTCTCTCAGACTAAGCTCTGTGAGCTCACCCACCAGATACGTTGAAGCCAGAATAGCCTTTCGAGGTTAGCAGTTAGATAAGAAAAAATAATAGGAAAATAGTCGTAAAATACAAGTTTTGAAAACGAATACTTTTGTATTACGATCCAGAAGTTCTACGTCTGATCTATAATAGGTTCCAAGAGCGTCTTTAAAACACCCTGTATTAAACAGATATTCAGTTGGCACGTCTCTTGTGATAGTTTTATTTATATTTCGTTTAAAAAGTAGTTGTTTCATATTAAACTGGGTCACAAATTGTCAATACGTGGGTGTTTCGTTTTAATGCACGCGTCTGCGGGAAAATGTTGGTGCGGTATAGGGAGTTCGCGCGGCTCATTATCAAATAGTTCGGCCTATTTCAACGGCGAAACAATAGTGCTGATTTGAAGGCTGACTTCATCTGTGAAGGTATCGTTTCATAGGATATATCAGCTTCCTCAAGCATCTTCCACATTCCTACACTTACATTCTTATGATTTTTCAATAATTATCTACCCGATGTTATGCAGGCGAAGTAAAATGTCCCTTAGAAATAAGGTGACACTCTACAAAACTTGCATACGCCCCGTCATGACCTATGCAAGTGTAGTGTTCGCTCACGCGGCCCGCACTCACTTAAAATCCTTCCAAATTATTCAATCCCGTTTTTGCAGGATAGCCGTCGGAGCCCCGTGGTTCGTCAGGAACGTNAAAAAATAATAGGAAAATAGTCGTAAAATACAAGTTTTGAAAACGAATACTTTTGTATTACGATCCAGAAGTTCTACGTCTGATCTATAATAGGTTCCAAGAGCGTCTTTAAAACACCCTGTATTAAACAGATATTCAGTTGGCACGTCTCTTGTGATAGTTTTATTTATATTTCGTTTAAAAAGTAGTTGTTTCATATTAAACTGGGTCACAAATTGTCAATACGTGGGTGTTTCGTTTTAATGCACGCGTCTGCGGGAAAATGTTGGTGCGGTATAGGGAGTTCGCGCGGCTCATTATCAAATAGTTCGGCCTATTTCAACGGCGAAACAATAGTGCTGATTTGAAGGCTGGCTTCATCTTTGAAGGTATCGTTCATGTCGTAGGATATATCAGCTTCCTTAAACATCTTCCACAAACACTTACATTCTTATGATTGTTTCTATAATAATCGTGTGTCTAATATTAGTGTTATATTAAACGTGTAAGTCGACAAAAAAATTCCTAAAATAATAATTTTTAGGTACGTTTCCCTCAGTTGCCCGTTCGCTGACGTGAATATGGTAATGTCTATGTCAATAACCGCTGAAATGGATTCTGATGTGCCCTCAAAAACGTGTAGTTGATTTTATGATAGATTGAGTTCAATGTCCAAGAAGCTGATTCTACCAACTTTTATCCATCAAGTTCTCATAAATGTCTGTAACAAAAATATTGTAATGTAAAATCATTGCGTGAATATTCATTATTAAATGTAAAAGAACATAATTATTATTATGTATCTATATCTATCTTGTATGGATCAGCTTGTTGGACCACTAAATTGGCGGATGAAAGGCGATTGCATGCAGCAGAGATGCGTATGTTGCGATAGATGTGTGGAGTAACGAGAATGGATAGAATACGGAATAAATATGTTAGAGGAAGTCTGAAAGTGGGACCTATGACAGAGAAGCTGAGAAGTGCGCGTTTGGGATGGTATGGACATGTGATGAGACGAAATGAAAATGAGGTTGGTAAGAAAATGTTAACTATGAATGTGGAAGTATATAGAGGAAGAGGTATACCTAAGAAGAAATGGATGGATTGCGTGAAAGACGATATGGGTCAGAGGGGAGTGAGCGAAGAAATGGTATATGATAGAAGAGTATGGAAGGAGAAAACATGTTGCGCCGACCCCAGGTAACTGGGAGAAGGGCAGGATAATGATGATGATGATTCTACATACTCAAATAACAAACAACCCAATGTACCTTAGAAAACAATAGTTCAGTAGAAACAAATAATATAATTAATAGTAGATATATTGTTTTTAATTACCTACTTCAATTGCCAGTAGTTTTCTAATCTATTATTCAATTTGTCTGATTATATTATTATTAAGTACAAAGTGCCAGAATTAATGACCTTTAAATAGTATTGTTGTGGACAATGAGAACTTAATTAAATGTGGAAAAAAAAAACGACACACGAATCCGTAGAAAAACGATTTTCATACAAAGTAGAGTCGATTTTATGCTTCTGATGTAGGTACATATATAAGTAAATTAATGAAATAAGATCCGAATTTTGTACTACGTTTCTTTTATAGCTTTCAAAATAGCGAATTTTCACGTAAAAGAATAGAGAAATGAGCTTAACCATAAATTGTAAACATATGTACGTGATATGAGGAATGAAGAATTGTAGTTGAACGTAATTATAGACATGGAAAAGCCGGCCTTGCTGTAATACGGACACAAAGTACGTACGTCATACGTGTAATGTTTGCAACAGTCTAAGGAAGGGAAGCTGAAAAGAGAACAATGTAATCTATATATTATTAATACGTGAAGCAAAAACTTTGTACCCCTTTTTACGAAAATTGCGCGGACGGATGAGTATGAAATTTCCCACACTTATAGAGAATAGAGAGGAGTGCAGAATGTTAATTTTTTTTTTTAAATAATGCATAATAGATACTTTAAATCAATAAAAAAAACATTACACACACTATCATGTATTTGACACACACACACACGCATACTCTTGTTTATTGTCAAACTTTTGTTATTGCTTAAAGTCTGTAGTCAAATTGAGAATAAGTTAATATTGTTTATCTTTCTTGGCGGAATCTGTCACTATAGAAATATAATAGTCATTGACAATAGAACCAGAATAATGTTCAAACTTATAATATCAATTAATTATAGTCGAATTTCGACTAATGCTGGACCATTAGTAATTTAATATTAGCGTATCATCGCTTAGTTACAAATAAATACAACGTAAGTAAATTTTTCTTATTTCTCAGTAGGACAATAATATTAAATAGCTTTGCAAGATTTGTTAAACATTAAAATATGAGTCATCTTCATTGACAGCGTATCGTATACCTTAAAGAAGGTATATTACATTTTGATGAAAACTAAGATAATTTGACTTGCGCGGAATTGTTAATTAAACGACTTTTAGTGGAATAACTATTATACTTGCCACTGTCTAGACTAGTTCATATTTTTTATGGGCCGTAGACTAGTGTATATCTAATTCGAAAATAGTAAGGTAGAACAAATGCCTCCTCCCCAGTCATACGAGGCCTGCAGCCCCTTGCTCCAGCCGAGCTTAAATTCGATTACATTACCTGTGTAACTGAAGAAACACAATACTTGTGAAATATCTATTGTAAGGTTTGTTGTAAAATACTTCATATAAAATTGATCATGTTAAAATTTAGACAATTTTCGGATTGCCAAATAGCAACACTGTTGGTGGGACCAATAGTAGGGACGTGACATAATAAAAAAGGCGTTAGTCTGAAAAAACGAGAGAAAAAGCAGTATCTTCTGTAGTGAGCAGATAGGTAAAGATTGTACAAGTGGAGTTATAAATAAAGCAATACAGAATTAAGTGAACTATTGCAATCTGTGCACATATTATTGCTTAGGTTAGTGGATGAGCTCACGGCCCACCTGATGTTAAGTGGCTACCGGAGCCCATAGACACCTAGGCCGTAAATGCCGCCACCTACTTTGAGACATAAGTTCTAAGGTCTCAGTTTTTACAGTACAACGGCTGCCCCACCTTTCAAACCGAAACGCATTATTGCTTCACGATAGAAATAGGCCGGACGGTGGTATATACCCGTGCGGAATCACAAGAGGTCCTACAACCATTAAAAAAATTATTAGCGTATAAAGGGGATTGCCCACTCTCCATAGTGTGCCAGGCCCAAGATGGACATCAAATATTACTATAAAAATGTACTGATTCAAATTCTTAAATGTATTGGATATCTAAAAAATATATTGAAATTGACGCCACTATTATAAAAAATATAATAAAAATAAAAACTCGTTTTGAGGTTAATTTTCTATATAAATAAGTGTCGGATTGTGAGATACTTCAAGAACTTTTCTTTTCTTANTCATATTTTTTATGGGCCGTAGACTAGTGTATATCTAATTCGAAAATAGTAAGGTAGAACAAATGCCTCCTCCCCAGTCATACGAGGCCTGCAGCCCCTTGCTTCAGCCGAGCTTAAATTCAAATATATACAACGTAAGTAAATTTTTCTTATTTCTCAGTAGGACAATAATATTAAATAGCTTTGCATGATTTGTTAAACATTAAAATGTGAGTCATCTTCATTGACACCGTATCGTATACCTTAAAGAAGGTATATTATATTTTGATGAAAACTAAGATAATTTGACTTGCGCGGAATTGTTAATTAAACGACTTTTAGTGGAATAACTATTATACTTGCCATTGTCTAGACTAGTTCATATTTTATGGGCCCTATACTAGTGTTTATCTAATTCGAAGATAGTAAGGTAGTAGAACAAATGCCTCCTCCCCAGTCATACGAGGCCTGCAGCCCCTTGCTTCAGCCGAGCTTAAATTCGATTACATTACGTGTGTAACTGATGAAACAAAATACTTGTGAAATATCTATTGTAAGGTTTGTTGTAAAATACTTAATATAAAATTGATCATGTTAAAATTTAGACAATTTTCGGATTGCCAAATAGCACGACTGTTGGTGGGAGCAATAGCTGTAGTGGGGACGTGACATAATAAAGAAGGCGGTAGTCTGAAAAAAACAAGAGAAAAGCAGTGTATTCTGTAGTGAGCAGATAGGTAAAGATTGTACAAGTGGTGTTATAAATAAAGCAATACAGAATTAAGTGAACTATTGCAATCTGTGTACATATTATTGCTTAGGTTAGTGGATGAGCTCACGGCCCACCTGATGTTAAGTGGCTACCGGAGCCCATAGACACCTAGGCCGTAAATGCCACCACATACCTTGAGACATAAGTTCTAAGGTCTCAGTTTTTACAGTACAACGGCTGCCCCACCTTTCAAACCGAAACGCATTATTGCTTCACGATAGAAATAGGCCGGACGGTGGTACCTACCCGTGCGGACTCACAAGTGGTCCTACAACCATTTAAAAAATTATTAGCGTATAAATTTATTAATTATAGTTTATTAGCGTTTTTAACATTTTTGTATTAGAAATCAATTCTGTCAACACATCTCTTGCTTTTCTTTGTCATTACTTTGTCGGTAACGAAATTTATGGATATAAAATACGTAACTTTTTGGAACTTGAGTAATAAGTATTGTAACTACTATATTATTTTATTCCGCACCGATTATTTGCATTATTATTGTGTGTATACATACTACGTGTAAACAGAACACGGACTTATATCCTCGCTAGCCAATGAAAAAACCAGCCTTGTTGCAGCGTTTGTATCGATTAAACTAAAACTTTGCAGACAATTTTGTATTGGGACGGTCATGCCGAAGTTAGGAACTGAAAAATAAAACAAATCTCATACTTTGAGAATATACGACCGAAAATGAGAGGGGTTTCGTATCTATCCGGATATTAATGAGAAGATAATGACCACACTCACTTCGACCGCTTACTATTATTTTTAGTTAATATATTATTCGCTTGTAGCGGTATCCTCAGATTATTCTCCTCTACCCACCTCTAACTTCTACATAGAGTATTGCTTGTAAGCGAGCTGTGAATCGAATTCAGTCATACAATCCTGCGTGTTTCGATCGCGACGCAGTCGTTTCGCTTTGAAAGCTAGAATTATTTTAAATCTGTGCAAATAAATAAAACTAGTAGCTGATTGTGATTTCGAAATAATAGTAATCAGAATATTGATACATTTTTCAAGAATACGTTAGAATAAAAATATTTGTTTGTAAGGGGATCCGGCCTAATCTCCGAAATGACTGAAATGACTCGAACTACACAGCATATCAATAAATTATACGTGAATATTAAAGAGTTGCTTAAACTTTATTATTGTAAAATATATGAGCCACGCTCCTGCGTGAATACGCAGAAAGTTCTCGACGAAATAATAAATGGAAAAATAATTCTGAGAAAATGAGTGCAATTTAGTGATTACGTGTTAGTCAAAAAATTTTAACTTAAATAATCCTTGAATAAAAAAACCCTAAATTTAGACATTTAATTTGTTCCATCGATCATTGAACATGTAAATAATGGCCAATTACGGTTCCCTCCTAGCTGGTGGAATTAATTGAAGAGCTTGCAAATTGCACTGCTTGTCGTTATGTGACGAAGGGGAGGAAATAAGAGGTAATAATTTTGGAGGTCGAAGTATTGATGGCCGGTTTTATCGATATAGTACTTAATATTACTATTGCAATTTAGTTTAGGCTTGTCGGTTGTTTAATTTTGATTTGATACAGGCTGTCTGTTGATATCTTTTTCGTAAGTGACAAGCAAATAAAATTTTGACTCCAAAAGAAGGATAACAAAACTTAAAGTGAACTTCGAAGAGGTTTATTCATTTGTAAATTAGTTATGAAATCTGACATCCTTTTTCTCGTAATGTAAATAAATTTGTTGAAATTGCACGTGTACTGTAATGCATGTTATATTGATAATGGTATAAAAAAATACTTTCCTGGATACGTCAATTGGAACTGTGGCAAGTTTTAACTCACTGAAAAGACAGATTACATCTCGGTGAGTAGATACTGATTTTTATTCGCATGATTTACGTTAGGGTCATAGCCGATTCACTGCCTTATAACTCATACCTTAACCTCGTTTGAAGGAAGTCATGTCATAGTGCTCGGGAAACATCTTGAAATGAAAGTTAATTCCAGAGTTGGATGGCACATGGAAAAGAGAGTTGTCTGGAAATTGACTGCTGATGAGCATATAAACGCATAGAATACGTACAAACAAACCAGTAAATAAAGCCGTAAATATTTTCTTTTGTAAATAAGAAACAGTAGGAGTGAATAAAAAAGTGCACTTTCATAAATACGTTAATTAAATTAATGCGAAATCTACTTGATAGATAATAAATTAAACCATTACGTTACGATTCTAGAGAAACAAAAAAATCGATTTTCAAGTCACGGATTCGTAAGTATTAAGTCGCATGGTCGTAGGCTACTTGAAATCTCGGTAACTAGTTTTCTTATAATGAGGTCGTAATAACATAACATCTCGCTTCGGCTCTCTGAAAACAATTTAACACCTCATGTAAGGTCCTATTGTTGACGTGCCATTATATAACTAGTAAAACTAGGCTAATGGCTGGTAAAAACATAATGGCTATCATATAACACGGGAAAGTTCGACAAAAGTGCGCCTTGTCAGATATGATTTATTAGCTGATCAACTTCTGCTGTCTCATCTATATGATTAGACCGATCGAACTCCAGATACACGGTAGACGAGTATATCTATCATAAGAATCTAAGATGTATTAGATTTTGTTTCAAAACTATATTCAGCTAGCTGCTTTAGGCTTTTGAGTCTATGTGCGTATTTAATTTAGGTTGATAATCAATATCATCGAAACGTCAGCTGTTATCGATAAGGACACGGTCTTGATAACACGAATAGTGTTGTTATTTGTATAATTAGGGAACGTGGTTGTCAAAGCTCACCCTCTTTGGAAGAGATCGACATTGTAGAACTTGTATAGCTCAACGGAGAACTCGAATGTGGCCTGCAGGTCGCTCATCGTGCGAGTTTAGCTAAGCGAAGGGAGCGGGCGCGGGCGGTGCGACGCGCCATATCGCGGCCGCTAACAGCGCCCCGAGCGCATCAACCGGCCGCCGCACGTGTCTCGCCCGCCACCACTCGCACTGCACTCGTAACGCACCGCGCTGCACCGCACTGCGACCACACCCGGCACTTTAATCACGGCGCGATCCTCGGGCGCGGTCCCGGTCTCACCGCGCAAAAATAGCGAGAGGAACGCGGCGGCGGCGACGAACGTGCGGCTCTCAGTGCGGGAACCAGGAATTCATTTTTTAATAGCGGGCGGCACGCATGCGCAGTCCGTGGAGCGACGTCGCGCCGCCGGCCTGCAGCAGTGCGCGCCCCGCTTCGCTCACCTAGACAGGTGCGCTCGCAATAAAGCTCTAATCCTTGCCATTCTGGGCTCGAGCCGAGCGGGGCGACTCCTCGATGTTATGAGAACGTTTCAAAGAGGTGTCGTCGAGTAGTAATGCGGCGTGATTACACTCTCCCGCGGGAGACGTCTGCAAAGGTCAGGGGAGGGGCGCGTATGCCGACCCTTGTGCCGCTGCCGACGTCGCCCTCACAGACGTAACCTTTCTAGTAGCTCCCTTGCCTTTCTAGTATAATATACCGGTCATGGCATTTTATGGGTAATGCTTGGAAGGCATAGGCCGACTTTTATGCATTTCTTTGGCATTAAGGTTCATTACGGCGCGTTAGCTCCTAATTTTAATTGATATACCTTTTATTATATCTTGTCATTATTAAACTAAAGCTAAAAATGAAATATGTATGTATACTACGTTATCAAAAATCTGTGTGTTGCAATGAAATACCAATTAAAAAAAAATTGTGTCTTTGTAAATTTCATTTAAGTATCACGTAAAAATCTATTTTGATAAAGCTTTTCGTGTATATGAAGCTGATATAGTGACTAGGTTTTCGCTTGCAGCTATGCCCGCATGGCCCATACTTCATATGATGGTCAGTAGTGGGATGTACGGTAGCCTTAATTATTTCCATACTCAGTCCAATTTATTTTGTAAAATATTCGTATGGATTATAACAAAACATTGGTACAGTTTATCACGTGTACAATCAAAGTACCGCCAATCAAAGATCATCAACCAAACCACGTGAAGCTTTCTTATAAATTAAAAAAATCATCAGTTAATATTTATTTCTTCTAAAATTGAATTGCTTCTAGCATTTTTAGGGATTTTTTTAAAAATACGACGACTTGTGAAATATAGCTGTTTAAATTCAGAATGTTTTATTTTCTATAGTCTGCTTTATTGAATTCATAGCGCAAGGCAAACTCCATTAGATTATCAGTGGGCGGTTACTAAACAAAATGAAACCCGACGGCTTCATTTATCTGGAAATTGCAAATCTAAAATCCAAGAGCGTCTTGACATTTTCATCGTGAAATTTCTTAGGACATTATCGTCTAGCTACAAATCGGGCAGGCAGCGGGAGAAATGGAAATTTAATTGCAGGTTTGCCGGTAAAGGTCACAGTTCAAGTTTAGGTTGGTCGATAAATGTGGGTTGAAGCGCCTCGAGGTTTTCAGGAATAGTGGCACAGCTTAACGCGGATCACGGCTCTGCAAGGGATCCTTTCAATAACTTTGATTGCCTGTCTTTATTCTGGACCTTTTTCGGGACTCTTTCGACTTTGCGCCGATCCAACGATCGGCGTATTACCTTATTATTAAAAATTTCTTTACAGATCATAGGGGTTCTTGCGTTAATAATTCGATATGTTTTTGGCACTATGCGCGTATTAGAATATTTTATTGCAAAAATAATTGGTGAAAAAAAAATCTTGCTATGATATCCTACTTATTTACTGGTGGTAGGAGGTCTTGTGAGTCGACTGGGTCATCTGTGACCACGGACACTGTAAAGTATTTGAAACGTCGGAATTAATATATTTAATAATAAAAAAAGGTGTGTGGTGTCGTGGGACACCGGATGGGACCGAAGTTCCTTATTACAAAAATATTAATTTAAATTTCTAATCGAGGTATAAAGAAAATAAAACTGGAGGTTTCGCAACAACCCACGGTCATTCGGTAACGTGCAAAGTTATTGTGGTACATACACATCATTCACGGTTGTTTGTATAAGAGTTAGTGTATTGCGCAAACGAACGCTCTGAGATCGTGGTCAATGAATGATAAAAAAATATGTTATTTTTTGTACGTTATTACAAAGTTAAGTCGTACACTGTGTGCATTACTAATTTGTACGTTATTACAAAGTTAAGTCGTACACCGTGTGCATTACTAATAAAAATCTTACGTTACGGACGTATTTTCCTGGTTAGGGTACCCCTCCGCATCGTCCCATAAGGAACTTCGTTCCAAAAAAAAACTGGTTTAACCGTAAAAGTATTTTCAATTGAATTTTTTATTTTTACGCTCTGGAACTGGTGTATCATCGAATAAATAAGTTCAAGCTATTCCGAAATTGAGTTAGGTGCATATGCGCGTCAAATGAATTGCATTCATAGAATTGGATATTTAAAGTCCACTAAGCTTGTTTTGATGCGTTTCACGTTGTGTTGACGAGTGCTAAAATGTAAGGAAGTTCTGTATTCTGTGAAATAGTATTTATGGGATGGTGAACATTGACAAAAACAAAAGAATATAATTCTGAATATTTTTTAGAATCACATCTACCACCTGCGGAAGCTTCAGTAATACAAAGTAGTATAAAGAAACCGATTATTCCTAATTTTTGTTACAGCTATTTTATATTTTGTGATAACATCAATGGAATGCGAAATGGTCCGGTGTTTTTTATAATGTTACACATTGCATGCAATGGTAAAACAAAAAACTTATTTTAAATTTTACGAAATTTAATTATAAGCGTGTTTTTTTATTGTGTTGGTGGACGAGCTCACGGCCCACTTGATGTTAAATGGTTACCGGAGCCCATAGACATCTACAACGTAAATGCCGCCACCCACCTTGAATTATGAGTTCTAATGTCTCAGTATAGTACAACGGCTGCCCCACCCTCCAAACCGAAACGCATTACTTGCTTCACGGCAGAGAAATTGCATTATCACACACTATCACACTAAGACTAAGAATGTGTCTTAGTGTTAGTAAGATCTTAAATTGAGTCTTAGCCACCCATATTGAAACATGTGGTCAAATTATCAATTTAATTTTACAACTGCTGTCCCAACCTTCAAACCCAAATATATGCCTGGAACACGACAGTAATAGAGAGGGTAGTTGTAATTATCTTTACAGTAATTATGTTAGACTTATGGTGGGAACGCGAAGAGTGAAGTTGTGTGATTTGTTTTATTTTGTCTATTTAGTGTTTCTTCAGGTTTAAATGTGTAATAACGGTGCTTTACTAACTGTTTAATATCTGTGAAAGTGCACAAGTGTGGGAAAATGAAACAATGCCGCTGGACGTAACTTCTCGGGATCCTCCAAAAATCTCAGTAAATGACCACCATTTTACTAAGATTATATTTCATCCCATATCATCTCATCTCATTTCATTTAATTTCATCCCAGTTGATTAATGTCTCAAATTAATCATCTTCATTCATTCATACTCCATATTAGCATTTTTCATAAAAATAAGAATATAAATTAAAATAAGACATGACCTATAAGGTCTTAGTTACCAGGTCACAAAATCCCTTAAAAAGTAATTATGTTACGTATAATTTTATTGCTACCTCAATGGACTATATAAACGCACGCTGTAACTGATACTATAATAGAAAACACAGTTCCTTAAATCGAATACGTCCTTTTTCTATCCAAACACGAATGAATGATAGCGTGTATAAATATAGGACGGTTATTGTAGTAGGCGAACAATAGTTTGTACCACTCAGCATATTGCTCGGTTGTCGCTAAAGAAAACGCTCGTGTTTCTGTTGGGGGCTGTCTCGGATGCGATATGTTCGTAAACGTAAATATATTGTTGTATTTGAGGTAAACAAACGCTTCCTGAGCTTTTTTTAAGGGATTTTATGACCTGGTAACTAAGACCTTCAAGTCAAGTCTTATTTTAATTTATATTCTTATTTTTATGAACAAATTTAATACGGAGTGAAATGAAATGAAGATGATTAATCTGAGACATTAATCAACTGAGATGAAATTAAATGAAATGAGATGACATGATATGGGATGAAATATAATCTCAGTAAAATGGTGGTTATGGTGGTGGTACATACAACTGAGACTTTTTCACTGGGCTTTTGGAAGATCCCGAGAAGCTACGTCCATCGGCTTTGCTTCATTTTCCCATATTTGTGCACTTTCACAGATATTAAACAGTTAATAAACCGTTATTACACATTTAATCCTGAAGACTAAATAGACAAAATAAAACAAATCACACAACTTCACTCCTCGCCTTCCCGCCAAAAAGTTAAGGCTTCCCGAAAATAAAGATAGGTGTTGCCAGTGATTAAAAACTAAAAACAAAGATTGAGTTCTATTACTTGGAAAAAACATTTGCCAAGCAATTGATTATATTAATGGGATGTGTTTTAAGCTCGCACGGGTAGGTATCATAATTTATATATTCGTATTATATCTGAAGCATATAATACGTCATGCGTTCCGACTTTGAATTTGAAACTTCGTACTTATGTTTCAATATGATTGAGGGCATTCACGTCGTGTTGTTTATGGTAGATAAAAGCAACATTGAAATACGAAAAAAAAAAAAATGTGTGTGTGTCCGCTCCGACGCACGACTGGAGTTTACTGGATATAAATATAAATTTGTGTCAGTTGAATACAGTAAAATATGGAAGTTACGTATTCTAGTGAGAATGATCCGGGAGTTGCGGAACACGTGGATGCGGTAATTAAGTAAGTCTATATAATTCACTTTTACAATTAATATATAAGTTGTCCATTCACTGATAGAAGGAATTGTTTATATTTAATAAGCTTTATTAATAAATGATTTGTAGCGGGTTATATTCGGGTATCAACCCACTAACAGTTGATACGTTCAGGAATCGAACCCGAACGGCGTCCGGCCACAAGCAAAACGATGTCGGTAAATTAAACGAAACAATACGAGAAATAGTTCTATATTACGACAACACGATACACTACAGATTATTAACAAATTAACGAGACACAAAACAAACGACTAACAAATATATGAAAATACAATAATGAGAGAAACGCGCGATCAGTACGAGGCTTTGTGGCGGACTGCCGGCGCAGCAGCCCGGCGTCACCTGCGATAACGCGGCCGCGCGTTGGCTCCTGATTGGCGCGCGCACGCATCACGCAATCAGGAGCCAATCAGGCGCATAACGCATTTCGTGTGACATGCTATACTCTCTAGTACGATTTTGGTCCCCATAATTTTCATACCCCGGGCCTATATATGTAAATCGATTCTTAAGGAGTAAACTCCAAAAACAATAGCTTTTATTACATTAATTCGACTTTTTAGTCCAATCTGTAGTGTATCGTGTTGTCGTAATATAGAACTATTTCTCGTATTGTTTCGTTTAATTTACCGACATCGTTTTGCTTGTGGCCGGACGCCGTTCGGGTTCGATTCCTGAACGTATCAACTGTTAGTGGGTTGATACCCGAATATAACCCGCTACAAATCATTTATTAATAAAGCTTATTAAATATAAACAATTCCTTCTATCAGTGAATGGACAACTTATATATTAATTGTAAAAGTGAATTATATAGACTTACTTAATTACCGCATCCACGTGTTCCGCAACTCCCGGATCATTCTCACTAGAATACGTAACTTCCATATTTTACTGTATTCAACTGACACAAATTTATATTTATATCCAGTAAACTCCAGTCGTGCGTCGGAGCGGACACACACACATTTGTTTTTATTGTAATTTTGTCTTCTGTAAAAAACAAGTAAGTTAATAAATGTCTAAATAAACAACAACGTATTTAACGCATTAAACATATAAACGTGGAAAAATTCAGTCTTAAAAAAAATCTAAGCAAACTAACCGATTCAAAACAATTGTCCGTGAGAATGCGTCTGAATTTTAACGGTTTTGAAAAATGAGCTCTCCCATAAAATTCCCAATAAACACATTGTACTAAACAAGAACTAAACCCAAAAGCAGTACGTTTCTGTACTCCGTATGAAAGTGCACTGCAAATACAAAGGAAACTCAAAGCATGTTCACTCACATCCTCTGTGAGGCTTTTCTCTGTGGCAACCGATAAAAATGAAATGTAGTGTACGCCATGCTCCGCTGCAAGAGCAAAAAGCGAGAAACGCGATTTGTACACCGTCAAATCACAGACTCACACATGTATTTGTGTCCTTATTCGAGATATCAGAAACGTAGAGCCCGTGTGCTTAGTGCGAGTTTTTTAACTTTTCGATCGCGTTTTTTTTTTTTTTTTCCCTACCTATGCTGATAGCCTTGAGAGGCTATTTCAGCTTCGCCCTAACGTTAGTAGGTGAGCTCGCGGGGCTCAACCGGAGAGTTGCTAACACTGACCCTAGCAAGAGCAGTGCTTCGCAGAATCTACCACCGGATCGGAAACGCGACCCACTGAGAAGATCCGGCGAGAAACTCAGTGGGCTGTGTCTATGGGTTAGTTCGCTCGTCGAGCCCTTCGTCGCAAGCGACGGGTTCGACGAGGACGGTGACCGGTGCTTGTGGTGCCTAAAAGCACCGTTAATGGATCAGGAGGATCCGTAATGACGTGCTTTGGGCGACGTCGACGGTTTACCATTCGGTCTACTGGGTCGGGTATGTAATTTCCAGCGGCTACGATGAGAGGGTTCTCATGTCGTGCCGCCTTCTCAAAATGGCGCAGCGATGCCGACTGTAGATACTTACTAAGAGAGTCGAGCTCCAGGTCATCGTGGAGATCCACATTCCTAAGGAACCATGGCGCTCCGACGGCTATCCTGCAGAATCGTGATTGAATAACCTGAAGGGATTTCAAGTGGGTGCGGGCTGCGTGAGCGAACACTACGCTTGCATACGTCATGACGGGGCGTATACAAGTTTTGTAGAGAGTTACCTTATTGCGGAGGGACAGTTTGCTTCGACTACAAAGCATTGGATAGAGTCGTCCTAGAATAAACGCGGCGCGGTCGCGTACCGTTTTTATATGGGGACGGAATGTCATCCCTCTGTCGAGGGTGACGCCTAGATATTTGACCTTCGAGACCCACGGTATGGGCTGGCCAAAGAGAGTGATGGGACTAACGGCGGAGGTGTTTGCGCGCCTACTACGGAGTGGGATGCTCGAAGTGATGTTCGGAGGGCGACCCCTTTTGAAGAGCACCGCTGCGCTTTTCGTGGGGTTGATGTCTATTCGCCACTTCCGGAACCACTGTCCCATGGTGGCTACTGCGATCTGGAGTCGCCGATGAAGCAGCGACATCTTCCTACACGAGTAGTAGATAGCCGTGTCATCGGCGAAGAGCGCTAGATGGGTCTCCGGAGACCGGGGTATATCATTGATATACAAACTAAATAATAACGGGGAGAGCGCGGAGCCTTGCGGGACTCCGGCAGTCAGTTGACGGGGACGAGAACGAGTTCCCTCTACTCGATATCGAAACGAACGGTTCGACAAGAAGTCTCGTATGATGAGCACGAGTCTGTCTGGCACTCCCATGTTGTACAGTTTGTAAATTAAACCGTTGTGCCAGACTTTGTCGAACGCCTTCGCGATGTCGAAGAAGAGGGCGCCGGTCGGGATTTGTTTACGCCTATTTAGTCCTATCAGGATGTGCTCCGTGAGGCGGTGCACTTGTTGTACGCACGAGTGTTTAGAGCGGAATCCGAACTGTTCGTCTATGAGAATTTTGTTCGCGGTAACAAAATCCCAGAGGCGTTTCCTAAGGAGCCGTTCGTAAATTTTTCCTATCGTCGAGAGGAGACTAATCGGACGGTAACTAGAAGTTTCGTTTGTCGGTTTGCCCGGCTTATGTATACCGATAACGTCCGCTTCTTTCCACACCGCGGGAAAGATGCAGTGCGTCATAGCGGCATTTAAAATTGTAGCCAACATTGCTATCAGTTGGACTGGCAAGAGTTTTAGCGCGCGGTTGTGGATGCCGTCGGAGCCGGGTGCCTTCCTAGGTTGGAGGTTGTGGATCGCGTCTCTAACTTCGTCAGTGGTAATGGGGGGTAACGCGTCCGAGGGCGGCAGGGAAGCTCTGCGCTCGACCTCCCTGTCGACTAACTCGGTGTGTTCGGGGTCCGCGTGTTGAGTGCTGGTGGTGCACTGCTCTTGCAGTGCATCGGCCAGCAGCTCAGCCTTGTCATCGTCATCGAATGCCGGTGGTTGGCCTGAAGGGCGTAAGAGGGGAGGCATAGTAGCGGTAGTTTCGGATTTGAGAGTCCTAGCTAGTCGCCAGTATGCTTGGTGGGAGGGCGCGAGTTGTTCTAAATAACTATGCCAATTATCGTTACGCGCGTCGCTTAAGCGGGAGTGGACTTCGCGTTGTAGACGACGCATCTGAATCCGGTTTGAATGCGTGGGAAGACGATCGTAGGCCCGGATTGCCGCGTTCCTAACTCTTAAGAGATTCCTAAGATCGGGGGACAGTCTGATGCGGTGGAAGCTGTCCTCCACATCGACTTCTTTAGAAGATCTAATGATCGCGGAAGAGATGTGATCGGTAATGATGTTTATGGATTCGACGGTGTCCTCGGGGGATGGATTCGAATCCGGGCCGTAAGGGAGGATTGGCGGAGCGGCGTCGGCTAGGCACGTGCCCAGCTTATTCCAATCCACCATGGTCCTCGTAACAGTGACTGGGTTGTGAGGGCGACCGAGCTGCATAACGACAGGTCGGTGGTCTGAGTCGAGCTCTGACATTGCTTCGATGGAACGCAAGCGCAGAGTTACGTTCCTAAGCAATGCCAGGTCTATAGTGCTCGGACGGAGCGCGATGTTATACGGATAACATGTTGGAGTTGGGGGACCGACTATTTCAAAGGTGAGGTCGTCTATAAACGCGTCGAGACGCCTACCGTTAACGTTTGTACGATGGCAGTTCCACCTAGTGTGGTGGCAATTTAAATCGCCTGCCAGGATGACAGAGTCTCCCATGCCGAACAGTGACTCGATGTCACTGCTCAGAAGGGGCTTGTCCGGGGGGAGATAAACGGATGCGATGACGATCGGCTGGTGTCCCGTCAGCGAGATACGGCACACTGACGCCTCGATATGTGAGAGCGAGGGAGTATCGAGAGGGACAACGTGCAGGGCCCGCCTATAGTAAATGGCAGTCCCGCCTTTGGAGGCGGTGAGTCTGTCATTCCTAACCATGACGTAATTCGCGACTTTCGGGTCGCGACGCGAGGGCTTCAGACAGGTTTCCTGCACTAATAGAATATCTACAAGATTATCGCGGAGGAATTCGAAAATTTGATCGCGTTGCCGCGCGAGTCCGTTAGCATTGTAGAATGCTAACGTAAGGGAATACGGTTTTTCTCTACCTTTTTGCGCCATTGATTACCGGTAAAGATTTTATAACGTACGCGACACGGACTCATAAACGTCCATGTGATCGAACGCGGCCGCGAGCCGCTGTTCGGGGGTTGTCGACCTACGGATAGCGTCAGCGAACGATCGCAGACGGTCGAAGTTCACCGCGGTGACGAAGTCGCGCACGAGCGCGAAGTCGTTGACGGCAGAGGGTTGCGGGGGACGGAACGCGGGCGCGGGGCGAGGTGCGAGCAGGGGCTGAGGCGCGGGGCGTGTCGCGAGCGGGGGCGGGGGTGCGGTTTGCGTTCCCGCCTTCGTATACGGCAGCGGCTTTTTCCACGCTGAAACCGTGGGAACTGCAGCCGGCACGAAGGCAGGTTTCGGCACTGAAGGTGCCGAAGTCTTTGGGCCGACGGTTCGCGGAGCTGGGTGGGTTGGGCGTTTTCGCGGAGCCCTGGGACATCCACGGTAGTTCGCGGGGTGCCCTTGCTTAAGGCATAGGACACAGCTGGGAGGTTCGGTCGCGGTTTCCCTATCTCTAACGCAATCTAACGTAGCGTGATCGCCGAGGCATTTCACGCAGCGGGGGCGCGCGTGGCAATTACGCGCCGAGTGGCCATAGAGTTGGCACCTGTAGCACTGCCCGGGAGTGCCACGCTTATGGGGGGCTTCGATCGAGATCCCGGATAGGCCGCAAATTGTCGTGAGACATGCGATCTTCTTTTTGGCCTCCGGGGTGGGTTCTAACGCCACGAGTATCATATTATAGGGCTGTTTGCCCCGCCCGCTGTGCATCCGGTGCACACTAACTATCGGGAGGGCCTGAGCGGTCAGATCCTCCTTAATGTAGTCTATTTCTAGCTCCTTAGGGACTCCGCGTATTACTACGCGGAGCTCGCGGTCCTCCTGAAGAGCATAGGTGTGGAAACCTATGTTCTCCTTTCGGAGGTATGCTGAGAGGGCCCTATGGTCGCCCGGCGTTGCGACCTTGATCTGAATCCCATGCGCGACGTTACGCGCATGGGTGTAGTTGATTTTATTTGCCTGAAGGGCCTGGGAAACGCGGTTCCACGCAGTTTTTTCCTGGAGAATCAGCGGGGGCGGGGCAGCTGCTTTAGGAGCGGGCGCGGGCTTGGGACGCGGCGGCGGGGTTACGCGGCGAGCGGAGTCCGACTCCGGTGTCACGACTACCTGCGGGCGGGAGGCGGTCGCGGATTTTGTCTGCTTCGTCGTGGAGCTCCGGGACTCCACGGCGCGAGTACGCTTTTTACCGCGCGTTACGGTTTGGAACCCATCCGAAGTTCCAGGCTGAGGGCTTGACGCGGATTCGAAATCCATCTCCGATTCGGTATCGGAGCCTGAACTCGAAACAATCGAGGTCGCGACGGACGAAGCGCGAGATGACGTATTCGACGCGGGCGCGGGGGTGGGGGTAGCGTTAGGCGCTACGTGAGCCGCATCGTGGGAACGTGCGCTCGAACTTGACGCGGCGGCGGGGGGCGCGCGGCGTGCCTCCGAGGCACGGTTGAGAAACGCGGCGACGGACGCGGGGGGAGAGGGATTGCCACGAGAGGCCCTATACCTAACATACTCGGCCCTAATTGTCGGGTACCTTTCCCGGAGGAACCCGACAAAATCACTGTCACTAATAACACTCTCACTGAGTTCTTCCCTTCTTCGGTCTTCTTGCCCGGGGGGGGCGGCCCCGGGACTTTTGTTGAACTCGCCGAAAGGCGAGGCCCCGGATAGGATTTGTAACCCCCCTGTGCTGCAGGACAGCAAGGAGCAGGGGGGGGGAATGCCTATGCCGTGAAAACGGCAATCGGCGGGGAAAAGGAAAGGAACCCGCTCGGGCTGTATAGTGCTACAGCAGGCAGAATCGCGAGCGGGGGTCTAGTCTTGAAAAAGACTGTTGTTTTGGGAAGGGTTAGGAAATCGCTAGCCTGTGAGTGCCACAGGAAGCCTGATCGTAGCGATTGGTTTTGCCTTGAAAAAGACAGTTGGTAAAGGGTGGGTTCGCGGTTACAAAACTTTAGCGCACAAAAATGGACTCCGAGACGCAAATCGCAAGCGACCAACGGATCGGCACGTCCGCACTACCGAATTGTACGCACGATGTATTCACGGTCACTACACTGTCGAGCACAACTGTGAGTTCAGAGACGCAGCTCGCAAGCGGGCCACGGATCGGAAAGCACGTCCGCGCACGACCGAGTCGTGAGCGAGAATGTCTGATCGATCGCGTAAAAGTTAACTCAAATTTGTATGGAGTTGGAACAGCGCCCCTAGCGGAAAACGAAGGGAAGCATACAGGGTGTTATTATTAAGTCGGTTTGTTTTATGTTTCCATTCACGAATGTCGGTCAATGCAAGTCAAAAATTTACAAAAAATTGTTTTATTATACTCGTATACCTCAACTGATGAGGAATATTCTTTTTTATGTAGTAGCAGGCTACAGTTCAATTTCTACTTTAATAACTGTGATGCCGCGGATGTAGGTATAAGTTGTAAGTTGATAATGTAATTATAAATCGCGGATTGAAATCTTGAATTGTTTGCCATTGTCAAATATCAATCTAATTTACTTACAAAAAAAAAATACAATACCTACTTACTATTTCTGGAATGATTTCTAATTTTAAGTTTGTTATTGAATTTTATTTTTTTTACTATTGGTTTTAAGTAGTTACTGGACCCATAGACATCTAGAACGTAAATGCGCCACCCACCTTGAGATATAAGTTCTAAGATCTCAGTATAGTTACAATGGCTGCCCCACCCTTCAAACCGAAACGCATTACTGCTTCACGGCAGAAAATAGGCAGGGTGGTGGTACCTACCCGCGCGGACTTACAAGAGGTCCTGCCACCAGTAAAGAATATAACTATACAAGAATATAACTATTAAAGATATGAACATTATATAGTAGAAATATATATTTTTAGCCAATTTCCGTAACTCTCTATTCTCTGAAATAAGACTGAACCAACCAAAGGAAAAGGCCGTGGCCTTTTTCTTGCTTCCAAAACTCAAAACTCACTAATCACATTGAAAAGCCCTAAAAAGTATCTCTTTTCACTATTAATGCTCTTGCTGGACATCAAGCACATTCAAACGCTTCAATTAAAATAAAAGAAGTCCTGATCAGGAATAACATCGTTGTTCCCATTTCATTTATACGTTGCGAGCTATATTTACCGCTTCGTACCCTTTTAGCTGTTCAGAGGGCGTAGCAGACACGATGACGTAGATACACACTCAATGAACAGCGCTTTTGAAACGACAATATTGCCATACGATAGGTATTTAATTTGCATACACGGGAAATTATAATTTGCTTAAATAATGAAACAACAATAATTTTATCCGGGATAAAAATTACTTAGAAAATTAATAACAGTTTAAAAAAATCCAAAAACTCGCCTTTGTACCTTTGTTAGATTAACTGAAAAGTAAAAATTATAATTTCATATAAATAAAAAAAAGAGATTAAAAAAAATCATTGTATCGCTACGAATAAATAATTATTTATTCGTAATTGTATCGTAAAACGAGTGGGATGCTATTTGTCAATTATTTCAAATTTTCTTAATTGCTCTAGTTTTTTTTAACTTATTTTCTAGTTTTCACTTCAGTTAAGTAGCTACGAAAGTGATTTTTTTGGTTAAAAACCTATTAAACCTATTTTAAAAAACCTACTTTACCTAAAAAACTATTATTTATTTTATGCTTTTTAAATCTTTAACGATCGCAATAGTTTCATAGTTAGTAAGAATCACTGTAACATATGTGACAACAGTTTACTTGGTCGTTCTGTGATATATTTCGTAATCTAGCCATTTCATCAAATGCATCAATATTACACAGAACTCTTCCTGTCGTCTTGAGCAATCAAGTTCTTCTATCCGATGTTAAGTTCTGAGATTATTTTCGCATTCAACATTTTTACTAATTTGCTCAAAGTATCGTGGTATACCAAAGCATTTGAATACAAAAATATAAGCGCCGTCTGGACTTTAATCTAATCCATTCATTTGATACGTGCTTCAAATATATTTCCTCTAACGATACCGATCGAAGGATTAAAATTTTACCAATAACTGAGCCAAAAACCTGACTGAAAATAAATGAAATGTAACTTATCCTGTATTAAATACGTGACCTGAATACTTTAATCCTCTTATGCAGTTGGATACACATTAACTTGATACGTTTGATTTCGCGTAGGTACGTTCGGATTTTCGTGTCAAAGAACGGTATTACGGTTTATTTTTCGTTACAAAATTTGCAAAGGGTATCCATATAGCGTAAACAACAACAACAACAACAACAATATAGCAACACATTCTCAGTATTTGTAATCGTATCTGAATTAAAAGGTAATGTCGACTATGTATCCGGGAAACGTTAATTTAATAACTTAAGTTATCGGAATTTGTAGGAGTAATCAAAATTTAATTTTTGGGAACCCATTCCAATAATTTCTGTGGGATTTGACCTCCGGCGTAGTCATAATAAAATATGTTCAGTAGTGTCAGCTCAGTATTAAGAATGTCCTGTCTGTTGACAGTTTAAGGTTTGTGTCGATACGAACTGGAATAAAACCGTATTGATAATATTAATACCAAAATAGAGAAGGAATTAAAATTGCCCCAAGATTTTACAAAACTCAGTTAACTGCAACTTTACTAGGAGTGAGGTCATTTGAGGCCAAAATAGTGGCTAGCCATATTTTTTAGACTACATAGCAACATTTAGCTACATACGAGTATAGTATCATAGATTCTAAATGCTGTTAAAATTCTAAGATTTTTAAGTGATTTAAAAAAGAAAACATTAATTTTGCAGAAATCAAAGTGATATTTTTTAAGTTTGTTTATGTTAATAATTTATTTATGGCCTATGCCCTGTAACGGGCGACTATGGGCGGATCATGATGATGATGACCGTTTCCTTAAAATTAATAAAATTAATAAAAGTAAACTTATTGGCGTGTAGCTTTCAGTAATCCATCAGATAAAATAAAAAAATGTAATTGTATAATCAAAATTGTTTTAAATTTACAAAGCTCCGTTTCAAGTATCCACATCGCAAAGCTCCTGATTACGGGTATGTAGGGTAGTAAAATGGGCAAACTTCAGCACAAGCCTGCCTAACGAGTGGAAAATGAGGTTGCTACATCAAAAGATTATAATTAGGAGCGCTGCATTAATACTCCTTTTAGTAGTCCGCTTTCATTTAGTTCTAAAACAATGGCCGACTAATCACTTGAAAGATTACTCGATGGAAATCTGTATTTGAAAATCCGTTTTTGTTTCGTATTTATTAGTAACTTGCTGGTACTTGGGATTACGACCGAGTCTGTTCGCAGAGTTATGAAGTTTTTTTTTCCTACCTTTACTAAGAGCCTTGAGAGGCTATTTCAGCTTGTCCTTGATGTGTAGGTGAGTTCACGGGGCTCAAACAGGAATGTTGTTAACACTGGCCCTAGCAAAAGCAGTGCTTCGCAGAATCTACCACCGGATCGGAAACCCCACCCATTGAGAAGATTCGGCGTGAAACTCAGTGGGCTGTGTCTATGGGTTAATTTACTCGTCGAGCCCTTCATCGCAAGCGACGGATTCGAGGGGTACGTTAACCGGCTTATGAAGAGTTTTATTTGGCTCTACTTATACCCGGCCACGCCTCGCTATGATTGTCGTTAAATGTTAAAAATTGCGTCTCATCTGTTACGTACGTTATTGCTACTGTGATATATCCTCAAATCAGATACGGTTATCTGCTTGACCCCTCTCGTACGCTCTAGGAACTCTCGATGATGAAGAGAAGGCAGAATTAACAACTGTATACTCCAAGCTACTGAATACGCAATACTCAATCCGTGAATCTTGAACACATCAAGATAGTCAACAGGGAAGTCGAGTACAGAGACTTCCTACTTCAGATGTTTTACTTCCCAATACATTGACAGAACTAAAAAAATATCAAAAGGCCACAACTGGCGAAGCACTTAATTTTGACAACATATTTTAACATTTAAGATTACTACCTATTCGTCCAACACATTGTAACGTTGGCCATCGTCTTTAATGGCGCCATGTCGAACTGCATGTTTCTTCTCTTAGTCCAAAAAGCCTGGTATATTGAAAAACCGTCTTTGAAAATACAGAATCACTTTTTATTCCATGTTCATTAATTTTAAGATTTCGTTTATGTGATTTCTTGCAGTTTTCGACTATCATAGAATACAGCGAACTTATTGATTAGTACGTGGTGTGTCGTGAGCGCTATCATTCCATAAAATACGGAGTCTCGTTCAAGCCCGCACCATTTTTAGGTCGAATGTTCCAAATGTTTTGTCTTTATTACTGCGCGATAAGTACACTTTATTTCTAGCATGTATCTTAATAATGATATGAATTAGACCGGTTTTATGAACAATACAATAAAATTTAATAAGATTATCGCTTTCGCTTGCTCATAGTACAAGATTTTCGATAACATAAATGACGTTTGCAGTTTTTACACTAGCCAAGAATATTCTATACTAACGTTCCCATCTACTCGTATTTCAAAATTTCCTCTTTTATAAATCTACCTTAACAGTCAGTATCTCGAAAGATATCGAGTAAAATATACGGCTGAGTCATCAGTAGTGGTGTTTTTGCTCTCTTTTGTTTCAGTGATAGCTAATTTGTAACCAATTTGGCAGAGCAAGCGCTTACACGATCATTCTCGTTTTCGAAAATAAAAGTTAATATCGAAAGGAATATAAATGTTTATTTGGCAGCAATAAAATAGGAGGGAGTATTGCAAGATAAGGGGCTGCCCGCCGGTACTCAGGAAATGAGGATCCGTCCGGTCAGATTGGGTGCATTTTCTATTTATTCTCACTGTATAAACGAGGAAACGCGTAATAACAGTTACGATAGCTTTTGATAGTCACGGAAATTGCACTTTTTTATTGAAATCGTTTTTCAACTGGCATTTCATAGATTTTTTCTGTGAACGAACAAAATATTCACAAATGTCTGCATGTTCTGTTTTAAGAGACAAGACAAGCCGTGTTCGCTTAGTGACAGATGTGTAAATCATTTATTCATTTTTTCAATTCAGTGCAGTGACTCAATTGATCGGTCTTTTTATTTTACTTTAAAAGTATACCGGAGCTCATAGTCGGCTTAAACGATTACTAAAGCCCTTATCCATTAATGGTGCTTTTACGTACCACAAGCACCGGTCACTGTAGGGACGACGAAGGGCTCGACGCGCGAATTAACCCATAGACACGGCCCACTGAGTTTCTCGCCGGATCTTCTCAGTGGGTCGCGTTTCCGATCCGGCGGTAGATTCTGCGAAGCACTGTCCTTGCTAGGGTCAGTGTTAGCATCTCTCCGGTTTGAGCCCCGTGAGCTCATCTACTAGTTAAGGTTACGCTGAAATAGCCTCTCAAGGCTATCAGCTTAGGAAGGAATAAAAAAAAAAAAGCCCTTAAACACCATAAAGTTAGAGCCGGTTTTCATCGTGACGGTTCGCTCGTGACGCAGATTATCGTGCATGGTCTAAGATACGTATTTTCTGTGCCATATAATTAGATATAGACGTAGGTATTGCCAACGAGTGTCATATGATGTCGTAATGCCGTAGGCGAAGCTCGCTCCGACACCGTGCTTCATTCGATTTAAGCGAGCTCGGAAATACTCCAGATAGTACGCAGAAGGGGATTGCTTCCATAATTTCTGCTAGTCCTGAAAAATTGTGAAGCAAATATCAATTTATATTTTAACTGAATTTTTGTAAACACGAACGGTCTTGATGAACAAATTTTAAAGGACCAAGATTTATATCAAACCTTGCTCATATCATATTTTCTTGAATGCCGGCGAAATTATAAGTACTAGAGGTCCCGCAGTAGTCGAAATTCGACTATAATTAATTGGAATTGTAAGTTTGTACACTATTATGATTGTATTTTATACTTTTATTATAACAAATTTCGCCAAGGCTACTATATAAAAAAATATTAATAAAGACAAACAATATTTAATCTATTCTCAATTTGACCACAGACGTCAAGAACAAAAGTTTGACAATAAATAGTATGCATGCATGCGTGTGTGCGTCAAGCATATGGTATGTAGTGTGTGTAGTGTTTTCTTTATTGATTTAATGTATCATTTATGCATTATTTGAAAAAAATATTAGCATTGTGCACTTCTTCTCTATATTCTCTATAAGTGTGGAAAATTTCATGCTCCTCCGTCCGCGCAATTTTCGTAAAAAGGGATACAAAGTTTTTGCTTCACGTATTAATATATAGATATACTGATTGACTTTGATGGTTCTTTAATGCCTGTTTTTTATCAGTATTTAATTAGTAAATTTAAAAACGTAAAACTATGGCCCAAATTGCTGTGAAACAAGGTCTAACTGAAATAGAAAACATATTCAAAATGATAATATTGTTTCTTTGGTTTTATATTTCTTTACTTGTTTCTGGAACACGGCGCACTTCAGTTCGAGTATTTCAAAATATTTTATTAAGCTAATATTATATATACAATACAAAATTAAATACATCTATTTGTTTAAACTATAAATGCACCATCTGTTGTACAGTTTTTGTTGGCGGTAGGACCTTTTGTAACTCTGCACGAGTAGGTACCACCACCTAGCCTATTTCTGCCGTGAAGCAATAATGCGTTTCAGTTGGAAGGATTGGGCCGCCGTTGTAAATATGTATACTTAAAACTCATATCTCAAGGTGAGTGGTGGCATTTGCGTTGTAGATGTCGATAGGCTCCGGTAACCGCTTAACACCAGGCGGTCCGTGAGTTCGTCCACTCATCAAAGTAAAAAAAGAGGGTAGGAACAAAAAAAAAAAATATCTACGACTCGCATAAGTCGATGAAAATACTATTTGCGCTCACATTAAGTCAGGCGTTTCGAAATCTCCAGAACGATTTGCAGGTCTTGGCAGTCTCTGACGCTCTGTGCCTTCCTGCACATCACTTGAAAATTTCATGCGTCCGCAAGCTTACGAGCTTAGTATGGAAATGAGTTGGTTACGAATGTACACAGTAGGTCAGTTTAGGTCCGACGAATTCGGTGTAAATTTAATATTTATGAGCGTGTGTGGAACAAAGAAATGTGCGACATTCTAGTGTTGTTTCTACTGAATAAACGAGTCGCTCGTTTTGCGCAGTGAAAATAATCTCTTCTTTGTTTATAAGAGTTGTTGTTTTAGGTAAATTGATGCCGTAAACTGAAGCATTAAACGAAAAAAAAAATAAGACTCGAATATTTACTGGTGGTGGACCTCTTGTGAGTCCGCACGGGTAGGTACCACCACAAGTTTAAGCAATAAAAAAAAACATGAAATTAGAAATGTGTAAGAATTCAGTTTCTGGGTAGATACATATGTTACGTACGGTGCACGGGAGCTCGATGGCTGATGGCATAGATCCAGTGGAGAGCACTTGACACAATCATCCGCGTGGCTCCGGCACGAAATCACTTTTCAATCCACATTTATTCTTTATCTAATGTCACTCCATTACTGATGGTAAGATTAATTTTTAATCCTGTCTTATTTTACCACAGGCATCTGTTAAATTTATTTGCTAATTCTATATAAATTAAAGGTTGGTATATCATTTCGTGCAGCCGTTCGTTTCGGAAAATATAATTTTTCCAACGTTCGCAACAGCGACAGCTTCAATGTTGTACTTTGATGTGTTTATCAAGTACTAGCTGTACCCGTCCGCTTCGCTGGGCATTTAAAATTAACATCAATATTTCTCACCCCCACAAAAATTCTTATCATTAACACCCCCGCAACTGGTCTAGGGAGTCTAACACTCATATAAATATTAGGCTATCCATTAAGTACATGTATTTTCTACATGGATACAAAGTTTCAAGTCAATCGGATGTTTCAGTAGTTATAACGGTACATCCGTAAAAACCACTGTAGATTTATATATTAGTATAGACTAGTGGCCCGCAGTAGTCGAAATTCGACTATAATCAAAATTGAAATTGTAAGATTGTACACTATTATATTCTATTTTCAAAGACTATTTATACTTCTATAATCATAAATTTCGCTAAGACTACACTATAGAAAAATACAAACAATATTTAATTTAATCTCAATTTGACCACAGATACTTTATAGGTCTATGACCACAGACGCCTAGACGTCAAGAACAAAAGTTTGACAATAAATAAATAGTATGCATGTGTGTGTGCGTCATATACGTGGTAGTGTGTGTAATGTTTTTTTTATTGATTTAATATTTTTTAGGCATAATTAAAAAAAATATTAACATTCTGCACTCCTTCTCTATATTCTCTATAAGTGTGGGAAATTTCATACTCCTCCGTCCACGCAATTTTCGTAAAAAGGGATACAAAATTTTTGCTTCACGTATTAATATATAGATAACTGAAAACGAACCAAATGTCAGGTTAACTGACTTTCTCGTTTTGGACAGCGAGATTTTGTTTCGGTGGTCCGAATCGGGCACGTTGCCGTTATTAATAAACAAGTCACGTGTGTCAGCATTTCAGCTTGAAGTTTACGTCGCCTTCTGAAGCTCGGAGCGGTGCGGAAGTAATTCTGATTTGCACTAAACAGTACTGAGGGCCACGTGTATTGTAACATTTCGATTCGTTTCGCGTGGCAACTTTAAATTATTGAATGTTCAAGTATATTTCGATTTAAAAAGTGAAATCAGAAGACGTACGTTTGCCACGTACCATCCGGCTATGGAATGAGCTCCCCTCCACGGCGTTTCCCGAGCGCTATGACATGTCTTTCTTTAAAAGAGGCTTGTGAAGAGTATTAAGCGGTAGGCAGCGGCTTGGCTCTGCCCCTGGCATTTCTGAAGTCCATGGGCGACGGTAACCACTCACCATCAGGTGGGCAGTATGCTCGTCTGCCTACAAGGGCAATAAAAAAAAAAAGTAGCTCGTAATGAGGATTCCATTGAGCGGCTGGTGGTGAAAGGGAAAGTCGAGGGCTAAATATCTTCAACACGACGGACCGACCTCATAGAATCTGTGACTCATTCCAACATAAGTGATTGCTCTCACTCTGCGAAACATCGTGCCACGTGGCGTCGCGTTGCCAGAGCATCGGTATCGCAGGATTCGACTGATGCATGACCACGACCACTCTGTCAAGAGTGTACGACTAGGAAGACGAATAAAAAATTCAAGGTTTCTGATTTGTTATTATAAATAATGGTTATAGAAGTTCCGGTTTCTACGATTCATGTAACATGACATAGTCATGACTAAAAATTAACGGTCTATATTTGTTCTGCTAGAAAATTATTGCTTTGTGTTTCCCTCATCGAATACCTCCGCAATTCGATGATTTCGTTGCACATAATTTCAATAAATAACAAGTACATGAGTACAGTCTCACTTTCGTTGGCGGTAATTGTATATCATTAAAAATAAACGAGGTAAAGTTGTATCAAAGCTTCTATACCCTTGTATTTAAAATACTTTATTTCAATACATGGTAGAATGATAACCTCAGAGTTTAATCTATTTCTCTAGTTCGTATGAAAGCAGATTATCTTTCAATTGCTAGAAAAGAAAACAGTGAGACTCATACTGTGAGATTCATAAATAGTAATAGGAATGACGAACTCGTGATGTTAAAAGCTTGTCTTCAAAATGATTGCATTAATATTTGATCCGCCATTTTTGAAGTACCAGAATTTGGCAAACGATGCAATTAAAAAAAAAATTTTTCATGTCATACTATTACTAGTAACGAAGTAATTTTGGCGGTATTTGCGAACTAAATTTAGTATTCTAAATAATACATAAATCGGTTCTCATCACTAAGCACAACGACTCTATAATTTGCTCCTATTACGGACGTCTAAAAATATTGAATGCCTCATTTTCCGTAAGTTCATTCACCTTGCGAAATTTGTTGTTCGTAAACATTTCGAAATTCGAAGTGGATGGTTCTCGAATAAGTCATATTATGTTCATCACTTTTTAACAACGACTTTATAGCTAAAAATCTTTAATTATAATTCAACCAGAAGTATAAAGTAATATGTTATTCGAAGTTGGTTTTGTGAAATAAATTGATCAATAAATATATTTAATCGAGTGAAACAATTTGATTAGACTATAAAATGTATTTTTTTTATGTACGTGACATTAAAAACACCTGGTGAATTTACTAACCTATTTATTTGCAGATTTAAAATCTTGTACTGCATCTGTAATTTTCTTGCTTGCAGTTAAAAAGAAATATGTTATTTTTATGAATAAAGAAACTCAAGACTAAAAGATTTATGTAAATTTTATTTTTGTACTTACAATTATTTACATTTACATCTAAGGTAACTTTTTACTTAAGAAAATCAAACTAAAACGTGGATAATACCATCGATTATAATCATAAAGTCAACGATTAAACTTTTTTTTTCACTCACCCGGGACAAGCAAGGAATATTAGAAAAAAAAGTCTATTGATTTTCAATAATATCCACGTATTAATTTAATGTTTTACTCTCTATTTTTGACTATGGACACGAAAAGTGTCGTTTGAGGCGAGGCTCAAAAGATCTTTAGGCAGTGATTGTTGACAAGTCCACATTAAACGCAAAGGTTGAAATAAAAAAATAAATACACCTAAACTTACTTACAAGTCTTGAAATTTGCTGTTGAAAATATTTTCTATAATACAATCAAATGAGTATTTCACTTAAAAACTACACCATTTATACATAATCGAAATTATTATGTTTAGACACGTCATTAATGGTATGAATTACGTTTTTGGGAGAAATTGGTTGTTTTTGTTTTTTTTAATTTTCTCCTAAAAGCATTAGTTTATTTAACGTAATTTTCGTTGCGTACACAAACGTAAAAAAACATTGCAATAGTAGTCTAGCTATCGGAATATTTAGGTATGGTACATATTAAGCTGTAATTATGTAATCAGAAAGACAATTCATAATGTTTTAATTGTTATAGGTTTATAAGGACTAATAAATGCGACAAAAACTTCGCTTTTATTTCGTTATGTGATTTAAAACATGGTATGTTTTATATTTTTAAACTACTTGCACAAAATCGTGCTTCATAACAGAAAATAAAAGTTATTTTGGAGATTTGTGTCTAGAAAGTACGATCTTTTAAAATCAAACTGTGGTATTACTATACAACATGAAGTAAGAAATATTAAAATTGTATTTGCTTGTTAAATAAATTTGGCCCCAAATACTTCTTAGTATCACCAAATTGCTTATTTTTATTTATTCATATATTTGGATTGGTATTTTGAATACTAGTTAGTATACTTATCCGTAAATTATAATGATAATATCGGGAGTTAATTTCATGTCTAGATTCCCCCTTCCCTTTCCTACCGCTCGCTTCCCTCATGGTAGGAGCTGAATTCATTCATGGTTTTTCCCGAGGTTCATGAAATGTCAGACTTTTTTCAAACGAGGTTCGAAAATAATCTTGAACGGTAAACAGCGGTCGGTCATTTTATTTACAACTAGCTGACCCGGCAGACTTCATCGTGCCTCAACCGATAAATAAAAGACCTAAACTTTTGTATAAAATAAACTTAAAACTAACAAAAGGAATGCGTCCGACGGGGGACACATAAAAGGAAAAACAAAATTTCATTTTTATTTAATTCCGAGCATTTTCATATTTATCTACCTTTTAAGCCGTCTCTGGACTTTCACAAATAATTCAAGACCAAAATTAGCCAAATCGGTCCAGCCATTCTCGAGTTTTAGCGAGACTAACGAACAGCAATTCATTTATATATATATATATATAAGATTTGGGGAGCAATCTAATGTACTTATTCTGCCATTGAATCACGTATACTAGCTAGCTGTTATCTTTGATGTTACGAATTTACATAATATATTTAAATCGTTCATCAATCCGATCGGACTTCGCAAATGAAGTACGTTTCGAACGAACAAGGCGAATCGTTCCATTTGAGGCCTTTATCGTCTCTGTTCCACAGTTCCAAGCAGTTCTCTTCTTCGCCATTTTCGTATCTGAAGTTGTTCGGCTCTCCGGCGTTCCAATTGACAAAGGTAAGCGGCCTGCCGTTCGCCATCCAAAAGAAATTTCCTTCTTCAGCTAAATCAGTGCCCGATGTCCAGAAATGTTCGCGACCGTAACCTGAAAACGCAATGTGAATAATTAATTATCTTTTTTTCCTATTCTTATTCTTTTCTGTTGGACTGGAGTTGGATATTTTTACTTGTAGGTTAGTAACGTTTATAAAAATGTTCAAGAGCATCCTCTGCGTTAATGTAGGTTAGTAGTATAATTGTTTAATTGTGTATTGTGGATAAAATTATTTCCTTACATTATAATTTAAATTAGTTTTCGTTATCGTGTTGTTATGTCGTATAGTTGTAAGAAACATTGTGTACAAATTCAGCACTTTGTCTTGTTTAGTCGTGCGCACATGGCTTAAGCCGAATTTACATTACGAAATTAGTGGCATGAAACTAATTTCGTGACATTAGTTTTACCAACAGTTTCACGTGTAATTTAATACTTTCGTAATGCATGCATTAATTTCATGCATGTAAATTAGTTTCGTGCCCTGCGCGATTTTTTGGTGAAATTAGTGTCATGCAACTAATTTCATAGTGTAAACGCGACGTGAAACTAATGTCGCGAAAGGGCCTGCGCTGTGCGGATGTGTGTATTGTTAGTTCGGACGCGCTTCGAGCGTTGAAAATGGCAAACCAATGATGGAGTACAGAAAAAAATATAGATCTTATTAATGAATATCAATGACAAGGGTCCCGAAACACCTATAGTAAAAAATCAAAATTATCTTCACTCATTCGAAAATAGTTTTTATAACTCTCAGGATCTTCATCTGCTATTTCAGAGACTAACTTCATTGCACCTAAATGCCTTCTTGTTGACCATCCTCGAATCTACCAACTTTTTTTTTTCTTAATAGTCTTTTTTTAAGTTTATATGTATATAAGCATTTCTTTAACTACATTGAATATAGCAAATTATAGCTTTGATGTTGAAGGCGCCAGGGTTACTGCGATACTGTGGATTTCGCGACACTAATTTTTTAACGAAATTACTTTCGCATATATCGAAACTACTTTCATGAAACTGAGCTCAACATGCATGACACTAATTTCGTAATGTAAACTCGGCATAATGTTGCAAGCCAGATTTTGTTTCTTTTTACTTGTGTTTTTTATGTATTTTTTTAGCTTGTGATGTGTATTGTGTGCCTAATAAATGAATAATAAAAATAAAAAATCATTACCAATAAGCTACAAAACGTGAACACTGGTAAGCACGTTGATTTTACGTAAACTTGACTTCCAGGAAAACATAAAACATGGAGGTACTCAATTTGGAAACGGAAGCCAGATTGACTTTGAGTTCGTCCGAATAGTTATTTTGAATTGAAATCTTATTGACGCTGCACCATTAATATTTGAAACAAATTTTATAACAAATTTGATAAAACTGAAATAGTCCTGATCAAATTGACTTGTTCGCATACGACAACTGAAAAATTGTGGTAAAAAATGCACCTACAGAACGTGTAAAATTTCTGGAAAATATTATACCTGAGTCCTTAACGTATTGCTCCAGTTTATCGTTTTCCTGTTGCGATGATATCGAAGCGAGGTGCATCCCATGGAATCTGCAGTATTGCTGGGCTTTGAACCAATTAGCCTGAAATAAACCAGAAAGAAAATTATTTTTGTAATCAAAATATGCCTTTCCCAAAGTAATCGTTACAGAGTAAAGTTCATATCATTTCATGTGTGTTTTGTTCTTAGTTTGAACTAAAAAAAAACAATAAGATCACGTGGCGAAATGTTTTTTTTTTAATTTAAAATTTAAAGTCGCGTATAATATCATGTTTGGGATACTTTAAAGTATGTTCGTTATTAAAGTTATTAAAGCTTTACCAATAGAGAAACATAAGATTGGGAGACAAACATAAGAAGGATTGCCTTTATAAGTTCATTAAACTAAAATTACAATAAATTTATTTTGATTGTTATTACCTGATGGCTCATAGATCGTCAGCGAGTTGATTTTAAAAATAAAAATGAGCAATGTCATATTGCGTATCTTCATGTATATCTGTGAGTTACTATGAGCTGTATTCCGCTCTGTCAGTCTAACTACTAGGACAATGAGTGTTAAAATACATACATATATAATTTTGGTAAATCTCTTATATTTGTATAGTCTAAGAAGCTTTCAAGCTGTGTCGATAATAAGGATACTCAGTTGGAAACCTCGACGATTCAATGTTAATTTTCATGTCATTAGTAAATAAATTTTCTGTGTAATATAATTTACACAGTTTATTTGACCTTACGATAATGATGTCAATCATATAAAACGTATCGAAATATACATATAGGTGTATATACGAAAACAGACATTCATTTATACCAGTATAAATATTATACCTGTAAAGCAGTACCCTACAGTACTACATACATACGTAAATAATTTATAATGTGTTAAGAAAATTGTGGTGTGTGTTTAATTAGTTCGTTTTTTATTGCTTTAATGAGCCAGACCTTACGACTCACCTAGTATAAAGTGGTTACCAGAGCCTATGAATTTATTAAACTGGGTAATTTACTGGTGGTAGGACAACTTGCGAGTCCGCACGGGTAGGTACCACCACCCCGCCTATTTCTGCCGTGAAGCAGTAATGCGTTTCGGTTTGAAGGGTGGTGCAGCATTTGTAGGGGGGGGGGGCGGCCTGTACGTTGCAGATATCTATGGGCTCCGGTAGACTCTTAACATCAGGTGGAGTGTGAGTTTATCCATCTGCCTTAAGACATGAAGGCCAAATCTCTATTGAATACCGACTATCCCCCCCCCTTAAACTTAACGCATGTGTCCTTGTCGCAAATCAGTCATGCGTAAAGTCTGTTTTAATCAGATCGACCGGTAAACATGTAATAGGATCTATAAAACTGAATTTCATTATCAACCTTGGCGATTGCATGTCATAAAATGAGAAAACACAACAACTTGTCTCATCGGGCTGCTTCAGTGATTCATATTTGACGTCACTTCCTTTCACTCGATGACGAATTCCACGACATATCTGTTTTCCAATTTACACCAGAGCCTATATTAATGGTTTTGGTCGTAGCTAGCATAATAGGTAGTCGAGAAACTTGATTCAATTGGTGGCCATAAATATACGGGCTTGCAACTTCTTGCATTATGGCGACAATTTAAGACAGGAACAGCAAGCTTAGGAATTAGGAACGTACGTACGTAAGGTTACGTAAGGCAATAAGTTTTTGTTTTGGTTCAGGAGAGAGTAGCGAGATTTTAGACTACACTTTGAGGGCGGTAACCATATTGTAGTCAGACCGACTCACGCCCCCTATTGCTTGACGACTAGTAGTGCCTTAGTCGCATGAGATATGTTTTGCTACGTCAGGTATTTGACAGGAAAGAATTTTCAGGAGACTCAGAAACCAGAGGTCGTATATACCTAGTCAGGTCATAAGTATTGTCACACAGTAAAAACTTTTCTTTTAGAATGCTGGCCACAAAAAAGTTTATTGAATTCGAATTTCGAATTGTTCATGAAAATAAAAATAGTATACTTTTAGAATTTTACTCATTTTTAAATATGGAGTGGACGCTTAAAGAAGACCGTGTTGCAGTTATTGCGTTGCATCGTTGCGGTTACGCGCCAATTCAAATTTTTAACATACTGAAAATTTTTAATATAACCAAAAGATTCGTTTATCGTACCATCAAACGATACAATGAAGACTCTAGTGTAGATGACAGGTCNGAACACCCATATTAATTACTATATTTCACTTATTTCAAAATATACTAGAATATTTCAGTAATTTTGGACGGCACAAATCTTTTTCTTCTACCCACTGTGTCTCCGTTCTGATTTGTAGGGTAGGAAAAACATTGCTACAAATCAAATAATGACTTTAACTTCAACTCAAATGTGCGAGTGACTGGCAGAGTTCCACTGAACTTCTTCTCCGAAAGGATCCCCTCAACGAGTCGCGATTCCAATTCAGTGGTAGATTCAGCGAAGCACTGCTCTTGCTGGGGTAGATTTGGTGAGCTTGTTTAACGGTTAGGTGAAACCAGAATAGCCCCTCGAGGATATTTGTAATTAGGTAGGAAACAAAAAAAACAGGTGGCCATTGAGCTACTTTGTTTTAAATTCAGTCTCAGCAACAGAACCTTAGTATGGTTTCGTATTATTACTCCTTTTCCTCCTCCTTCAGCCGATCGCTCATTGCTAGGCATCGTGATGCTCCCGCCTGTGACTTTTTTTTGTAATTTTATGTCAGTCAGCTGCACAATGAAGTACGTGGCTCAATTACGTGTCCAGATGCTCGGACACTTGGTCACTCCATCTTTTTATTACTTTACAATATTTTTTTTACAACTTTTTATTATTATTATCTTATTATTAAAAGCATTCTTTTTTGTACAATGTTCTCATCCATGTAAATATCTTTTGCTTGCCTTCTTTTGCTTGATAACAACCAAATTTTGTGTTTCTTTGTTATGTTCTATATTATTCTATAATATGAATCTATAGTATGTGCCGCATAGAAGATCGTAAGACTACTCTCCTATGAGTATAATTCGAAGTAAGACAATGTCGCGGCCTCTGTGTAGAGTGAGTTACGTCGAAGCCGCATGAGTCACATTAAATTTATAGAAAGAGAGAGGTCGCAAGGTCGGGAATAATATAGAGATCTCATTTCGAAGGTCAAGATCCACTCTGTGTCACGAAGCCAGAAGAGAATGTAAAAGCACTGTGTGATTTTGCTAAAGACTGCTGCTGCCACTTTTTTTTTTTTTTTAATAAACAATATTGTTTTCTATGTGTTTTGCTCGTCGTAGTTAATTACATTTCCAATGTACCAACTAGTTAGTAGCTGTTACAGGCGACGTCGTTGATTGAAAAAAATCAATCTCATTATGGTCGTTTCTGGAACTCACGTAACAAGTACCTGGTTCTTATAACGCGGAAAACATCTTAGCAGTTTTACATGTACTATGTGTATTATGGTGTACGTTTGCGTATTTATGAGCGGCGGACGGCTAAGTTAGATTTGGGTGACTAGAAAGTTTTATCGTCAAATAATAAACAGAAGATGTAAATAACGTTACGTGATGTCTCAATAATTACAGCGGTAGTGCGAAAGAGACAGCAAGATCTACTAGAGCCATATCCGACTTGAGATATGTTATTTTGCAATAGATTTTGGTGGTTTTCATTTCTTTCTTTAAAATTATTTTGTGTGATATATATTTGTAAGTAGCCTCTGTGGTAATGTATTATTATCATGTGATTACAATGGATTGTGTGACCACCATGGTTGTTTGCTTAAACAGCGGTAGTCGTTGCCAAGCAACGTTTAATATTTCACATGCAAGACGCATACATAATTGTTTGGATAATCTCCTAATAAATTTACGAATAGGTACTCAAGCTGGTTGGCTTTAAACAGACATTCTTAAGGCATGAGTTAGCAGATTCTTTGTTAATGTGAAGCTTACTTTCCCTGTCACTAAAACAAGTTTGAATAAATGTTATTAATTTTTATGTACTTGACTTCACTGTTTATTGCTTAATTCGTAGAATAAATTACATAATTAAATAGTATGATTATTTTTAAAAAAACGTATTCATCAAAATTAAATATACCGAAAGTTGCAAAACTGCCATGAAAATCAGATAAATTGATCTTTGTCATTTGCAGATTAGTAATGTAATGTGCTGAGTCTCAAACCCGCGACAGCTGAGGGACCTCGCTTAGGTATCATACCAATTTTTTTTGATACAATGTTAAATGCGCGATTTTACAATGTTTTTTTTTTTAATGTTTTAAATGTTTTTATTGGATTTATGGATGGACGAGCTCACACCCTACTTCGTGTTAAGTGGTTACCGAAGACCATAGATAGACGACTACAACGTAGATGCCGCCACCCACTTTGAGATATGAGTTACAACGGCTGCCCCACCCTTTAAACCGAAACGCATTATCGCTTCACGACAGAAATAGGCAGAGCAGAAATAGAATTTTAAATGCACTAAATACGTACACGATCTGTTAGTCTACCCGGTATTAAGTTGTTATCAGAAGCCATAGACATCAACTACAACTACTAAATGCCGTCACCGATCTTAACACATCAGTCCTAAGTTTCAGATCTCGAGTATTGTACTTCGACTACTCCGCCCTTCAAATCGGAAAGTATAGCTGCTTTGCGTCTTAACCCTATCATGATTTCAAGATTCATTATAAATCGACCTCATTAAACGGGCAAAAAAGAAAACCACACAAATGTAAAAACCATCCGAACCTATCAGTTTCATAAGATATAATGAACAGTTTTGGATTACATTCCTTATCTCGGTTTTAAATTGTTATTAATTTCATAACGAAGCAACCGAATTAAACTCATTTCCAAATAATATAAAGTAAAATCGTTGGCTGCCTCTGTTTGTTTCTCCATTTCTTTTAAACCGCGCCTCGATTTTATCAAAATCAACATCGGTCACGAATAGAAAGATTTTCACAATCAAGGCAGATTACTTTATTTAATTTGTAGGTAAATATTTAGAACAAAATGGCCGAACTATGATGGCTGTAGGTACGTTCACATTACTAAAACTGGGTTCGTATTAAAATAAATTGTAGAAGCAGGCCAGCAAGGAAGCGCCAGGCGGAAAGCTAGTTACATATAATTGTTATTATGATTATGAGAAACACTGTGCCAGTTGCATTGTTAACAGACCGGTAAATTCATCTCCGTAAATTGAAGTGGATTAGGTAATGAACAAGAAAACCGAAAGTGCATAAACAGGGAGCGCATACGGTTTTTTTTATTTGGAATTTGTAGTATATTTGAATTTCATCGGTTAGTATTGTTGTGTGTGTAGAATTAAGTAAAACAAAAATTTGATTTCGGTAACTGCATTGAATGAATGCATAAAATTTTTGGTTTATATTTAGATCAGAGTGAGGAATTTTAAGCAGGTCTTGGAACATACAATAACAAAGCCAATACAAAGTGAATTCAGGGAATGAAGTCTTTAAAATTAACGAATTACGGTCCCAGGTCGTAGTGCAAGCTGACAAGGCTACGTCCGCCGTATCTATTTCTATCGCAAAAGATTTATGCGCTCTGTGTTTGTCATATCTTAAAACGAGGTTTGAAAAAAATCCTCAGCAGTAGGCAGCGGATTGTCTGCGCCGCCGATACCTATGAGCGATTGTAACTATGCTCCATCATCACATTCTTTCCGATCCGGTGGTAGATTCTGCGAAGCACTGCTCTTGTTAGGGCCAGTGCTAGCAACACTTGAGCCTACGTGTTAGGGCGAAGCGGAAATAGTCTCTCAAGGCGATCAGCATAGGTAGGAAAAAAATAATAATCCCATTCTTCGAAAGTTAGCACAACCTCTACTGGAATTTGGCTTCGACTTAAATTCTTAGACTTTACTTTATCTTGTCGATGAGACTGATGTTATCACTTATGTGTAACAGAACAGCAAGTCTGTTAACCGACTCAGTGTGGTTTTTTACTGATTTCGTTTGTTTCGTTCTTAAAGTGCAATTTTCCAGAAAAGAATAACATGTAATGCAATTTACTGGCGATCAAAATGTGTCTATTAAAATATTGCTGAACTCCAAATCTGTGTGGCTTATTATGTAAAATCGAATATATTCGTAAGCATAGATTTGTCTGCTAAGCTGTTGTTATGCAATAGGAAGCGCGTGCGTTTGCGTTGATTGTTAACATTGACGACGTATTGTGTCGCGGTCGCTCTCCGTTTTGTAACTGCATTGCGGTCGTAAAACGTAATAAGCGTGGCAGCAAATAAATTCTAAATTGACGAGTCGTACAATTATGAATACTATGCTATATATTATTATCTGATTTTTCGTAGCGGAAAAATAATTTATATTGCATCGTATTGTTTAATTATTATGGAGATAATACTACTTTTAAGCACGCTTTTTTATTGTCCTTATATTATTTCCAAAGTTTCCAATAACTTACAGTTTTTGTAGTCAGGGATGACTAAAGGTAAGGAATAATTTAATCATAATAAATAACGCGAAATAAAACCTCAAAAGTAGTTTTGATTCTACTGATTGATGCGTCTCGAGAAACCGATGAAATTAGTCGTACTATAATTATGAAAGTTCCATATCAATAAATAGTTATATAGCTGCTTTGATTGAAAATATTTTATAATAGAATCACCTACTTATTTTAAAACATGATTCAGAATAAGCTTATTTGTGAACGAGAAAAAAAATATAGTAATTTCAATTCATATACATATTTATCTAAAAATAGTGATAACAAAATCTTGTTTTCTGTAGAAAGAATTTCTTGATTGTCTTTCTTCAATCGACGTCAATAGTTAGTTTCGCTTGAAAAAAAAATTGATACTAATTTAATATGAACGTCGTTCGTCACACAACTGGTCGTAGAGAAAGTTCTCTCCGGGACTCCACGAGATTGGCTCTTAGTTCTAAATTAGTACAATTGTCTATTTGTGCGGAAGTAAAGGGAGGTTTTCACTTGTTAATTGATCAGTAAAATAATCTATTTTCGGTTTAAGGAATTCCGCAGCGTTTTTTTTACCGTTGAGAAAGTTTAGGGTCTATGAACATGCACCCTAAATAGAACATTTATAAAAAGTATAAACGAATCGGATACCTGATCGCATCCCTGACAGGGAAACCTAATCATAAAAACTAATGATTACGTACAAATATCATATGTTTGTCCAATATGTGGGTAGTACACTGGAATGAATAAAATGTTATGCGTATAAGATTATAATCTGGTTTTTGTCTACGTGTATCAGCTTTATTTGTGATTTGTGAATGCTACAAACAAGGCAAGATGCGTCCATTTATTTAATCAGTCTTTTAGCAGAATTTGCAATGCGTGCGTTGAAATGGCAACTATGTATTAATTAAAATTCACGTGTTAAGCAATAACCTGTCCGTTGTAATAACGAGACGTAAATTAGCATTTTAGTCAAATTTCTATTCGATGTATCTGTTGTGTTGTCATAAAATCTGCGAAGTTCCAATGACTAGTCTGTTATGGGAGTGGTTTTTTTTTTGGTAAAAATTCTTGACATCAAATTTCAGTGTGTGAATTTTATCATAAAATTTTGTAGCATTATGCAGTATTATTCGTAGTATAACCTAAAAATAAATACCACATGAGTCAAATCTTTCGTGTCTATATGAAAAATGAAAACAATTAGTTTACTGATTATATGTAATTACACTAATCACTTATTTAAAATTTCATTTCATTTTTATTACATTGAAATGTCGTCATCGAACTTGAGACTTGAGTTCTAAGCCTCAATTTTATAGTACATGAGCTGTCCCGTCTTTCAAGTCGAAACGCATTACTGTTTCACGGCCGAAATAGGCAATGGTGGTACCAAGCCGTACGGGCTGACTACATGCTCTGCCACCAGTAAATTTTATTTTTAGATCTCTTACAGTATCATGCAGTATATCCTGTATTATGTCTCTTGTATTTAATACGATGAAGACTGCAGAAATGTTTGGAATGATTTTACGAAAGTGACTCTTGGTCAGTCTTTGAACGTCCAATTTTGTCTTCAATTACATTGAATTATTTTTAACAGAAACTGATCGGGATGAATGTTAACAAAAAAACATACAATTATTATTGTTATTAAGTACACCGTAGATTTCTATTTGAGAGAATTGTTTCTTATTCACAATCAAAGCTCACAACAGCTTTATATGATCGGACCGTGCTTTTGATTTAATAATTACTTGCCGCAATGGCGAAGAAAGTGAAGCTTGTTTAATAAGAAACACAATAAGTACTAGTCAGGTGGCCGGAGAGAAAGCTATGTGTATCTATCATCACACCTGTGTTGTACGGTCTGCAGTTAAAATGTTTCATATAATGAGATGTTATAGTTATTCTTTCTCGAAGCTCCAACTCATTTTGTTTTTGTTTGTCAATAAAAAAAAATGTGTTTTAATACATTTATGGTTAATGGAAATTGAGTTTTTTTAAGTGACTCTTGCACTTTAAACATGCCTACTCTATAAAAATACTGATTAGGAATGAGAAACGAAATCGAGAATCGGACCAGCAATCCAAATTTATTTTGCTACCTATACTTTAATAAGCCTTATCAATAGGTTACAAGGTATATTCTGCCATTGAGTTGAGTGAGCGAGATGGCAGCGTTAGATTACTTACTTAGATTAATGATATATTTGTTATTCGCGTGAAAAGAAATGAATACTTTATTCACTGCCGTAGTCTAATTGGTAATTAATAACTGGAGTTATAAAAAAAATGGAAGTGGCCTATTTTGAAATGTATTATCTGTGTCAGTTATAAAGATTTTTTAATTGACGTTAAATGGGTATAAAACCCCACAAAAAACAAAAAAAACACGGCTCACCTAAGACCTCATTAGTCTCGATTTTGCCTTATAGGTAGGAATGTTTTTGTCAACGCTACCTATTTTAAATGTATATATGATTGAGAGCCTATATATACACATATAAATGAATTTCGGCGTTTATGCAATCGTCTCGTGTAGATTTCTATTTAACTAACATCAACTTATAATTACAAAGACATATTGTTTATTTAATTCATAAACGGAGTTTTTTTTTCTTAGAGCATTGGTACTTTTGGGCAATCAATGCGGCAATGTTTTTTTTTGTAACACTAGTCTAGTTTCTATTTTACATGTGAATTAAGGGAAAAACACAGTGCAAGTACACTGCATACATTTCCTCTTGCTTTCGGCATTTTAATCTGTATAATCAATAACGTAAAATATGTCGTATTCGAAATTTAAACATACCTTGAAGAATATTCCTAAATAATATCGTTTTTCCCCGCTTTTTAGCAAAGGCATTGTCCATCGTGTAATGCCAAGTTCGTCGTCACCACACGTTGAGCATTCTGAAACAAACAAAAATATTGAAACGTTAGATTATATTTTCATTAACAACCTTTCAGTACTGCTGTAGGTAGACGAACGAGCTTACAGATCTCCTGACATTTAGTGGATGCTAGAGCTGTCAAACATTATAACATGGATTCCGCTGCCAAATAAGGTCGAATTTTTGCAGGGATAGCCAAGAGTTTGCAATCGTGCGAGCACATCATACTTCCAGTAAAATCTATGACTACTATGAATTTTTGTGTCAGATCAGTTTTAATGACATTAACTGCTCTTTATCGATGTTTTGAGCGTTGGGCATTGCTACTTATTTCGGTTTTTAAGATTTTTTTTGTTCAATTTCTACTTATAAATTAAATATCGTTTTGGTAAACAAACATGAAGAGTTTATTTATTAATATTCGGCTCGAAGGGCCAAATTTTAATAAAATATTTTTTTATATTGCATAACACAATCTACTGAATATAACAGTATTATCATAATAGTATGTAACAGTGTTATTAAATTGTTTTCAATTCATTTCGCAATTAGGTTTAGATCTATTTCTGTGTAGTAGCAATCATTTTAGTTAAATGCTTTGAACTAGGAAAAAAACTGCAATTTTATTCGACATTAATACAAATCAATATTCTAAAAAAATATATTAAAATATATAATTTAGCGAAGAACGTATGTACATTGAATGCAGAGACCGGTTTTTGGCGCGTACGACGTTGATTTTCTTCATCGTTTTTACATATATTTTACATAACGCAGATATATCTGACAAGGCCGATTGGCATAATCTTGCAGTCTTGTTCAGAAAAGGGGGTACGGTGTTAAGAAATCTGATGTTCTGTTGAAATTTTATAGCTCAATAATACTATGTTGATAAATAGCTTCCATTGTAATATTGTATCTCTTTTTTTTTTTTTTTTAGACTTTAGATGGGTGGTTGAGCTCACAGCCCACCTGATGTTAAGTGGTTACTGGAGCCCATAGACATCTATAACGTAAATGCCACCCACCTTGAGATATAAGTTCTAAGGTCTCAGTATAGTTACAACGGCTGCCCCACCCTTCAAACCGAAACGGATTAATGCTTAACGGCAGAAATAGGCGGGGTGGTGGTACCTACCCGCGCGGACTCACAAGAGGTCCCACCACCAGTAATTACGTAAATTTTGTTATTTGTGAATTTCAGTTTTATTATACAATACTTCTTCACAATGGAAGCCATTCGTTAACATTCGATAACTGCGTATTACATTAAAAAACGCACGAGTGAATACCACCACCTTAGCCATTTCTGCAGTGAAGCAGCAATGCGTTTCAATTTGAAGGGTGGGGCTTAGCCATTGAATTGTAAAGCGAGACTTAGAGCTTATGTCTCAATTTGGGTGGCAGCATTTAATCCGGTATTCATTTAAAACCAGATGGTTTGTGAGTTCATGCACCCATTTAGGCAATTAAAAAAAACGAACCAGGAGGAAAACTTATTCCACAACTTACGATAAGCCGTCTCCAGCCTGTATGTAGCTTCCGTGTGCAATCATTAATCATTATTACCCTAACGCCTTCTAGTAAGCGTGCAGGCATGAAATAGGTACAAATATAACCGATTCATTGAACGTGCTGAGGTCAGCGCCCTTAACACTACAGCGCCCGTGAGCCTCGCTTACCCTGCACCATGGGTAAAGCCGCTTCTGATCTACGTTATGCTATGCTACTAGTTAAAGACGTCCTTCTAATCGTCTGCATATATTGGAATTTCAATGTAATTATATTTTATTACTGATAACATTAAACTATAGATAGCCGTCTAAAGAATGGACTAAACGCGGTGCGGGTACGATAGGTTTGTAATAGATTATACATATTATAGTCTACACGGGTTAAGTATGGTACTTGACAGTACGAAATTAAATTATTATGATGTAATTGGTGGTAGGACCTCTTGTGAGTCCGCACGGGTAGGTACCACCACTCCGCCTATTTCTGCCGTGAAGCAGTAATGCGTTTCGGTTTGAAGGGTGGGGCAGCCGTTGTAACTATACTGAGACCTTAGAACTTATATCTCAAGGTGGGTGGCGCATTTACATTGTAGATGTCTATGGGCTCCAGTGACCACTTAACACCAGGTGGGCTGTGAGCTCGTCCACCCATCTAAGCAATAAAAAAAATATATAATAATAATTTTTTTTCGTAATTAAAAAATTACATGAAAACAAAAGTAGCGTCTAAGTGAGCGAATCGTGTAGTAATTTCACTTTTTATTGTAGATTCATTTAGAGTGTTGTGTAATAAAAAAAATATAGTATAGCGGTAGGCCAACCGTAATAAATAATGATGGAGTATCTCACGCACGCACGTCTCAAAATGCTTGCATCCTGGTATAAAGTGATTGCAATTAATTTAATTTTCGACTAAAAGGCGACAGGAAATTATACCACCACAAAAGGGTACAGCAATAAAAACATCAGTTGAGAAAATAATTTAATTGAAATATATATTTGGGGACAAATAATTTTGGATGAATTATATTAACGTCAAGTTAAGAGACTGCTGTGGCTCTGGCCTCGACCTACGGTTACTACCACCTCGCCCATCCTTAGCCCGTGCTTAATTTTTGTTCTTAATTCTTGACCCAATAACATAAGATATTGATTCTAGGGTATGTTATAAGTCAACATAACCTACCATCAGATCACGTATAATTAAATTAGGAAATTGTAATCCCTGGGGTATAATGTGTATACTATCTTCTGATTCAAATTCTGAATGTTGAACTATTATTAAGTATAAAACTTTTTCAATTCAAGTTTGATTGTCATCAGTCGTAAATTTACTTGTACGCTTTTTAACTGAATAAATAAATTCGTTATTCTTGACTTTAGATTCTAAGGAAAACGTATAAAAGAGAAGCAGTAAAAGCCATGCGTTTGTTCATACATATACATACATAAATGTATATTGTGTAGTTATATTTTAAAACACAATTCACTGAATAGGTACTTCGACTTTCGACTCGTAACATTTGTTTGCAAGTCCCTAAGTTTAAAACTAAAACTTATTAAATCAATATCGATTCAATTTTGTTCCTATTTTACGAACAAATAGATATACATACATTTGGACATTACTGATTTGAGAATCCTGCCTCCTTGCATTCTTGTATTATTACGGCATAGATGGGTTAACGACTTTATGGTGTGCTTGATGTTAAGCCGTTAATACTGCCGTCTACCATCAGACACGAGTTCTATGCACCGCATAGTATGATTGCTTCAGGGCTGAAATACTCATTAAACCTTATGATAAGCTTTACCTACCCGGGAAAATCATTAATAAAACCAAAAATCTATATCCTACAGGGAATTTTAGCCATTAAGGTTTTGCACTACAACATCGCTTTTAATTATTGTGTATACCAAAAAGGGTGTTTGGGCCGAAACCCTTTTAATACCTACGTGTTTGACATGTTCAAGTTATACGAGGCGAAAAAACGACCATTTGTCCCGGATGAATTTGTTATGAGTGCGGAGGTTAAACAGCGGCTCGTATACATCCATCATTTTATGATTGGCCAAACATTGACCAACAAAGTTCACATCGGATAAAGGTCAATGGAATAACGTATTTTAAATGACGATATTACAAAATAATTGCGAGCTACAATTGCGAAGAATAATAAACGGTCACATGCAACTTATAAGGTTGTCTATTGATTTGTAAGCGACTTCAAAAAAAAAGGAGCATTTTCTCAAAACCGAGCTTGCCTACTTATATATGTCACGTTAGTAGATATGTATGTAGTTGAAAGTAATAACATTAGGAAATTGGCATTTGAAAAGTGTTAATAGCTTAAAACGAACTGTAGTGACAGTTGCATTATTTTGCATTATTTGTTGCAATGTCGCAATTTTTATAAAAAAATTCATTCATTTTTTTATTTACTTATGATTTAATATTTTTTTATTGCTTAGATGGGTGGACGAACTCAACAGCCCACCTGGTGTTATGTGGTAACTGAAGCCCATAGACATCTACAACATAAATGCGCCACCCACCTTGAGATATAAGTTCTAAGGTCTCAAGTATAGTTAGAACGGTTGCCCCCCCCCTTCAAGCCGAAACGCATTACTGCTTCACGGCAGAAATAGGCAGGGCGGTGGTACCTACCCGCGCGGACTCACAAGAGGTCCTACCGCCACCCACCTAATACTAGAATTCCCATGAAATCGATTCACAGTACAGACGTGCGGCCTCGATGAGATAATATTTGACCTAAGAAGTATTAGAAATTCTCGTCACGCGATCAGGTGCATTTTGGATTCGTCGCTCATTCACGAATTCCATCACGCCTGGGGAGGAAAAACAATGGAAAGAGCTGGTATTTTATCGCGTAACCATGGAAATATTGACAACACTTTATTGACGTCAGTTTTGATATGAATATGTCTAGATTTATGTGCTTGTTGATGAGCATAAAGATTTTGCCTTGAATTATTAAAACTGAACTCTTTAAAATCTTTCAGAACTGAAATGTGAAGATTTGAAGAATTTAGTACTTAGTTTGTGAAAATATAACTTTCTTCAAAAATGTACATATATGTTTAATGATAGCTTGTTTTCAACAGCAAAAAGCATACCTTTTTACTGCCACTGTTTTTTACTACCAAAAACTGAGAAGCGAACAACCCATCAGATCGTAAATGATTACAAGGCAGGGAAATTAAATACAAATTGATTTAAACTTGTGGTAGGGCGTGCTCTGAGCTCCCACGGGTAAGTACCGTGTAAGTACTCCCACCAACCTGCCTATTTCTGTCGTGAAGCAGTAATGCGTTCCGGTTTGAAGGGTATGGCAGCAGTTGTACTAAAATTGAGATTTAGAAATCATGTCTCAAGTTGGATGGCGGTATTTGGGGTGGTAATGTCTATGGGCTCTGATAACCACTTAGCAGCAGGTGGGCCGTGAGCTCGTCAAATCAACTAAGCAATAAAAAATAAACACTATGTTAAGACAAAGAATATGGCTCGGTTGTAAACTAGTGAAGTAGAAATGGAAGCTTTACAGATTATACATGAGTATTATATAGAATTTTTTTGTTTCAGTGAATGCATAGGAATTTATATTCAGACTCGCAGAAATTATGAATATTTAGGTTCATGATTGTATAGGTAGGTTGTATTAGTGGTAAGAGAGTGTTAATTACGAATGTGTAGAAGGATATAGAGGAAGAGGTAGACCTAAGAAGAAATGGATGGATTGCGTGAAAGACGATATGTGTAAGAGGGGAGTGAGCGAAGAAATGGTATATGATAGAGGAGTATGGAAGGAGAAAACATGTTGCGCCGATCTCAGATGACTGGGAGAAGGGCAGGAGAATGATGAAGTGGATGACTGTATACAATATACCTGTTTTTCCGATTGCAGGTGGCTGGTTGTAGCTGGCGACCGTCTTCGTTTCACCCACCCAACACATCAGTAGAACACTAACGAATAGTATACTATTTTGCAACATTTTAAACTTTTTTATTTATGCTAAAAAAAAGATTTTTTTCTTGTTGTTGACAAGGGTCGTTGTAATGAGGTGACTTTTTCAATTTACATATGCAAGCTGTTTTATCGATCACCGATACTTCAAAGTATATTAAGTATAATGTGTTAATAAGGCAAAGTTTTCTTAATATTTTATGATTGAAGGTTAACTGGTGGCCCGGAGGCCTTTCCAGTTTCACCAGGACAGGTGGACGAGCAAAGGCTCAGCCAGGAGGGGAAGGAGAAGTTCTTTGAGAAACTCATCTATGATTGTCTGATTGTCTGCGCGAACTACTCAGTCATAGATAATACACATAAACTAGTTATAATCAGTTGCGAGTTCCTAGTTACGCTGTCATTGTATGGAATATATGGCACATCCTAACATAATACACTATGCGGACTTGTGAATTAATGAATATGAGCATCTAATAAAATATTATATTTTATAATCCGAAGTAAAAAACCAATAAAATTAATGAAAGCATATAAATAATCTTTTTTTTTTTCTTAATCATAACTCGTGCGTTGAAGTTCCATTATAAGCTGTGGTCTTACAATATTCTAATATTCTTATCGTGCCGTCAACCGGCAAGGATGTAAAGGGTTAAGCAGTGCCTTTATATTTAATATTCATATTAATTCGTATTATGTTTTACTTTGCACACACACGCATAAAAATAAATAATTATTGACGTTTCATAAATTATAATGAATCTTCGTGAGACAATTTTAAGGTTCAAGTTAGGTTATTTGTACGAACAGACCGTAGACTCCAAGAGCCACTTATTCTACTTCTCCAATATCCGTCGGCTGGCCGTGTCTTATAAACCGAGCATAGCAGCTAATCTAAATGAGAAAAAATATGGAAATAATAAATTTCGATACCCAATAATATATTGCTAAGCAATATTGGCACAAGCAAGAGTCGGTCTCATAAATGTGAGATTATGTCACTTTATTACTTCGGGAGGTGATACGCAACTGGGGTGAATTAAGCCAATGTTTATTTTCGAATCCGATACTGATCTTATAGGAATTTTCTGAGCTGAGATATTTTGAAGTTTTGGAAACGTTTTTTTTTTTTTTATGATTGAAAGATTACTGGTGGCCCGGAGGCCTTTCCAGTTTCACCAGGACACGTGGGCGAGCAAAGGCTCAGCCAGGAGGGGTGGGATTTGCTATCAGCTACCCGAGCGCCTCCGAAGGAGACCTAACAGCTCAAGAGTAGCTGCTTCGCGAATGAATCTACTACCGGATCGGAATCGCGACCCGCTGAGAAGATCCGGCGAGAAACTCAGCGAGCTGATTCATGGGTTAGGTTGCACGGCGAACTCTTTGTCGAGTTCGACGAGTACGGTTACCGAGGTCCCTAAGCCTGCTCCTAGTGTTAGAGCTGAAGGCGTCTAATGCAAAGGTTATTGGATCTGATGGATCCGTAAGGACGTGTCTAGGGCGTCGACGGTGACTGGCTCCTGCGTGATCAGGATTCGGGGAGTAGTCAGCGGCGGCTACGATAAGGCGATTATCATGACGCATAGCCTTATCGAAGTACCGTTCCGACACTGACTTCATGTATTTCTGGATAGATTCGAGGCCCAGGTCATCGTGTAGGTCAACGTTCCTCACGAACCACGGAGCTCCGACGGCTAACCTGCAAAAGCGGGATTGTAAAGATTGGAGGGTGTCTATGTGTGTGCGGGCCGCGTGAGCGAACACCACACTCGCCGGGCCTAATGCAAGTTTTGTAAAGTGTCACCTTGTTCCGAAGGGACATTTTACTCCGCTTACAGATCATGGGGGAGAGTCTACCGAGAATAAACGCGGCACGGTCACGGACTGAGTTTGGAAACGTATTTGATTAAGAAAAGTATGTAGTATGATGCAGATGAATAAACAATCTTAATATTTTTTTATTACTGTTCTCTGCTGATTTCGCGATAATTAAAACTACTTTTACTGACCGTCGTTCGTGAACACAAAAACTGTAAAGTATTCGCAACGACGGAGACAATAATACGAGTATAATGACAATAAAAAATCTGGTATTTACCCAGCGTTGTACAAAATATCATATTTAATACGCGTTTTTTTGAAGTGAAAACTTCTTTAGAATCGTTGTGATTTCAAACCGGATGCAACGGAAAAAACGACAGGTAAGAGACACAAATACAAAAATGTGTAGAATGAAGCCAGCAAAGAATGAGACAGAAATATACATACTATTTATTTAATACAGCGCCATCTGTGAGATTTTTTTAATACTAACGTGTGTATGACAGCTTTTGTAGTGAATTTTAATTTAGGATTATACGTGAAATTAAAATATCAATTCACAGAGGGCGCTACCTTACAATTATTTACTAATGACAAAATTTTACATATACTTAAGACGTTTAGGATAATTGTATTTTAATTTTGGAAGGTTTCACTTCTACCACGTGTGAATTGCACACATGTAATTTTACTTTTTTTACCTGTGAATACGCAGGGGAAGTCTCTAATACGATGGACCGATTAAATCAGGACTACAGTGGGAAGTAGGTCCTTTAAATGAGTGCAGCAAAACGGTCTTGAGCAATGCGATGGCCGGGCATCGTGGGACGCGTCAAATATAACTACACCACCCAGATAAAGATCACGATCACTCCGTCAAGAGTGGTGGGACAATTAAGAAAACGCATATTTATAATTTTTACGGCTCCCCGGGCTAAGGAATACGTCTAGGTCGGGAGTCAGGCTTCTTACAAGCTACTCCACGAAAAGTTCTCAGTAATGTTCTTTAAACATCCGCTTTGATCACACTAAGTACATTATAATTCAATTGTACAAACATGACTAGTATTTTAATGAGTGTAATGACACAGCCTTCATACACGTAACACACACTCATTTCACGGCCTGATTAATTCAGCTACTATAATGCAATTTAATTAATTATAAGTTTCCTATTATGTGTAAGGACACACGGAATTTTTCATTCATTAAATTCCGTAAGTAGTTTTATCACTTCCCCGTTTTATTCTTCTATTAATTATATATTAATTGAAACTAGTGCTCATTGTTGTCGTATTGAGAAAGTTGATTTGTTCAAAAAACGAATAAAATTGGATTCATCTGATAAACGATCTACGTTTTCAAAACGTGGCTCTGGATATTTTTTTTTGGAGCTACGCACAGTAGTTGAGTGTGCTCCTAAGTTGTTATGTTTGACGATGGTTTTATACATTATCAAGACGCTTTTATGTTTTAGATTAGGTACCGTTTCAGACGAAATAAAATGCGGCGCATGCACTATGATATTACATTTCGTACAAACTTCTAAATGCTCATATCTTCTTTTAACACTGCCGTTAGAAAGAAATATGCCAAAAAGTCCGGACAAATATGCACAAAACAAAACGAATGAATTATACAATATCCAGGGAGTTTATCTTTTATTTTACATTAGAATACTGGAGAAACTCTTCATATCCTATAATCGACAACTACTGCAAATCGATTTGATCATAAAAATATATTTGATCGTATTGAAATAATTTAAATACCTAAACAGCTCTATATGTTGTTTTGGATAATATTATGTAAATGATCCTTCAAGTGTCCTCTACGTTTTAAATCGTTGTCGTAATCAGAAACTAGATAGACCACATTGTTTGACAATTCGGGGACTGGAAATTTCGCAGAACAATTTATAACGATCCTTCAAGGTAAAAATAGTATTTTTATGCACTGGTAGCGTGAAATAAATGCGATTGTACCCAACAATCGCAACATTACAGATGAAGTCGGAGCTCCATGATTTGTTATGCAACAGTTAAACAGGATCATTTTTATTGAAATACTCTTTCCAAAAATAATTAGCAGAAATGAGACAAAAAAAAAACAACGAAAAAACTAGAAATTTAATGAAATATTTTTATAAATAGTATTTTCAACTTTACGCCGATGTTTATAAGAATTATATTGTTGTATTGGCCTAATAAAGTCAGCAATGTCTTACGTTTTAGATAGAGACGTTAAAAATGTTAGGTTAGGTTCTGTCGCCATTTTTAAAATACCAGCACTACCACGTGGGCGATCTGGCAGGTCTCTTACCGTGTTGACAAAGCCTTTGCAACGTAAGCTCCATCGAGTAGACGTCTAGGGACCCGCTACGAATTTTTTGGGTCATAGTGGTCCCTTTTGCCCATTCTATGCATGTGTCCCTCGGCTTAAGATCTTATAGGAATTTACAAGCCCAGTTCAAAAATAAATCGGACCACATTACATAGCACCCCGCTCGTTATTTCTCTACGACGAAGACTATTTATTGTTTTGGGTTTTAAAAAATGCAATTATAAATCAACATGATTTTGTTTCCTTGATCACTCAAATCACATTTCTCTTCTGTGTACGTCCTATCCTTATGTCACGCCAAGAACTAAAGCTGTAATATACATACATAGACCAAAGGTACGACTCAGATATTTTATATTCGGAAGTAGGTTTCCGCGACAGATTGCAATATTCTACAGATTGCAATACTGGTGGTAGGACCTTTTGTGAGTCCGCACGGGTAGGTACCACCACCCTGCCTATTTCAGCCGTGAAGCAGTAATGCGTTTCGGTTTCAAGGGTGGGGCAGCCGTTGTTACTATACTGAAACCTTAGAACTATATCTCAAGGTGTGTGGCGCATTTACGTCGTAGATGTCTATGGGCTCCAGTAACCACTTAACACCAGGTGGGCTGTGAGCTCGTCCACACATCTAAGCAATAAAAAAAATAAAAAAAAAACTTTCATCATAGCGTCATTCATGACACATCTCGTGTACTGTATAGTATCGGGGGGATTTTAGTCTACGTCTTGTGAAGTAGCAGCTTTATTGTTTGGATATGTCACCATTGGACTTTATGTGAATGTGGATGGATCAGCAATCCTTATCAGCAATCAGATTTAAGCAAGTTTCTAGCAAGCACCAGTGCGTTCTAATGGCAGTTTTTTTTGCGTATCATTTAGCTTTGTTATAATATATTTTCTACTGTTACCGCTTAACCTTTGACCTTGATTTAAGGATTATTTCAGGGGCTTAATGACATCGCCGCAAAATTATAGAAAGATGCAGAGTCGTAATATAAAAAAAAAAAGTTGCTATAAAGCTGATATTAAAACGACATTGTCATCTTTGTCATAGTAAACATGTTAAAAATAACTCAGTTCTGTAGTTCGGGTAGTAGGTGTAGCAATGACTTGTGAAACATAATTATGTATGTCTGTTGAATTGACAATGTTGTAACATCCGCGTGTTGGTGTTAAGGCAGATGTGTCCTTATGGATACCGTAATAGATGTGAACGCATCATTTTTGGTGACGTAGTGAAATTCAATTGAATTACTCCATTTGTGGTTCTGTTTCTGTTAGCACTGGCATTTCACTTGGTATTTTTGCAAACATTCGTCTTATTTGATTGAAACAAAATAAATTTTGCGCGAACAGAGCTTTTTTCGTTGATACCAATATCACCGGATGCAAACAGGATTTGGTAAGCTTAAGTTGTTGCCAACCGGTCATTTATACTACGTGATTAATTATGAAATCTGAATTTGAATCAAAATACGGAATTCGAGTTCATGACAGTTCATGTAAATAATTTATCACGCATGAGTATCACAGTATATGAGCTATATCGGAATTTATTATATGGTTTATATTCTTCCCAAAGGTCAATCATGTCAACCGGTTGAAACTTTAGGCATTATATTGTTACGCACATATACGGACATAACTAATAGGTATCATTAAAGTTAGGAAAGATAAATTAATGAATCGTTTGGATAGCAACAGCAAGGGAGAATTTTAAGAGTTACTTAACATCGCGAGTGAGAGAAAAACACTTTTTACGAGCCTCTCTGTCATAAATGCATAATACGAATTTAAATGTATTGAGAAAAACAAAAGCGAAGCTTTATGTTCCTATAAGCGCACTGTCAATAATATTTTTATGATTCCGAAGAGATATGATTGACGTCTGTCAAATTTACATTAGTTTAATTTTTTTTTTAGAAAATGTGAAGGTACCCAAACAGCCAATACTTTTTTTAAAATACATGATGCTTTGCTCTAATAGTTACTACTAACATTCAAATGTATACTTTTACATTTTAAATATTGACATTATCGAAGGTACTGAAAACATAAATGTCATGGTCGAACTTGAAATAAATCATGCAAGTACAAAACGACTTTTATCATACGAGGTCTATTTTCACCGATCGTGTATGCTAATTAACCGGTTACTTTTTCTTTTTCATTCAGAATGGGACTGTTGTAATAAAAGAATAAAAAATATAATAGTAAGAAAACGGATGTAAAAGCCACCTTTTTGGTTTCGTGTGGCAATAAATGTGAGTATTATTTCTTAATGCATTCCTTGTTTTGACATTCGAAAGGAGAATCATCGATGCACAGAATAAAAATAATTGTAGCCTTTATTTATCGTGATAGAACCTTCATACACACCAATACGATACTTTTATAAATTATCGTATTTAATCAAAACCTCATTCGATTTTTAAATTACGATTATACTAATATAAAAATTGTTTTTATATAAGTAATTCAGAAAACAGGTTTACTTCTCCTTCAAAGAAAACTTGTTTGAAGATTAAGGTGTATCTTATTAGTATAAGAATAAAGGTTAAATACCCCAACAATTTAATCATTTCATGACACAAAGTTTGCTATTTATTTTTATGTTAGCATGTTCAAACTTTATAGAGTATTACATATATATGCGAAAGTTAATATGTTTGTTTGGTATCTTTTCATGTCTTAACCACTTAACTGATCAGCATGAAAAGGTCACTGTCGGGGGTGCAGAAAAGAAAATATGATATTTCATCCAGAAAATAATAATATTCTTGATGGAGCATTTTTCTCTACATATATCTCTACATATCTTAACTCAAATATAGCCGTAAATTCAACGCGCATTTGGTGTTCGATTGAAAATTGGGTTTTTGTTTTCTAACAACAAAGTTACTTATTTTAGACCATTATCTATTTTTTTATGTTTATTGACTGACGTTTCAGATTCACGGCCATTTTATATATAGACTAGATCGAGATTTATTACATTCGGTCCGTCGGATGTCTCATCCGGTTCAATTTCACAGGATATTAAGTTTCCATGTCTGCGACTCCGGTACCTGCGGGCAACGCGAGGCACACTCAACCAGAAATGTTGCCAGGTCATATTACATTATTTTCGATGGATTTAAATTCGTTACTCAGTATGGCCAATATAGAAAAAATCAGTTCCAATCTGATTTTATCATCGATTCTTTTTAATACTCGGAATAAGAATTGTATTAACCTTTAAATTAAAAAATTACTAATAAAACTGTAGTTTTAAAAAAGGCAAACCATATGGAATGCGGAGTTTACGTAAAAATAAAAATAAATGCAAGGCTATTTATTATTTTATTAAAAGTCCTGAGCCAGAAGTACTTTTTAAAATAAATTTGATTGAAAGCATATTTCGCGCTTATTTGGGAAAGTTTTACAGTGGGACTATAAGTATTATGTATTATACCTAATATGTATTTTATTTATAACCAGTCTGTGAATACATAGTAAATATAAAGCGTAGAAAGTGAAAAGAAACGATGTTATTTTTATAAAAGCACTAGGGCTGTTCGTATGTGCACGGTAAACTTTTTTTTTGGATGGAATGATTACTTGGGGCTCGAAGGTATTTCAAGTTTCATAAAGACAGCTGGGCAAGCGTGGGCTCAGCCGGGGTGGAGTCCACGGTGAGCTATTAACTGTATACGTTGTCCAATCTAAGTAGATTAATGTATGTATGAACAACATTATGAGTCATAAAGACGATAGATTTACGAAATGTCAAATTGTCATGTCGCTCTTTAGTCTGTGGCCTCAATTTTTAGAAATTTAGTTATATACTGTGTTTAAATGGTTAATTTAAAACAATTTCAGCATTAATATGTACTTTAGGTGTTTCTTAGGTGGTTTAAGACATTTTAGCATGATTAAATAGTGTGTTTGAGTGCAAAAATCGTGATATTGTGAAAATTGCTGTTTGTTTACCACATTGATCCACTAGGCTTGGACAAAGTACACACACATTCGTTTGTTAGATTGGAACGACTCGCACGCCACCTACCGTAAAACCGTACGTCGATAATCCTAAACCCAATAAATTCTCTGACTAATCTAACTATTCAGGGATGGTGCATTCATCTACACACAACAGACTACCCGGGATAACGACGATTGAAATAGCACCCAAATGTCGAGAGCTTATCGAATTTGAAAATCGTGGTAAAAATCAGTTAAATATGTAATAAATAGTGTGTACTAAGCTTTGATTACATCGGATAAGCTACGCGCGAATGATCAGGGCGCTCAAGAGAAACAAGCATACAAACTATAATAATATAAGAAGCTTGTTTTTAGATATCATAAGACTCTTCAAATGTTAATTTCAGTTACGACAGAATTAAATAGTAGTCTAGACGTCATAGAGTATTGAATTAATAAGCTGAGGTTACGTAAAACGAATTTTAGTTTTTTTTTTTAAATATAATTAATACTTGCTAATATTGTTGAAATAGTGATTATTAAATGAGTTTATTTTTTGTAATGTAAATTTGGCTATGAATATCCTTTTCCGGATGTATACAAAAAATGCCTTAATAATCTGTAATTTTTTTTTTTTTAATTCTCGGCAGACATAAATTATACTATACATATATACTTTATAGACTGCAAAAAAAAATTTAAACGTGTACTGTAAATGAACATAAAATTCGCGTATTTCTTAGCTACTTTTATTTAGAACAATAAAAAAATAATTATGCAATCGCGAATTAAATAAACAAGCTATCATGACATTCACCTTTTCAAAAATCACGAATGGCGTCACTAATGTCACCTCATTAGGACCTTTTGTCAATGTTTCGAGGAAAAAACAAAAACAAAAAAAAATCCACACCGAAGTTCGAATTAAGAACGCAATGCGCGTGCGCTCCAATACGCGCTCACCGCGCGGTCGAGACGACTGTACTAAGCTGTCGAATGATAAATAAAGTAACAACTTCGTGCAGCCTTCAAATCGAAAGCCGCATTTTTGTGGTCAAGCGTTTCATCCTGAAGATTATGCAAACGAGCCACACACACACGACCTTTGGGATTTCAAATACTTTGCTTTTATGTAAGTCGCAAATGAACGTTAAACAACACAGATAGGTGTCGTTTTATTGAAAGCTATAAATTGATGGTCGAAAAAATCCACAATTAAGCAATTCCTTTGAGAATAAATAACTAGGATAATTATCTTCTTCTTCTTCTTCGTCGCTTTCTTCATTGCTGAAGGTCGTGTCTCTGAAACTTGACCGTTGCCTGTCTCGTGAGCTGTTTCCATCTCGTCCGGTCCTCAGCTGCTCGAATGGCGGTTGCGACTGGCAACCCAGTTAGAGCGGTTACTTGATCACACCAACGGCTAGGTAATCGGCCGCGGGGTCTCTTTCCTTCTACTTTGCCCGTCACAATCACTTTGTCCAAGTTATCTGACTGTCGGCGGGCAANTCGTCCGGTCCTCAGCTGCTCGAATGGCGGTTGCGACTGGCAACCCAGTTAGAGCGGTTACTTGATCACACCAACGGCTAGGTAATCGGCCGCGGGGTCTCTTTCCTTCTACTTTGCCCGTCACAATCACTTTGTCCAAGTTATCTGACTGTCGGCGGGCAATATGACCGAAGTAGCTGAGGATCCTCTGGTAACAGATTGTTGATAATTATAGTGGCCCAATAATAAGAATTTTAATCGTAATCAATGTTAGAAAATATTAGACGCTCATCCATGGACGTATCTGATATTTCGATCGCAGTATCAATTGTTTTGGGAGTAGAAGCGCTGGCTTGGTTACTTTAAAACTGGTTCATTATTATAAATGTATTATTATTTTAGTCAAATGTAATACCTACTGCACATATTTATTTTATTTCACAAACACTTAGGTACTACTAGTGTGGCGAATAACTCTTGATTTCCAAACACGATTCTTAACTTGACACTTGAAAGTCATCGAAAAATAACATCAAGTATAATTAATTTACGTGGTAGCTTTAAAATATTGTTAAAGCAAACGCCTAGTTCAAATTTCAATAAGTTTACTTCGGTTCGTTTTTTAAATTTGTAAATTTTCTAATTTTCTACTCACTCTTTAAGCCGGAACGCATGATGGCTACGTCACTAGTAAATTTCTGTTCGCAATCGCAGTACAATGGTTTTTTTTTCTGAGTACGATGCTACTAATTCTTTAGTGAGTCTATTAGTCGCCTTTTTCGACATTAACGGGAAGAGATAGACTGATCATTCTAGGCTGTTACATTGTAAGACCAACAGTTTTTATTTTCTAATTATCTGCCAGTAGCCTCGAGGGAATATTCTGGCTTCACCATGCTTGGTGTCGAGCTAACTGGGTTTGAGTCTGAAGGGATTTGATGAGAGAATGTGGTCCAAAAAGGAATCAGAATCGCCTGCCGGTACAATGCCTAGAAGCACCAAGAATTGATCAATAGAAACGGAAAGGTGGAAGACAGAATAGCAAGCCGTTGTCTATCTCTACGGTGATAATTAATTTACATTCCAAGCAAAAATCAGTCTGATTGACCGCCTCTGAAAAGTATTGAAAACTGAGAGAGCCACTGATTTGATTACTACGTCATGTTTACTAATAATTTATTCATTACCATTAATTTATTAACCATTAATTTATTTATTACAAATCAAAGTCAGCTGATTTGTAACTTAATCAAACAACTAAATCATACTTCCATAACATAAGTTGTATAATGTAATATTATTTGGCCTTCATTTGGTTTGATCGTTTTAACACTATAATTCGTAAAGTGTGCGTTTCCAAACTCGGAGTTTTATAAGGGAATGTCTCACTAGAAATCACTCGACCTACTGAGCGCTCTATGCCAATACCATTTATTTGGTTTGTGGGTCAACTGTGCGTGTGGTTTTCATTGCGAACCCACGGTTGCTTCATTGTAACTTAAACAGACAAAATGTCTTCATTAAATAGTTAGTATTCATTGTTAAACAAACACATTTAAGAACTAATGACATGTTTCTGTTAAAGAAAACAATCTGTACTTTTTTGTTGTATAACGGGTTTTTAAGCTTTTAGCAATTCTATGGATTTATTATTTCTGTAGATTAGTGAATTTAGTTTTTGTCAGTTGCTCAGTTATAAAATAAGGGTTTGGTAGGCAAAAAGTTTTTTTTACCAACGGACGACATGATAGCAGGAGTATTTTTTTTAAAGAAAAGCTACCTTAGGAGACTGACCCATATTCACGTATATTTTTCTCTTTGGAATTCTCCTAAGCAACCTTAAGATTCTCTATCAGCCTGTAGTGTTCCTTCCTTTTGCAAACGAATGTATCACAGCATATCTCACACTGGCAATGCTAGGGTCGTAGCCAAGCTTGCTGGCTGTGGCTAATATTTTTTTTTAAATCCTCATTTGAAACAAGGGACAAGCCATAGAACTGGAAAAACACTGAGTCATCCAAAAACAGGATGAAACGTACAAAAATAACCTCTTTAAATACACTGTGATTGAACGCATTTTCTGGTGAGAGGAGTGAGGGATCCACAATGTTTGTGGCTGGTGCGATGGTAAAAAGAAGATTAAACAATTATAATATCTCAAACAGTTCCTCGACCTATTAAACACATGGAAGTTTTTGAGTATCGACAATCCGAACAGCCATTATCAATCATTAAGTTGCTCAATTTTTTTATTCTGAAATCCCCTACCCATCTATTTATATATATAAAAATGAATTGCTGTTCGTTAGTCTCGCTAAAACTTGAGAACGGCCGAACCGATAAGGCTAATTTTAGTCTTGAATTATTTGTGGAAGTCCAGGAAAGGTTTAAAAGGTAGAAAAATATGAAAACTCTCGGAATTAAATAAAGTTTAGCTCTTTTATTTATCGATTGAGGCACTACGAAGTCTGCCGGGTCAGCTAGTTCGAAATAAAATTAATACTAAAGCCCATCCAAAACTAATCAAAGGAATCGAATTAGGATTTCCTTCCGTGTAAGTCGTACTCTACACGACGAACATTTTTCAAAAGATGTTGACTTCGATTGGGAATGGGAAGGTCGAATTTGTGGTACTATAATTAGGATTACTATGCGCTAGACCAGTAAGGCGATCTATTATTAGGTTGTGATTTAAATATCCCGATAAACTACATATTTCAATTTTAATATATGTTTCTACTACGCAAAACGTGTTAGACAAAGCTGCCTACACAAAAAAGTTTCACCATAATGTTCACCGCATCATTTCTTTTGTCTCACGATACAGTAATAGAATAAGCTTCATACTGAAATTGAGGGCTATTTTTGTAACGAATATTCTTGACAATTGAATACGTGACGTCAATACCTAAAATAACCCAGCTTATTACTTGTTATACGTACAATAAACATGTTATTGACAATGATGTCGGTGTGATTATATCAAATAATGAGTACAATACTGAAACACCTTTCCATTATGTTTTGTGTTAAAAATAACAGGGTTGCTATTAAAGGATTTTTGCCCTAATCCTTAGAAAATTATGTTGTAATAATACAATGGTGTCAGCTTGTATGGGTTTTAATTTTTAGAGTATTTTTCCCCCTACCTATGCTGACAGCCTTGAGAGGCTATATCAGCTTCGCTCTAACGTATAGGTGAGCTCACGGGGCTCAGACCGGAGTGGTGCTAATACTGGCCCTAGCAAGAGCAGTGCTTCTCAGAATCTACCACCGGATCGGAAACGCGACCCACTGAGAAGATCCGGCGAGAAACTCAGTGGGCTGCGTCTGTGGGTTAATTCGCTCGTCGAGCCCTTTGTCGCAAGCGACGGGTTCGACGAGGACGGTGACCAGTGCTTGTGGTACCTAAAAGCACTGTTGATGGATCAGGAGGATCCGTAATGACGTGTTTTGGGCTAAAGAGTCATAATACCTGTGCTCCGACTTATTTAAGACATGATGATACCTATCTCACAATCTGCCTTAGTTACTTAATTTTTTTGTAACGATTTTAACCTACGGTCATGGTCATGAAAATTAAAAGGCTCTGTGATTAAACTTATTACATTAGATACGCGTGTTGAAGTAATAATAGTCTCATAAAGGTATAAGACTTAATTGCTCTGCGAAGCACTGCTCTTGCTAGGTCTAGTGTTAGGAACGTCCATAGCTCAGAGCCCCGTGAGCTCACTTATTCGCTCGGTGAATCTAGCATGACCCCTCGAAGTCACTAGAATAGGTAGGAAAAAAAAAACGCTTCGGAGATATAAGCACTTGTATTGGGTAAAAAAAATATATTGCAAAAGTTTTGGTGTGCGACCTGATTGGTGTTATGGTCATAGGATCTTATAAACGTTAACGACGTAGATGCCGCCACCCATAAGACGCGAGCTTTAAATCTAAGTGACTTAAGTTTACTTAATGGTGCATACCCCTTATTTTAAAACAGAGCAATTAGATTCAAGCGTTTTTTTAACTAGCATACCAAAAGCTAGATTGAGTGATGAGCGTTATTTATTTAAATTTTATCGTTTTGGGCTTAGATGACTAGTGCGAGTCGTCCAGCCCTACATATGAGAAAACGTCGACCCGTAAGGCGATGTCCGGTAAAGGGCAAGGTTTCTCGACCAAGGACTGTATCGTGAGAACCTTATACTTTATTATTAAAATATGTGAACAATGTGCGTCAATATTAAACTGAAATATAGTCCAAATAAAAAAAAAATACTATTTAAAGAAACTAGTTCCGTATCAGAATGTATGGATTAGAATAGAATACGTTTGAATCAATTAGAATTAGATATTTAGCATTAAAGAACCGTAACGTATCTTATCTTATACCGTTAAACGAGCAATTCTTGTATATATATTAATATATATAATCTGAATCTCGGAAACGGCTCCAAAGATTTTTATAAAATTTAGTATACAGGGGATTCCGGGGGCGATAAATCGATCTAGCTACGATTTATTTTCAGAAAATGTTGTTTTATTCGTGTTTTCAATAATAAACTCTTCCCGACATCTATTGGCGAATAATAATACTATTTTTCTTAATTGAGGGCAACTAACCGCTTTAAAGACACAACAAGATGACGTTATCAAAAATAAAACCGGTCGTCGTCTAGTGAATAATAAAACCGTGTAATAAAAAACAATCCCGCAAAATTATAATTTGCGTAATTACTGGTGGTAGGATCTCTTGGGAGTCCGCACGGGTAGGTACAACCGCCCTGCCTATTTCTGCCGTGATGCTCGCAGTAATGCGTTTCGGTTTGAAAGATGGGGTATCCGGTGTAACTGTACTCAGACCTAAGAACTTATATCTCAAGGTGGGTGGCGCATTTACGTTGTGGATGTCTATGGGCTCCAGTAACCACTTAACACCAGGTGGGTTGTAGCTCGTTCACCCATCTAAGCACAATAAAGAAATAAAAAATAAATATGCGACTTTAGTCCCTATTGTCGAGAGATGTGCTAGGTTAACTTGCGCGTTGTTTGCAGTCATTTATCGTGATAAGCCAACAAACTAACCGATACTTTTTGTAAATTATGACTATTTTTCGACATTCGAATCGAGTTCGCGTCGAATGCACAGAGATCCCACAACCTTGACATTTAATATATTTACAAAACGTACTGTTGTAAGATCACCTGTGTGTGCTTGGTCGGGTCAGTCGAAGCTCAAACATTTGCCTAATAATTATGCGTAAAATTACACATTAGGCAAACTTCTATGGATATAGGGTTGTTGATTTTCGGTGCGTTTAAATTAATAATTATGAACAAACAAACTCAGCTTACACCGTGTTCGATTGTGTTGTTTTATAATTTGATGATTCTGTGGTGCACTAGTTACTTACTGCCCGTGATTGCTGGGCATAGGCTCGATTACAACTTCGGGCATTTTTTTTTTTTAAATTATTAGTTTCACACTACTGCACACATAGACATTGAACTTATTTTGAAAAAAACATTGTTGTGATACCCTTTGTCTGGGTGTTTAAAATTTACATAATATGTATTTGTTTAAATATAAAATTTATAGTACAGTGAAGTTTGGGGCCGGGTGATCGCGTTTGATTTGTACTCGTTCATTATTATTCTTATTATTTTCCAGGAACTCCACCAGGATTGGCGATTTTTAGAGAGCATGGTACGAACGTAAATCGAGTAAAGTGATTATTCGTGAAAGATTATTATGATTATAGTTATTTTCTCTCATAGACAGACAGATGCGACACCCGATACATACAATATAATTGAAAATTCGACGGGCTCTCTCAAGGCGGGTTGCGGCTCACCCATTTAAAGAAGAACAAAAGCTAGTACAAGGCAGTCGAAAGAGGAGTCCCAGAAGGTTGTCTTTCTGGTCAAACTGTTCGATTAGTCAATTCAGTGAAATGACAGACCAACCCTGATTGGCAAATAACGTGCATATCTTTTCAAAAGTCTCAACAAAATTTAGATGCGAATTTTCAAATCTCAGAAGACATTTAAATTCTTTAACATCGTCATTACGATGACACATCTAATAAAACTGCAGATGGTCTCAACGGAAATCGACATGCCGTTTTACTTGACATTTGAAATAGTCTGCGCTGAATTAATATCACATCGTTGGACCGCCATTCAATAAACGCTTATTCAATTATGCTAAAAATATGAATTTCAATATGGTAAAATAGAATTTGGTTGTAGATTCTCTTGCCTTGTTTGGCGCAGGTACTCGCCACCACGTGACACTAAATCATTGCTAAAGCACATTAACAGCAGATAATAAAGGCTTTTTCAAGTCATCGTAGTGATAAATCTCCTACGAGCTACGGAATAAAGATACGCTTCTAGCGTTATTTTACGTGTCGTCGTGGCCTAAAGGATAAGGCGTCCGTCCGGTGCATTCGTGTTGAGCGATGCACCGGTGTTCGAATCTCAGGCGGTTACCAATTTTTCTAATGAAATACGTACTTAACGAATGCTCACGATTGACTCCCACGGTGAAGGAATAACATCGTGTAGTAGAAATCAAACCCGCAAAATTATAATTACCGTAATTACTGGTGGTAGGACCTCTTATGGTTGTGTCATATCTCAGGGTGGGTGGCAGCGTTTACGTTGGGGATATCTATGGGTTCCGGTAATCACGTAACACTAGGTGGGCTGTGAGTGGGGAAAATGTAGATTTGTTAACCATTGTAATTTTTACTTGGATTGCTAATGAGAAAACAAGCTTATTTTAAATACAGCGTTCAAATCTTAATTCGACTATTCATGAATAATTCTAATTCAATAAAGTGTTAAAATAATGAACCTGCAAATGAAGACGATAGTGGAAACTCAACACGGCCCAGCAGGGATCCAGACTGTTAGCTTTGCTTTGAAGCTCGTATGTATTTAATACCATCATATTTATTTTCTTGTACTAATCCTATTACAGTAGTATTTATGGTAAATAAGTAAACGTCTAGTAATTCTCTTCGATTTTCGCGAATAGTAACCTTTATTATTACTTATATTACGGTTTAATCAGGCTTTCTTTATTATTGTTATATTATTTTTGAAGTTTTAACGACTTTACACACACGGGGTCGTCCGTGACTACTTAAACGAAGTAGTTTTAATTAGAACTAAATATATTAATTAAAAAATTATAAAAATTACATATACGTTATCTACCAAATTTTTATTAATCTTTTAATCTAGATCACGCAGTTTTCGCGCCAAATCCGTGTGAAGTTAATATTTTAATTAATTGACAGCTATCAACACGAATTAAATATAACAGATTATTTATTTGTGCACCAATTAAACATAACAGAATATTTGTGTTAGAAAATCGTTTGAATGAATATAACAAACGCTTTTTGAGAAATATGTTTGATATTTTATTTTAAATCAGTAAATTAAATAGTGGGTAATTAAAATAGTCTCACGGTAGCTATTCGGTTCCAGTTCTGGCTCGAATGGCGGAGTCGGGTATTTTTTCCGACCTGAAACAAAGCCATAAACAAACTCTCATTTTATTTTGAATTCACATATTTGACAGGACTTTTTGGCGGGAACGCGAGGAGTTATTTTGTGTGATTTGTTTTATTTTGTCTATTTAGTGTTGCTTCAGGTTTAAATGTGTAATAACGGTGGTTTACTGTTTAGTGTCTGTGAAAGTGCACAAATGTGGGAAAATGAAACAAAGCCGTTGGACGTAACTTCTCGGGATCCTCCAAAAATATTGAAACTATAATTTTTTTAATCGCTCTTGGTAAAATAAGTTAATGTATGTATTTGTTATATTTTTGTGCATGCAAATCTAAACCTTATTTTTCGTTTAAGATTTTCTACGATTTTCGGGAGTTGTAAATCTAATTAAAATTACAATTGCGGTGTATAAATTATTAAATAAAACATTAATCTACAATTTTCGTATCTACAATAACAAAAATTGTAAATTATTTTTATCGTCGAAAAATACTTAATGAGAATGACGAATGACAATATGGAATATAAAAACGACCTTATACTGTAAAAATAGTTTTAATTATTATTTTTAAATTAATCGAATAAATAGTACCTACAGATATATCTTAGAAACATTAATGGTATGAACATATATAGCAATTTAAAAACTAACCAAATGTGGGCGCTAATCCGTGGTCATCGCTATTCGTGTTGACCTTGCCTTCATTGTTGTTCTAGTTTCGACTTTGATGCTTAGTTTAAGGTCTCTATTGAAGGACATTATGTATTTATTAAATCATTTTAGGCATCCAAACGTCTCTTTGTTTTTTAAGGTTATTTTATTGTATTTTTTTTATTGCTTAGATGAGTGGACGAGCTCACAGCCCACCTGGTGTTAAGTGGTTACTGGAGCACATAGACATTTACAACGCAAATGCGTCACCCACCTTGAGATATAAGTTCTAAGGTCCCAGTATAGTTACAACGGTTGCTACTTACTACACTACTTCACGGCAGAAATACGGTACCTATACCACCACCCCGACTATTTCTGTAGGCAGGCCCTTGCGGACTCACATGAGGTCCTACCACCAATAAAGCCAATAAAATTATTTATACATGACTCTTAATTCTAAGTGGTATTATCTGTTTAGTTCATATTCCGTTGCCCAAAACGAAAAAAAAGGTTGACGTATCCAGTTTTATCCATAGACATAAAGTGAAATACTTTTTGACATAGAAAAACAGACAAATAACAGAGCGTCTGGAACTTCGTTTACTAAAAGACCGCAGTTAAACGCAGGCTACACCATTAGCGGTGGCAAATGAAAGTAGATTTTCATAATAAGTAGTCGCACGCACTGGTTCAACAAATCGCGAATAACTATTGAGAGTTTTCTTAACATTTGACTCATGAAATGGAAGTTTTTCCTTTATTTGACTAAGCCCGGTTCGTATTTCGTGTACACGCAAACATATCACATTCGATAACCTAATAACTTTAGTCACTCACCCTTACATGGTTATAGCGGTTACTTAGCATTAAGTACAAATCTATATATATAAAAATGAATTGCTGTTCGTTAGTCTCGCTAAAACTCGAGAACGGCTGGACCGATTTGGCTAATTTTGGTCTTGAATTATTTGTGGAAGTCCAGAGAAGTTTTCAAAGGTACATAAATATGAAAATTCTAGGAATTAAATAAAAATAACAATTTTGTTTTCCCTTTGATGTGTCCGCCGTTGGACGGATTCCTTTTGTTTGTTTTAAGTTTATTTTATACAAAGGTTTAGGTCTTTTATTTATCGATTGAGGCACTACGAAGTCTGCCGGGTTAGCTAGTTAGTGATAATTAGATATATGAAATGAGATTAGATATTAGTATTATTTTAAAGGAATTAAAAATAATATTAAATTAATAATAGACAACAAAACACGTGGATCGTCAAAAAATTGTTGAAGATTTATTTCACAGCTTGCAACTCCAATATTTTTTTCCGGTACGATGTAAAAACGCTCGTGCGTTAGGCTTAAGTACGAATCCCGCTGGTTTTCTGTGCTCAAGTGTAAACAGGTCGGTGGGGACATAGTGGAAATGGGTCAGCGAGTTCTGATGATGTTCCCGTTTGCTATTTCCCTCTTAACTATCTCACGTTAAACTGACAGCGTGTACTTTAAGTACCACGAAAAAGATATAACTTTTTTATTTGAACATTACAGTCCTAGAAATAAGATGGATTGTTCAGTATCATTAGGGCCTCCATTGAACAGAAAAAATAAGAATTGTAAGTGTATCCACGAGTAGTCATCGTTAGAAATGCATCTGGCTGATTTATTTATCTCTCAAATATAATTCCGGAAGACGTAGATTGGGTAGGCCTCCCACAAGATGGACCGAAGACCTAGTGAGGTTCGCGGGGATCCGCTGGATGCAGACAGTGCAGGACCGATCTTTGTGGCGAGGCTTAGGGCAGGCCTATGTCCAACAGTCGACGTCTGTGGACTGATAGAATAGATTAATAAAACCTCAACATAGCCCCGTCAACCGTGCTGCGTCATTTTTAACTTTGCGTTAAGGGAAAAATTCGTATTTATATTTTGAGATATGATAAGAAGACGCCCAGCGAAGTTTCATTTCTACAGACAATATCATTTATTCACTGTATCTTGGGTTGGTTGAGAGGCAATACGTGATCATCGACTAATTTAAAAGTGTGTACATTTTTAGAAATCGAAAATTTAATTTCTGTCTTACACCGTGACAAGCCATGACAACTGACCTAGTGAACATCGCTGGGTCACGTTGGATGCAGGTGGCTACAAACTGACCGCACTTTCCCGATCCATTAACGATGCTTTTAGGCTCGATGAGTAAATTAACCCATAGACACAGCCCACTGAGTTTCTCACCGGATCTTCTCAGTGAGTCGCGTTTCCGATCCGGTAGTAGATTCTACGAAGCACTGCTCTTCCTAGGACCAGTGTTAGCAACACTCCCGGTTTGAGCCCCGTAAGCTCACCCATACGCTAGGGTTACGCTGATATAGCCTCTCAACTTACAGCATAGGTAGGAGAAACAAAAAAAAGGCCGGACATCAATTGGAGAGGCTTATGTTCAGTAGTGAACAGGCTGAGATGAGATTACATCATGATATGTCAACTAGTTTACTAGAAAATGCACATCTAACTGTGGTTCTATTTTTAGAATGATTACATACTGGGTATAAACGAAATATTAAGTATTACTTTTTTTTTAAATCTAGTCATTGGTTTCGTCTTTGACTAAATAAGCTCGCCATGAGTTGGTGTTTGGTATAACTTGAGATATTTCGACTAGGATAAACCAAAGTTTAAATAATCCAATTACAATGTAGAGCTAAGATATCGTTTTGAAGTAGCGTACAGAGATGCCCGCCTGGTATAATAAAAAAAAAAAAGAGTTACGCAAATACTTTCAGGGATAAAATACGAATCAGATATATATAATATGGAAAATGATTTAATCCTGTTAAAAATGAACAAGGTAACAAATTAGGAATTTTGTACAAATATCCCTTAATATACAGTAATTGAAGATAGAAGTTTATCGTGAAAATGATTAAGAACGGTAAAGAGGATTTCATACATATATATATATATATATATATATATATATATATATATATATATATGTAATTGCTGTCACATCGATCTGCCTCAATAAAAACAAGATATACCTTGAAAATGTTTTAATTTATCAAAATACTAACGCTAAAAAGGCTAAAGTTATTTTGTCTATTTAATGTATTATAATATTTGATTTCTGATATTATTTTACAAATTCATTAACCTTTCTGACATATTTTTTTAAGTATGAAAGGAATTTGTTATTGTAAGCAATAAAATTAAATATCTTTGACATCGCAGCGAATGTGTTAACAGAAGTATTTTAATCGTCAGTAATTTGTAGTACGAGTTCTATAGTCTCGCCATTATGCTGAGTTCTTTGACTGAACATTGAACTTCTCAAGGGCAACGCATGGAATTAAAGATCAGGGTCAATAATACCATACGGGGCTTAAAACAGCTGATTTACAGATATAATCAGTTATATTTAACTTAATCATAGTCGAAAACAATAACTAATATTGAAATTCATTGTTCAAGGCAGTTAGCTGTTAAGTTGAAAGGATTGGTTCCATTGATTTTAAAATTATCGGTTCCAGATTTTCGGGGTTTCGTAATATTTTTAATGTGCCTAAAAGTGATTACTACGGCGATACCCCGTTTATTAGCCCATCTCATAATTAAGAATAATCGTATAGCTAAGTCAATTTTAGCGTTTAATCACGAAGTCCACACACACAAATAAAAATACTAAGACAATTTCATTTTATATTTGATTTGTCTGACCTACGTACGTCAAAAATGTGTCCTTTGCGAACATTGCTTCTTGAGTAGCAACACTAGCATTTCCAAGGAAAACCAGTTTGTTAAGGTCAGGGCCGCTAAGGTGCATGACATAAATGCCTTCGCATCTGCAAGTTTTATGAACTTGAAGGACCAAGCTTAACACATATTAAATTAAAATCTAGGAATGTGGAATCTTAAAAATAATTAGATATTAAGAATAAAATTATGATGCGTATCAAAAATATTATATTTTGGATAGATAATGCGACGACCAGCAGAGTCTATCGAGTAATTCGTTGTTCTGGGTAGGGTCAATGATAAAAAATCTCGTGGACGAAACCCCATGCGCTGGACTGATTGGATAAAAATCCTTACCAAAACCCCACTCACTTAACGAGTGTGCGCGCCAAGACTTAGTTCGCCAACTATGGATATCAGCTGTTGAGGCTTTAATAAACAGGGATTCTACATGACCACGACTGCTTTGTCAAGAGTAACCGGCTATGATGATCAAAATGTACAGAAATTATTAAATCCGTACAGGAAAACCTATTTATAATCCACCAAAGCAGTAGATATCTGCCATTAAGAGCTAAACGTGTTTCAGTCACTAAGATGATTCGATTGAATGATGATTGTATTGGATAACGATTAATATACGAATTCTTCGAATTCGAGTTCATAGATTTAGAAATAAACCAGACCGCACCCTACACGTACCGACCAATATCCAAATGACGACACTTAAGTCGTAACATACTACTACGGAGGGACGACCAGTTACTCTTCAATTAAGGACAGTACATGCATTGTAGATATAGTGCTATTATTGTATTTATGGTAATTCTAGGAGATACTAAAGTACTAATGGTAAACTCAACGGCCCCAAGCTCCAAAGGAAGATTTTCTTCTGTGTGATCGGCCCTAAAAATATGCACGTAATATTAAGTCGTCGCGGCCTAAAGGACATGACGTCCGATGCATTCGTATTTTGCGAGTACCGGCGTTCGAATCCCGCAGGCGGGTACCAATTTTTCTAATGGTACACTAAATTACACTTTTATTTTTATATACTTAACAAATGTTCACGATTTACTTCCATGGCCAAGGAATAACGTCTTGTAATAAAAATGAAACCCGCAAAAGTTATAATTTGCGTAATTACTGCATGCGTCCGCACGGGTAGGATAAATAATAAATGTACATATGACCAAAACAAGGTAAGCTCAGAATTATCTTTAACACAGAAACTGACTCGGGGCGATCATCAAACACCAAACGAACGAGGTAATGTATTAAATGTATTTGTATTGTAATTATTGTAATTTATGTCTTAAAGTAATTCAAACAGCTCACCAAAGCCATCACGGACTTTTTTTTTAAATGCCACTGTTTAAAGTTTTGCTTCTTAATAAATCGAATACATGCCTTCAATTGAATCCAAGAACGAGTCGATCTGCTCCGATTCTACACTTTGTAGGTTGTCATCCTCCACGTAGTCTTGAGTTTCTTGTAAGTCTTCTTGGAAATCCTCTTCTTTATTAGACTGCTCTAGTGTACTCTCTTTCGTGTGCATTTTGACAGGTAATATATCCAGAACCGAAGGAGGTCTCACTGCATTACTCTTCACGCCGAGTTTCTTCTGGAGAAAAGCTTCTAGAATTTGCTTCGTTATCTTATTCTGACGCGCCAGCTCTTGGAATTCTGTGGAGAAAGGAGAATTCAGATAAAAATGACTGTACGGATAGTGGTTAGAGAAAAGAGTGAAAGAAACAGTGTTACTGTGTCATTTTTATCTGGTTCTCCCTTCTAGAAGGGAATTTCCCTTTGATTGATTGATCGAGTTTTGATTGATTTTGTGTGCAAGGGAGATGAAGTGCATAACATATAGTTCAGAAATTGAGAAAGATAGATAAATATTATGTGCTAACACGAGTAGGTTTAGATTAAAGATTAAAAACAATAAAACACGTTACATATCATTCACTCAATCATTTTTTCTAATTTTTTATTTATTGCTTAGATGGGTGGACGAGCTCACAGCCCGCCTGTTGTTAAGTGGTTACTGGATCCCATAGACATTTACAACGTAAATGCGCCACCCACCTTGAGATGTACGTTCTAAGGTCTCATTATAGTTACACGTTAGTCAGTCAGTTGCTTACGGCTTACTGTAAAATTGACTACTTTTCAGCAAAACTATTTTTCGAGATACTGTTTTTCCAAATGCGGCCACTTCATGCTGTTGACCTACAAACCAATTTAAATCGACATCGTATTTGCATTTATTGCATAAAATCAGCCATATTACCATCATAAAAACAGCAATCACCGTAAACAATGGCTTCAATACTTAAATATGTTTATCAGATTTTTTCAAAGATTAAATGTACGGAAACGAAACAGATTAACCCTGTTAATTACTACAAAAGGATATATTAATCACCTTAATATCTGTGCATCGGTAGCCTTGCATTGTTCCAATTCGTGTGTCGGGAAGTTATCTCCTGAATAATAATAAAATTTCATATCAAAGTAAGCCATGATTGTTTATTTGTGTACTGTGCCTTTCCGCTTCGTTTACTCGTTTGAGTGTAATTTTGATCATATATCAACATACCTCATAACGAGTACCTCGTCGAGGTTGAAAAAATTATATTAATCAAACAAATACTTGATTCACGATCTACCGCCATGTGTCATGAATAGAATTTACCATTATTATTCCAATACTTATTTCGATGCACGGTGGGATAACGAAATGGTTCAATCACCTTTCGTTACCGAAAGTGGTCTTCCTTGATACGGCGCGTTTCGCAAACAAATTTCTCACTCAAAAAAGCCCTATTTTTTGTGTGAGAAACGTATTCGCGCCCACTAGTGAATTTGATCGAAGGCACCGATACCAGCGGCATTTAAAAAAATATTATATCCTTTTTTGTATTCTGTCAATTAAAAGATTTTAAAAAAAGTTCTGTAATCGATAACAATTAGGATATTATCGTTTACTGTAGATAATTGCAATAATTGCAAAGCCTGTGTCTAGAATAGGTCAAAGTTGAAAATTTTACAAGAAAAATAAAATAAAAATAATAACTATAAAATTGCACTGTCTCGAATTGATGATTTTTTACTAAGTTTTTTTGTGTATCTTTGTAATTTTTTGTTCGTCTCTCGTGACCTTCACACACTTATAAAAGAATCCAACCAATCGATCCAATCGAAAACAATGAAAAACTCAATGCGTTACAACCAGATTTTGGTCAGGAGGTCTCTCATGATTTTGGAATGGCAACTACAAAGCAGAAGCTTCTACTGCACAGTTGATGCACGACCGCCAACCGGTCGCTCTTATCACGATGATGTTACTCTTGGCTGGCGCGCTAGAGCGGAGTTAGTGCGCCACGCGACCTCGACTCCGTCCAGGTCACCTTAAATGGAGGGAGGCTGCTGCCTACAGGCCCAGTTCCTGTACGTATGATCGTACTCTCTTCTCCGACCCCCGAATCGGCAGCGACGGAACGGAAAGGGAAGAATTGCTTGCTGGTGGTCTCGCAGAAGCCGAGCATCGCTTTCCAGGACGCCAATTTGTGAAACATCGTAGTCACAGCGGTCAGCAGCGACAGATAGTTGCGGCCTAGCCAGTCCGCGGGGAGCGGGTGGATATACTTGATTTCCTGGATCGAGGTATTTATTGGTTGAATACGGGAGGAGTTTCGTGTCGTACGCTCCTTATGAAAGAGCACCACTGTGCTTTTCGCAGGGTGTACTTTTATGAATTACGTGCTGAATCGCTGAGTTAGGGTCCCGGCTACGGTGTGCGGTAATTTCTTGGCGATGAAACACTTGTCCCTATTGGACAGCTGTGTCGTCGGCTACTGGGTTGCCTGCGCACGCGGCAATTTTAGTATTCAGAACATGTATATGGTATTCTTGAAAACGTCGTTAGCGCGATTCAAGTTTTCGGGATGTCTTCTTCTTCTTTCTCTTGCCCTTTTTATATGGGGCAGCAAGCATGTCTTTATCATGCTGCATACGGATTTGGCATAAGTTTTACGACCGGCTGTTTGCTTGGTGTTAATCCTCCTCCGATATGAGATATATTTCCAGTAGTATGTCCGTTGCAATGGTGCAGAAGTAGGCAGACAGTTGACGGTCCACTGATTATTATTATAAAAATTCAACATAATCATATAATTTTTCTGAGCAAAGTGCTTATCGATTAAGCACTTTATTTTTATTATCATCATACCGTAAATATAAAACCTGGCACTAAAACAAGATTTTACCTTGTAAAATAACTGCGACGACAGATAAGTTTCGATAATAATGGGTACTAAATAAAATATTGCATTGTGTGAGCGAAATTACACGATAAATACGTTTCTCCTTGCTATTTTAAGAAACCCGTCAGTCTTAATGTGAAGATTCACTTAGTTTTGTTGTAACAACTAAGTGTTTAAGGTAGATAAGGAGATGGCTTCATGGCACTGGTGTGGCAATATAAAGTGGACGTTCCCGTCATCAGAGCGTAGTCGTCATCTTAAGGTACGACTTAGTCTTGATGGATTGCAAAGCGGTTACTTTACTTTTCAAATAGAGAAATTCTTTCAGACGATTCCGTCGTCTCTCTTTACCATTGCATCACACGCCACCGAATTGTTTATCTCTACTGCTTGGAGTCCGTCGGTTTACAGAGCAATTTCATCCGTTCGGCGTAAGGGGGTACGACGACCCCGTTAGATACTTAGGTAAAAGCTATTGCCCTTTGTCGTTTACCTACAAAATACGAATCTTTGCATGGCCATTATAAGTTTCACCAGAATGTCGAAGTCACAATTGTATTGCACATGGGCTGCACTGTTCGCTTTGGAAAGAAAAAGCTAGAAGGACTAGCTAGACCTACCTATGTGATGAGCTCACTCGCTAGTCTTTCATGAAAATGCGGAAGTACTCATTATCTGGGCAAAAAATGGTTTCATTGCGAAGATGGGTGAACCAGCTCACAGTTATTAACTTGGGGTCATCTGTGGTTACCGAATCTTTACGATTGTTACATCACTTAGCCATTAATTTACGTAATCTTATCAACTAATACTAATATAGGTTTTCAATGACATAGTGCTTATTTGGGAAAAATATTGTTTACCAGTGCTGAACTTGTTTTCAGAGAATAATGATTTTGATTAAAAATTATGAATGACGTATCCGTGAACTTATTCATTTGCCTTTATTATACTTTTATTATTATTTTAATTTCGCTGGAAAACGTGGCCATTGAATCTAGAGTATTTCTTAATAGTATTGCGTAAGACAGCAGCATTCGTAGGCAGCGATCTGGCTTTACCCCTGGCATTGCTGAAGTCCATGGGCGACGGTAACCACTCACCATCAGGTGGGCAGTATGCTCGTGCCTCGTACCTACAAGGGCAATAAAAAAATAAATACTCCATTTTTTTTAGTTTAATTCTTCCTCCTTGCATTAATTAATAAACCAAACGGCACCTAAACATTGATAACGTTTTTCAGTTATACAATTTAATTGTTAGCTCTACCGGTCTGCACGACCCGGATGTGGGTCAAGTGTACCAGACACGGCAGGCGTTTCGTGTCCGTTGTTCGACTATTGTCCGTATTGTCAGATCTCTCTAATCAATAGATTAAATGCTACCGTGAACAGAATAACGGAAGAATTATTCAATTTTTATTTCGTTTCGTTATGATATAATACCGATAGTAACAATAAAAATAAAATGAAGAGAAGATTAACATGTGGTCAAAGAGAGCCTGGCTATTTTTTTTTCCTACCTATGCTGATAGCCTTGAGAAGCTATTTCAGCTTCTCCTTGACGTGTAGGTGAGCTCACGGGGTTCAAACCGGGAGTATTGCTGACACTGGCCGTAGTAAGAGCAGTGCTTCACAGAATCTACCACCGGATCGGAAACGTGACCAACTGAGAAGATCCGGCGAGAAACTCAGTGGACTGCCTGGCTAAGAAAGTGAGTTCTGATTCCACATAATTTGGGATACAGACAAGAAGAAAGAGGACATTACAAATAATTTGCGCAACTAGTTCAGAGACGATTTTAAGATTTCAGATTACAAAGAATTTGTTTGTAGGCCGCGATAAGTATAGAGAAACTTCTCTTATAATTAATTGTTCGTTAGCTTAAGATTTGATTTTAATCTAATGAAACAATTGACAGTTGTTGTTTTGTTTTTAAATGTAAAAGGATTCAATACTTTGCGCTTGCAGTGACTAAAATATGGATATTCACTAAGCTATTGGAATACGCCAAAAGGCATATCAAATACGGCAGTAACATTTCTCATCTCGAATCTGTTTTGTCTTAAATGAAGTATTCATGATATCGATATGCCAGAGGCCCAGCCCATGTTAGTTCTTACATATTTAAAAATTTAAGAAAAATACGAATGAATTTTTCATGTTTTTACATATTTATTAAAATGTCATTGAGTTATAAAAATTTCATTGAGTTATAAATCTTCTTCCTGGGTTTTCTGTCTCGATATGGGAATCAGATTTCAAGATGGAAGAGCTATGTTAGAGCTGTTTAAATGCTTCAATTCCAGTCATATACAGTAGTGAAAACTTCACCGTAGCCACAGCTCTAATACGCAGTATCTTAGAATAAAAATAAAGATCATCTTCTTAATCAACTTTTTAAACTTTTAATAGCACAGCAAAAGCCTGAAATTAAAAAACAAAATTTAAATTTTGACAACGTCTCAACTTTATGAAGGGACACTTACAATTAATATGGAAGTGTTGTGAAAGAAATCGTTTATGTGGATATACCATCAAAAGTATATAATTGACAATCACTACGAATTTATTTAATAAAACAAGAAGACTAATCGATTTGCAACTCAATGTTAGTAAGTGAACTTGAACTTTCAATTTACAGAATTACGCTAAACGTGTTCATAGAATGTGCAATTATAGTAATAAAACTATCGGAATGCTTTATGTAATGGTTGTTAATAAATTTATTTAGATTCACAGCAATAAATTTTTATCATACTCTGTTAAGTGCAGTGATTACTGATAATTGAAATTTTGCAGAACAATGCCAATTCTGGAACATTCTGGATTTGTGTACTTCGATGTTATTGAGACTTCGAGTTAGACTTCGACTTGGCCTACAGATGGGCTCTGGTCATTAGTGGATGTTTGTGGGAATACCCACTGGTGTATATAATAGGTACTGATCATATTATGGTCACATATATCTCATATTATTATAAACTGGTGTATATAATAATACCATATAATAATATACATCAGTGAACCCGACATTGTCCTGTATACGTCTTAAATCCAAAAATTACAGACTTTAGTTTTATGAAAGAAAAAAAAACCTTTTCTAGTGGATCGAATTATGATCGAATTGTGACGATTCTCAAATCCCTTTGAATAACAAACATTTTTTTAATTATCAGAATCGGTCTAGCCGTTTAGGAATCCAATAGATAAAATACAAACGTACAGAAGAATTTATATACATAAAGATATAAATAGGCAATACACCATAGCACGTCTAGTAAACAAATCAAAGTCCCAGGTACCACCACCCCGCCTATTTCTGCCGTGAAGCAGTAATGCGTTTCGATTTGAAGGGTGTGGCAGCCGTTGTAACTATACTGAGACCTTAGAATTTATATCTCAAGGTGGGTGGCGCATTTACGTGGTAGACGTCTATGGGCTCCAGTAACCACTTAACATCAGGTGGGCTGTAAGCTCGTCCACCCATCTAAGCAATAAAAAAAGCTACATGACAGACACATCAATGCATGATTATAAATATTTTTATAAATGTAGAATATGTGTGAATTTACGAATTTCGACTGTTTTTAATTAAGTAGGTACTAGTAAAAATCGGCCAGGTCAGGTCTTATTATCGGTAATTCTATTACTAAAATTTTCCCGTGAATTTTTTACATTAAAAGTATTTATGTATTTGTAAAAATACAAAAATATGCTTATTATTATATGATATTTCACTTTTTCTTGAGTAATAGCGAAACGAATATTAACTGTGGCCGTTAAAAAAAATTCTGACATTGCACATCTCAAATTTACACTCAAAATTGACTCTAACAACAACTACAAATATTTTTCTGCGGCACCTGAACCTTCGGTTGCGCAAATAGTTAAGGTATGATAATATTAAGAAAGCATGTAAACGCATTTACTATATCATTTTATAAAGAACAGACCAACATGTCCATTGTTGAACAAATTGGCATCAATTCTGAGATACCTTGGCCTACATCATAACGATTAACTACAAGATCCTAATTCATGTCACCTTCAATACCTTAGAATAGTCACTAACTACAAATGTGTTAATATTCTACATGATTTATTTTATCCCAATTCCATGCAATGATGGGAAATATTACATTTATTTATGATAATTATTATCCGTAAAAAACCAAATTGTATCTCTTTATTTTAAGGAAAAAAGCATCAAGTAAAAATAAAAATAAATCATTTTAATAAACGACACCAACTTATTTTACTTATTTGTACCAAATAAAAATATTACAATTTTCGTAAACAATTATGTCGAAAAAAGTGTAATGATTAATACAACACTAATTATTGCGTAATGGTTTGTGGTAACGTAATTCACTCTAGATGAAGCAATAACATTAAGAGCAATGCAACAGTAAATTTTTGGCAATAGGTCCTTCAAGCCTCTTTACACCAAAAGAGCGGGAAAATGATTGACCACTTAATATGTACATTTAAAAAAATAAGCAATATCAATTTCATCATGCTTAACAGTGCTCAAGTTTTATTGTTAAATTAAAATTTATATTCTTACGTAAATGTTGTAATGTTGCTGTTTAATTGCAGTAACCATTAATCAATGAGTAATAAAATTCTTACAACGTATTATGTTTCTCCCTATCTAATGGAGTTCAATTGGCTATTTTGTACTTTATCGAATATAATAAAAAAAATATTTGACATTAACACTGAGAGGAAAACAAAAACTAAATACTTTTAGAAGCAGACCAATCAAATCTTCAATGATAAAAATTGCCTTTTAATGCACAAATGTTGTAGTTAACAATTAATGGATTTTATGTTCTTAGATTAATTTTATAGTCGGGATGCTTTTTGTTTTGAAACACTGTAATAAAAAAAATTGGATTGAACATTATTTTTGCGCATTTAATTTTATTCGAAGATTGATTGACCATGAAAACGGTCAAGCCTCATTTACAATCAAAATGTTGGAAAATGTAAAATAAAATTTTAAAACACACAATAAATCGCATAACAAAATTTCCAAAAAAAATTCCAAAAAATTTTTTTTTGTGTACACACCACATATTTGAAACACAAAGTTATAATTATGTCAGTTTAACAAACTAAGAAAGAAAACCTTATTACTATACGATTGACAAAATAGTACGTATTTAAATAGCTAAAAGCGATAAAGTAAAAAAGGGTGAGATCAAAGCGCTTACGCTATCTTTTGATGAACTGAATATACACGACCAAACAATACTAATTATCAACCTAATTCTTTATAATTTATTTAACGGCCTAAGTTATAGCCTTTTGAACAAATCGCGACTTACTCCTGCTGCCGTTACATTACTGTTAAAAAAGCTATAAACTGAATTTCAAACTTGTGACTAATCGATAATTTATTATTTTTACTTTGCTTACGCAGGAAATGCGCTTTCAATAACAGGGCTGAAAGTAGGTCACAGCCCTAGGGGAGTAAAAATGTATCAAAATCCATTAACTCCCTACTATAATCTATATGCTGTCTACGTGATTAAAATACTTTAGCTTACTTAGGAAAGAAATAGAACAAAAGAATATACTTTGTAACCATTATCAAATTTGAAATATGTACTTTATAATACAATTTTATACGCATGTGTTTTTTATTACTGAATCTGATGAAATACATACTCTACTAAACTATCAGAACCCCCTTTAGACACGAGATGGAAGTCTCTTCAAATTAGAACGCAACATTGCATCGCAACAGAAATAGGCAGGCACGTGGAATCAATGTATAAGGCTCATGGCACCTCATGGCATCATACTCATGACATCCTACCTGATATGACGACAAAAAATATTAGTTTATACCCGTATTATCATACTTGCCTATATGACGACCAGACATATTAGTCCTATACCTACATTATCACAGAAGCCAATTAGAATTGTGTCGCGTTCTCTGGAATAATAGAAAATTCCAATGTCCAAAATAATGTCTTATAATTATTGTCTTGGTCCTTGTTGGTATTTCAAACTGTGCCTACAGCTAAGAAAATAGCTGTTTTGTGAATATCCAAAATGCAACCTAAGCAAAATAAAGTCGTGTTTCCATTTAACTAGTGGTTCACCTTTAGGTTACGACATGGACGTCCGAAGATTAACTTTCCGGTTGTCATTTGAAATGTCGGTGATCGGTATCGCAAAGTCATTACTTGTGATCGTTATGGCGCTGATGATTGTTCAAGGGCAAACGGGTTTGGCTAACGATGAATGAAATCTTACAAATAGTAATAGTAAAATACTAATTATTTAAACGATTCAACAGATCACTGGTATTTGTAAGCATAGATACTTCAAATTAGCAATACTAATGGATCAAAAACTAGTACTAGTACTATTGGTTTACAAAAGTATACCTCACTAAAAATCCTATTTAAATCTAAATTATAATGAAAATATTTTTGGGGAAGAACATAACAGATATAATACAATTAGGTAAAACTGAAAAATCCCGAATCTTCAATTACCTGATTGTTTTGAAACAATAAGACTACTGACAAATTGCAAGATATAGGCATAGGTTTTCTGAATTAAAATAGTATGTTAGGTACAGTTTCAACAATAAGAATTATATTTTCTTACATATAACAGTTCAACAACATACAAATAGTTCCAAACAACCATAAAGCTTAACCACTGAAGTACTTAACTCACCTTAAATCTAATGTAAGTCTACCCTCATAATGTGACATACGAAGAAACAGAAAGACGTAACTAACTATTCACTATACACAATGATAGCATCATACGTAAACTACAAACATCATCGCCACAATAATACGAACTGCCACATTTGTTAATTGTACACATGCCAGTTACAAAGCACAAACAGTTATATATATATATATATATATATACTTTCCGTTATTACTTGTACAATTTGGCCATAACCGCCATTTTCGCGTGGCTGAAGCCCTCATCGCCAATCAATTTGGGGTAAAAGTTCCAACAGAACTAATCAATTAAATAGGTAGGTACATTAATTTTAAACTCCACCAAGTACCATCAAAAGGTTTGTATTTTACATGCGAAGATACCAATTTGTTGATATCCATATATTTGACAACTATCAAAAAAGAAAAGAAAAAAATGTATTCATAGAAAATTTAGATTCGATTATTCTCACTGTCATAAAACGCTTGACCTCATAGCTGATAGTTGATTATCACGAAGTCGTTAACATTGGTGCACAAATGGAACTGTTACACAAATTACTTCCATCCCATTGTGTTTGAATGGTAGCTATTCGATAGAGATCTACACCTCTAGAGCCATGAGTTTATAATTAGAATTTGACATTTTGTTCCGAACTAATCTTACTGTTGTTATTGAAGTGTAGATATTTTGTGTTGGTGTCAATAAGAATAAACAAGGTACTATGTGCTGATGATAGATAACCCACTCGGGCGGATAGGATCGCTCTGCTCATTATTACCTTGAAGCATTGAAGAGTGTTTGTTATCTGAAGACAGTATGTCACTTACATTGCTGACGTCTATGAGCGACGGTAACCAGTCACCAGTAACCAGGTGAGTCGTATGCTCATCTGACTACTAAGGCAATAAAAAAAGCATTCAGAATCAGATGGGCCAGCGATGGTCAGCATGGAGCAGCAGTTATATGATACCATTCAGACTTCAACCTTATTTTTCAAGATGGTTGACGGCTTTTTTTTTATTCCTTAGATGGGAGGACGAGCTCACAGCCCACCTGGTGCTAAGTGGTTACTGGAGCCCATAGACATCTACAACGTAAATGCGCTACCCACCTTGAGATATAAGTTCTAAGGTCTCAGAATAGTTACAACGGCTGCTCCGCCCTTCAAACCGAAACGCATTACTGCTTTACGGCAGAAATAGGCAGGGCTGTGGTACCTATCTGTGCGGACTCACAAGAGCTCCTACCACCAGTATTTATGAGACCATCATTATCATTTAACACCGTGAGCTGATTCACCCGACTAATAATAATAGTATAAATTGGCATGTGTGAATCCTCGTTTATCCTTTTTTGGAAAAATGGAACAGCACTGACGTGATTGATTTAGTGATCTAATATAAAAATTTACGACTCCAACTATAATTCTTAAGACGTTAACTACTTGACATTAGCCCTGAACAGTGTGTAAACGTTGCCCAAAAACAAACGAATAAGATCAAATGATTCTTATTCGATTATAAGAATATATAGAATATAATTATCGAATAAGAATCATTTGATCTTATTCGATAATTACCAATCGGTTCGCATCAGAACAAACACAAATAAATATCCGATGGAGTTGTAGTAAATTTGAAATGCCTCGAAATTAAAATCCTTATAAAAATCTCATTTAAAAAAAAAGCATAATTAAAATTTAAATTCGAAATTTAGAATTTCTTTGTTTGAAAATACCCATTGTTCTATTAGCACATTTTCCTGGGTGGACATTATGGAATGCGTTGGCCAGCCATGTGAGCTCTCTTTAGTTCCTCTATAAATCCGTTATCTCAGTCGAACATTATCCACTTTCAGACAATGCGATCATACACAATAATATATTTCCACAAAGTAAAGGAGAATGGTGCATTTAAGTAGCCTCCATTATTTCAGAATAAAGATGTTAAAATAAACAAAATAATTGAATATCCAATTTCGAAAAAGGCATATCTCACAAATATAAAATATCTAATTAAATGTATACACTGACGCTTAAGATAATAATTCTAGTAATTTTCAATTGCTAATTAAGACTAAAATGTATCTTAAAAGTTAATAAGTTACACTGCTTTAGAAAATAATCAGTTTTTTCATTTCCTGAACATTTTACATTTTCAGAGATGTGCCCTTTTCGAAATTGCGTATTCAATTAAACAGGTCGCAATTGTCGATGTGATTTAAACAGCAAATGCGTAGGATATCAAAATCATTGCTGTCTAAACTAAGTAAGAGGGGTGATAAAGCTGTCCAAATGTCGAATGCTAGTTCCGAATTCAAAGGGCATTGCGAGGCATTGGCGTTGTCGTGGCCTGAAGGATAAAACGTCCGGTGCATTCGTGTTGAAGCGATGCACCGGTGTTCGAATCCCGCAGGCGGGTACCAATTTTTCTAATGAAATACGTACTCAACAAATGTTCACGATTGACTTCCACGGTGAAGGAATAACATCGTGTAATAAAAATGAAACCCGCAAAATTATTATTTGCGTAATTACTGGTGGTACGCCCTCTTGTGAGCCCGCGCGGGTGGGTACCACCACCCTGCCTATTTCTGCCGTGAAGCAGTAATGTTTGCACTAAAATTCTTTCAACCAGATTTCGGTTTCAAATTATTAACGTTGCTCAACTTCGAGTTCTTTCATAGAATTTGCAAAGGAAAAGGATATGAAATTTCTGTTTGCAGCAATGTCACAACACCCGACGACCGGTTTCGTATTTACTCTCACTTTAAGTGAATGTAATTCAACAACTATTCTCGTAACAATTAAAGCACAATTTACATTATGTTCGCTTGGAGTTTACGAAAATAGGCTTTTCCTAATTTAATATATTTTAGGTGCTGATTGTTGTTTTTTGAATTATTTTTCATTTCCAATGTCCGATACGATCCGATAAATGCGACCATATGTAAATATTACGTTTATTCTAGTTTGCCTGTGATATACTCGTAATCATAGATTATACACTTAATATATTCGAGACTCGTTGTAGATAATCAAGTTGACACCGATAGGAAAACTGATTAAATTAATATGGCTGCCATTTTAGGCACAGACCTTTATTATCAAATAGACAAAATTTTCAGCTCGTTCGTTTGTATTAACACAAGTTTAATTATGTTTTTTTTATTGCCTTTGTAGGCAGACGAGCATACGACCCACCTGATGGTGAGTGGTTACCGTCGCCTATGGACTTCAGTAATGCCAGGGGCAGAGCCAAGCCGCTGCCTACCGTTAAGTACTCTCCACAAGCCTCGTTTGAAAAAGGATATTTCATATCGCTCGGGAAATACCGTGAAGGGGAGCTCATTCCAAAGCCGGAAGGTACGTGGCAAAAAAGATTTTTGGAAACGCACTGTGGATGAACGCAGAGGCTCCAGATAGTATGGATGAACTCTCTACTCCGGTGGCGGGCGGTGCGATGGTAAAAACGAGATGATGGTATCATCTCAAACAATTCCTCAGAGCGCTCTAATTATGTCTCATTCGTACTTATTATAAATAATATTATTTCAAAGACTTTTTATAATACGGTTATAGCCCCGATAACTCATTTTGAATCAGAGCATAAGTCTACAAATAATTAGTTTACAATGGCGCATTTACGTTGTGGATGTCTATGGGCTCCAGTAACCACTTAACACCAGGTGGGCTGTGAGCTCGTCCACCCATCTAAGCAATAAAGCAACCAGAACGAAATTAAAAAAAAATATATCGCATGATTTGTTCTAATTTCAGTTAGATAGATGTTGCCATAGATTAAACGCTGTGTAGCTATGGCATTATCTTTGTTTTAAGATGCGCTTCGGTCGATAGACGCCCCTGGTTTCAGAATTTCTGGCAACACGCCAACAATCCCTTTTCAACTTTTGACAATTCCACGATTTATATACTGGATTTATTTCGTTGATAACTCGATGATAAATCGTATTTTAATGTGCTTCCACTTATCTTATTTCTATTCGTTTGGAAAGAAAAAGCTTTTTTTTCTCTAGATTAATGACATTATTCCAAGTAAAAAAGATTTTATCGTATTTCGAATTAAAAATCGTAGTAAAACACCAATTGAATAACAGTATTACTCGTAGTTAAATTTTGTATGTTAGAAGGTAAAAAAAATGCATTGCTTAAGATAGCTAAAGTTGTTCGAATCTCATTGTGAACAGTAATAAATTAAAAAAAATACATGACAACTACTAATTTTTATACGAGTACCATTCAAATGTCAGACAGACATGAAGTCATCATATTTATTTTTGAGCAATAAAGTTAAATCATTTAGAATTATGAATAAATATTCAAGTTCAGACAGCGAAATGTCTTTAGATAGTTTAGAACAAGATTTCAAAATTAAAAATAACATAAAGGCAAATGGTGAGAGAAATAATATTGATACTATACTTGTACCGTTTTATGAAAAAGATGTGCTGGTTAGAATATCAAAAGAACGCAAAAATAATAAAAGGCGTGATGGCAGCAAACCTAATACTAGTGAACGGAAAAATAAAAATACGCAACAGAGTAACTATTTGATTAATAAAAGTAAAAGAGAAAAGAGCAGATCTTATTTAGAGATGTTCAGGAAACAGCTTCCTCTTAAAACACATTCGAAAGCTAATGAAGAAGAAATTCGATCGATATCGCCTGAATTCGGGGATACGGAACGTGAAAGTATTGACGCTTTGCCAAATAATTCAGGTTTAGATTTTTTAAACACCGAACCATACAACGAAATTTATTACGAAAAAATATTAAATAAAGACATGGATCAATTCTTTAATAATTCATTCGAAGAAGAATTAAGATTCACTGATGATTTAAGTTATTCACCGGAAGATGTTAACGACAACTTTAAGAGTGTTTCAGAGGTATCACGGCCTCGTCATCGTTCTAGAAGGGCTACTGTACATCATATGGAAAATGTTAAACTCGGTGGCCTGGGCCCCGATTTGGAGAGAATCAAACCAAGATTAGAAAGAGCTAGAAGTTTACAGCGCTATTCTGAAAAAGTTAGAATGGAAAACCGATTAAAAATTTATAAGAGAAACATTGAAGCAGATGAGAAGATGAAATCCGCTAAAGACCGTAATAATTATTCTGTAAAAAGAAATGATGATCGCAAACAAATTGTAATAGAAAAAAATGAACAAAAAGCTTCTTATTTAGTTAGTAAAACATCGCAATATAAAACTTTAAAAACAACAGAGAATTTATACGCATTGAAAACCAAATCAGCTGGTGGACAAAGAACTCAAATACAACATGCTAGAAGACAATGTGATTTGGATCCAAAGAAACCCTTTCAAAAGTTGCAGCAAAACTTAGCAAAAGAAACGGAACTATTCAAACTTAAAGGAAAACAGCCAGAGGAAAAACAACACAAAAAAAAACGTGCAACATCTAAAACCACAAATAAAGCCATAAATACAGATGCTTGTTTAGGTCCTTCAGATACATCTCCGGTTTCAATAAATTTTATGGTAAACGTAGGAAAATTAAGACCCTCAAGTGCTTTGAAGAAATTAGAGGAGACCCACCAAAAATACCAGGAACAAGTGAAATCGTTTCATTTAGATGAGATGAATCTGTAATTATATTGTCCACGCTAAAAGCCGCCATAAAAATACATGAACATTATTTAAAGATTNTTAGGTCCTTCAGATACATCTCCGGTTTCAATAAATTTTATGGTAAACGTAGGAAAATTAAGACCCTCAAGTGCTTTGAAGAAATTAGAGGAGACCCACCAAAAATACCAGGAACAAGTGAAATCGTTTCATTTAGATGAGATGAATCTGTAATTATATTGTCCACGCTAAAAGCCGCCATAAAAATACATGAACATTATTTAAAGATTCGATAGTACCATTATTTTACGCAACATTTTTTGTGCATGTTCCACGTCAATCATTCGACGACCTTATTGAAGAGTGCATGCAATACATTTGTGCTGCGTTTATTGATGCCACAAGGCTAGTCTAGATTGGGGCACAAAAGTCACGGAACATACCGTTCTAGTCGCATTCAAAACGACATTCATCAGATATCATTCATCAGAAGACTTAATAATATCTTATTTAATAAATAGTACTATTTAAATGGACAGAGATGCCCAAGGCTCACCGGTTAACCGATTCCTATTAATACCATAAAGTAAATCTCTTAACCTACCTTCAGAGTTTGGGTTCTCTTATCTAACCAGAACCCACAGTTGCTTTGCTGTAGAAATAGGCAAGGTGAGCGTTCCTGCCCGGCTATGGCTTGTCTTACACATCGTCCCATTAGTAAAACTCATATGACAATGAGTGTTTACCGTCGCTCATGGGTATCAGCAGTGCGAAGGGCATAGCCAAGCTACTATTTTCAAATAGTATCTGGGACGCGAAGTTAAGGAAACCCCTAAAAAAGCAGTTTCTAGGGTTGGATGATGTGCGGCAATAGAATAGATATAGATAGAAAAAAAAGGCCTGGTAATAAGGTGTACTCCAAAAATGGTCAAAAAGAGGTAATAGTATTAATTCAAAGCAGTATTTATGGAACATGGCCTATTGAGACCAACGGGCTCAAGTATTCCATGATTCCTTCAACAATTCAAACAATCTTAGGTAAAAATAAAAAGTTTAAGCAAGTCCTACAGAGGGACGGGGTTCTAGAAGAAGTAGCCGAAAGAGATTTCCTGACGATTATTCGAATAATTTATTATCAAATGATCTTCTCTGCTTTTAAAGATCAAATAAACCAATTCTATCTATAATTTTTTTTATTAATTATCGCAAAATAAATACTATGATTATCCGTTAATCTGCTAAACACATTCTACCCTTATTTGTTTAAATTAAATGTATTGTTTTTGTAATGTATTAAATATTTAAAATTATAAACAATCAATTCATAGATTTTATCGGCAAGATGCATAGCATATTTTTCACGATGCTGCGTCTAAAATGTTTTAAGGAGTTTTAATTAGAATGTTCTCAGTGCAAAATGGTGTTTACTAAAAGATTTTATCTCGACAAATTGATGATACAGATGACGTGTGGCCAAGTGAAAGTGTTACACAGACGTCGACTAGACGGAACTCATATTTATGAAATAATTAACGGGTTTAATAATAAAAGTTTTAATGTGTACTCAGTGACGAACGTGATATAAATTTATGAGCATTACATTATCACTTACTGTTGTCAATATTGACAGAATCATTTTAGTTTATTGATGACGGATATTTTGACAGTTTCATGCGTCTAGTAGTTCGTAAGTTGACTATATCAGGGGAATAGGATATTTATGGTACCCGTTCGAAGTCATTAAACTTTTTAAAGATGATTCTATATTGTTATGTGTGTGTTTCCGGTGTATTTCGCATGCCATCAGAGAAATTTCTTGATATTATTTTTTTTTTTTTTTTGTTGCTTAAATGGGTGGACGAGCTCACATCCCACCTGGTGTTAAGTGGTTACTGGAACCCATATACATCTACAATGTAAATGCGCCACCCACCTCGAGATATAAGTTCTAAGGTCTCAGTATAGTTACAACAGCTGCTCCACCCATCAAACCGAAACGCATTACTGCTTCACGGCAGAAATATCCTTCGTCTTTTTCCGTCTTTATAAATCGTTTCCCTAAATCAGTTCATTGTTTTATTTTTTCTATCTGACATAGAATAGTATGTTTATTAAAATAAAAACTATACATAATTTTCTATTTAATTAGTCGATAAATACGCTTGCTCGATCCGGTTTTATGTTATTCGCTGCAGAGAAAGTGGACCCTAGTTATTATCTCAAGGCAATGTCGGTTCGCAATCTTAGCCGAATTGTATTGTTGAAATTGCTTTGGTATATTTTAAAGCGGCCAAGAAATGTTCATTTAATTTTTTTTAAAAGGTTCACTTAAGGCGATTCGCAATATACCGCAAAAAAACATTTATGTTTAAGCATTTTAATCACTATTCCTTTGACTTTTAATAACCTATAATTCAAAATATGGTTTTGGCGCGAATGGATACCTTTGCCCCTCACATTTCTTATTCTCGACTTTACAAGTACCGGTAAAATGGGTCGATTAGGGACAAATTCCAACTTTATGACCAATTTTAAAGTAGTTGTTGATGTATATAATGCTATATCAGGATCAAAATTATTGAGTCTTGGGGGCATCTTTGTTGTCCAATTTAAAACTATGCAACTAGCATTCCAGTTTAAGCAAAAAAAACAAAAATAGGTGTAATCCCTATTTATCCGGAAATTGCGGTTAATTGGGACGAAATGAGAAATTTGCTAGGGTTGGCACTACTTGGTTTGAATTTATTTAGTTGCACCAACAAAGTAATCATCAATTAAAAACATTGAAAAACTGACAAAAGTACATGGCAGATGTCACCTCAATTATAGGTGCAATAGACAGTGCATTAACAACAACAAAAATATATATATATAACTAAAACTTGATTACATTTACTTACTTATGATTAATTTATATTTACTTGGGAAATGATCCGCGACAGATTTGTCCTGTAAGTTGTGAGACAATTAAAAAAACATCTATTTCATCACTTAAAATTAGTTCAGCGCAGTCGGACAACTCCGAAAGAACATTGACGGAGACCACGCTACCATGGACATTATTGTAGTCCCAAAGGATTCTGTATATGGGAGAGTAAGCACCTAAATTCGAACGAGTGGGCTTTCTTATAAACGGTTTATATTTCTTCGTTCTTGGTAAGTACTTAGGGGCTGATATTTTTATCTGGGTTAAGAGATTAGGTGTGTCAGCTATTCCATGGATTAATCAGATGAATACCCCCACTCTGAACCAATATTAAATAAGGCTTTGCACTCTTTGATACGTACACGCGAGGCATATCTAAAAATAGAAAACAATACGTAACTGATAATATAAATATTTACCAAGCAATAAAATAACACATTGATAATTTTGAATAAAAGTTCTAGACAAAAACATCATGAATAAACCAGATTTTACCAACAAATTTAAAAAATATTGTTATAACTACATAGACAACCCTACAAACCTGTACCTATTTATACTGAGGTCGTTTCCATTTCACGTATTCTCATCCCAATTGACCCCTTTTTCGTTGTTATTTGTACCTAAGACGTCCCCAATATCCCCAAAAACAACAGATTTTTACATGTATTTTTATTTTATCAAATACATTAAAACCAATAACAACTGAGACTTACCTTTAATATATATGATGGTTCAAATACTAAATAACGTTTATAAATCACAGTCGTCTTCTATTATTATCAAATAAATAAAAGAGAACAAAGTTTCTAGCACTAAAATAATTACTACCACAAGAAGTTAATTTGAAACGCGATTTTTTATAAGTTAGCAAATAATATCATGCATATTCAGAGCTGTTTTGTGAACTTTCAACATTCTACTATTAAACTACAAAAAATGAAAGATTTTGCAACGAATATAAGACTAATATTGAGCGTCGAAAGATTTTCCCGGTTTTTTCCTGATTCGCCTCTCAATCCCTAATCGCCCCATTTTACGGTATTCTTGTTAGCGTATTAAAAGGTAGTGATTGATGGAATTTTATCTCATATTAATTTTTAAGGGACCACAACGGTCAACAAATAGAGACGTATCACAGCATTAAAGTACGCCATATTACATTTTAATTAGTTATTATTTACTGTTTGTGTTTTTTTTTCCCGACATTATTTACGTAACAAATGTTAAAAATACAAGCTAATTCATCCTTATGACGGGTTTTTTTTATAATGTATGTATGTTGTAGTTCCACTGGTCCTTCTTCATAATGAATTACCATTTGAAATTCCTGCGGCGCGGCGGCGGTCGTGTTCCCAATAAAACTTCGATATTGCACATCCGACGACACGGACCGGTTTTTGGGTCAATCGCCGATTTCATGTCACTCTGTCAAATATTTAACGAGTGTTCTGCCAAACGGTGACATTTCGCGGGCCCACACATCAGTATGAGCAAATCCAATTTGACGAGATTACAGAGAGAGAGAGAGAGAGAGAGAGAGAGAGAGAGAGAATGAGCCATGTAGATAGAGAGATTATATCTTACAGTGCACTAAAACACATTTCGTCTTCTCGCATTAAAACTGTATAATCTCAAAACTTACTAAATTTTACAGGAGAGTGTTTTAAAGGTGTAACTCATGATATTTTTAATATTAATCATCTTTGCAACATTTATTTTTTAATTTTTCCCAGTTACATTATCTGTCTTATGAAGTAAGATAAAATTATGTATTAATTTTGTTAATAGTAGTCAAAATATAGGTAAACTGAAAAAAAAAAACAAAACTAAACTACGCTCTTTTGACAGTATTTATGAGAAAAATACTGATGATACCAAATGATTCCGCATATTAACTCAATTTCGAATATTTTTGGAAATTGTCCACTTTTAATGCGAAAATACGATTTATTATTGAAAAACAGTCAACAGCTATTATTTGTACAAAAGGTTTTGTCGCTAAAAACGATTTCTTCCAGACAACTGTTTTTATTTTGAGAAAGAAATACATCAGGTGTGTTGCTGTGTAGCATATAATTATTAACAATAAATCAGTGATCTATCAAAATAAATCAAACCATAAATCGCATTGTTAAATAATGAAGAAAATAAAAACACTTAAACAATCAATTGATAGAGTACGATATTGTATTAATAAACCACTATATCACTCTCATTTACTTATCATCTAACCTAATTTTTCAATTTTCTTTAAATATATTGAATCTTACTTTGATTAATTGTCGATAGTTGAATTAATAAATTAACAAATTCGTGCTAAAAATGTGATATGATTATACTCTTCCAAACTTTATTAATGGCCGCCTATTCCAGTCGACTATTTCAGACACACATATAGTCGGATTTTTTATTAGACGAAGCAAACTGACGTTTACTGTGTTGTCAGTTTTTGATGAAATAAAAATAGTGTTGTGACAAAGTGAACAATTGAAAAAACTCCTGAATTAATGAAATTGCCTCGATTGTCTAGTGAATAGTTAGTGTGCCGAACTGCCGATATCGGGCACGGGGTTCGAATTTTAGCCGTGCCTTGTACATATCAACGAGTTTTCGACGAAACATTATGTTCCTATGGTATCTACCTGTACTGAATACCGAGTGTTTTAAACATTAAGAAAAACATTGCGAGGAAGCTTGTAAGACTGTCCTATTTCCAATGCATCATATAGTTGAAACTATAGATGTATAAAATATAACAATTATAGGTACATAGGTAATAAAAATAAAAAAAACTGATTGTAGTTACATACTACTAGTAACATATTATTATATTGGATTACTATAATACAATTTTATTGTAAAATATAAATAATATTCTTTTATAGTTTGAAATTAATGATTAACTCTTCACACTCATTGTTCATTCATGTGATTGAACGAGAACTGAACGCATCACTATTACTTTAAATATAGCAACATTATTTCACAAAGTGACATTAGCTACTGTCAGCTGGCTTCGTCTAATTAAAAATCCGACTATAGATAGGTTGGTCAGATATACAGATAAAACCATTTACGATGACATTACGCAAACAATGGGTTACTTTTTGCATATCACATTGCGATTGCAGCGGTCCATCAAATAAGGTCTATTGTTTCAAAAATATGCTTATAACGGACCGTATCAAAAGCGTATTCGAGATCAAGAATAATAATCAAACTGGTGTGTCAAAATTTGAATTTTGGATTTGAATTAAAATCATTTTCATTTTTTATTAAAATTACTTTTACAATTTTTATTGTATTGCATTGTATTTTTATTGTCACTTCGTATATAATATATAATTGTATCGTTTGCTCCAACTACGCCAGGCGTTTTATCCTTTAGGCCACGACGACTTTTGTCTATCAGTAATCCTGTATTTTGATTTGAAGTGCAATTCGAGCTCTTTGCTAAAACCGGGTAGGTTGTGGATAGGTGGTCGTGGCTCCGACGACCGCCGGTCCGGCATCCCGAGGGGGAGGGTGACGGGGGAAATGTGCTCCGCACGAAACGCTTTACTTTCCCCCCTTTGCCTTTTCATGAGTTCTATCTCATGCGAGGTTTGGACGTTGGTTGTTGAGCGACAGGAGATTTTAGACAATTCGACTCCGACATGCCCCGCCCTCCATTTTCCAGTGGAGGGCAGAAGTCCGGCGATTTCCTCCTGACCAAAAAAAAAGCTGTGGATGGGCATTCATAGTAGTACAATAAATAAAATATGTTTTAATTAAATAGACAAAAATAGTTTGTAACCTATCGTTTGATGTTGCAATATTACAAACATCGTCATCTTTAGTTTCCGTCACTTTGTAAGTCATTTTTAAAACCTATGAACTATAGGAAAATGGAGCATATAATATGAAGTAGAAAATTACAAATCTTACAACTAATGTTTACTTTGCTAAAAATTTAATATTGTTGACAGGCGTTTTTTGTGTACCAGTTAGTTTTGGATTATGCAAAAATCCCCAGTTTTAACCTTCGAGTATTTAAAAAAATAATTGAGAACTAGTTCACTGTATATTTGCACTTTAAAAGCTTCGTCTGATACGTTTGCCTGCATCTATTTTTATTTATTGAAATATTCTAGGTTCATCAATATCTCTATGTTATCGAAACCTGTAACTATTGTTCGCCTATTTATTCATGCATACCCATTACTCATTATTTTCTCCAAATAGTAAACTAAGACACTTACAAACTCAACAAAATAAAATTTCCGGGTAATTGCCTTAACGAAGTGACCGTAAGTGAAGACGTATCTCATTAAAAATTCATTAAAAGTGAAAAGGAAAACGAAAGTTTACACATACCCAAACGCAATTACAATACGTATAAGTAACTAAAATAACGAACCGGAACTGGTTTCTGAGTTATGATCGAAGAATTAGTCCGCATCTAGAAGAGGTTGTAATCGCAGGTAAGACGGTGGCGGCTGTTTTTGACTTCTAATAAATTAAACGTCCATTTATTTATCTTTTGCTTAGATGGGATTTACAGACGATTTTACATTATATTAGACATACAGACATTATAACTTGTACCCACTTGAGGTACCAGGTCGAAATCACAATTGTATTGTAATGTTTAGCGGTTGTCCCAATTTTCAAACCGGGCCGAATGATAGCTTCACCACAGAAACGATCGGGATTATAGATTAAATATCCGTGCAGGGTTGTAATATGCCCTGCTAGTGCATACTACCTTTTTTATTATATCTGTGGACGTGATGTGTAATGGAACCATTCCGTACGCAATGTCTATTGTATTCGTGTAAAATCTTAGGTAATCTATTAATTAGGCGGTGGTGTTCAGATTTGAGTCATTTTTGGGTTCTGCAATGCTGCAGCTCGGCTCAAACAGGAAGGTCGTTATCTAGGTTAGTGTTGCAACGAGCAAGCAATTTCTGCAGATGATTGCAGGAATTGTCCGGAAGAGGCAGGGCTGTTGTATCCATGAGAGCTAACTTAAATGATTAGTAGTGGCTCGAAGTGGACGAAGATATGTACCTGCATACTCGTATCAAACAATTCGAATATATATAGGTACTGGTATCAACGAATTAATAGTCATATAGTTAATTATAATATTTAAATTAATTTGACCTAAAACTTATATAATCAAAATGTAATTCTTTAATCATATTATTTTTTCTTCCGAATACCGCTTCACGTCAAGGGTAATCCCATAGAAGCCATTAATCTTATTAAAATTCTTGTAAAAATATTTTCCTATACTTGTATAAACTCCTGTTTAACATTCAACCTTGACAACATTAAAATTAGTGAATCTAGTTTTTAATGAATAATCATCGTGCAATATTAACGCGATTAGAAAACGTAAGCGCAATCATGTTTTTAATTGTAAGGTTCCGTGCTACATAATTAGTTACAGATTAAAAGTGACTTCATAAAACATTCGATTCAAATGTCAGTTAAGCACACAATTACGTCACGATGAGTAATCATTTCCTTAGAAAAACAGCTGTGAAGTTACTCTCGTAGCGACTTCAAGTGTCATTGTTTTCAATTTATATTATCTATATGGATTCACCTATCCTTACGGCCCGGTTGGTATTAAGTACAAAACGTTTCTACTTTGAAATAATTCTAAATCTCGATTGAGCAGTATAAAAGTTTTCGCAGCCTTTAAGTCCGAACCAAAGACTGTGTCGCTGCAGAAAGAGATGTGGTGTTGGTACTTGTGTTAGCTTACAACGGAATATTTCAAACGAGGCTCGAAAGGTGTCTTCAACAGTGAGCAGAATCTTAGTTGTGGTCCTAGCATTGTTAACTTCTAGAGCCTAATGTCGATTAACAATACATCAGTAATAGTAATGGGCAATAGGCAATGCTCGCCTGCCTTCGAACGCTACAGAACAACACAAGACTTTGACCAATATTTAAATAATATATCTATACTTTTTTTAATGACGGAACCCCAAAGCCGCACATTAATAACAACTTTTGGAATTTCGCAGTTATTGGGAATTATTAATGATTATTGTTTTTGAAGTAAAAAAATACTTGCCCAACAACCTGACGGAGAAACGATATAATAATAATGGTTTTGGAAATAATAAGATGAACCGTAAAAAATATTTTATCTATGATTCCGGAATCTGGAGAATAATAATTGAATAACTGGAAACTAACCACGTACGATCCATCGGATTCCAAATTAGAATTCCCTGTGTTATGGGTGACCAGAGACTGACATTAATTCTATATGTTTAAATATGTATATACATAGATAATGAAAATCTAGACAAACAGTAAATAAACCTGTTCATCACTTGAATGTTTGCCCAATGTGGGAATCGAACCCACGTCCCTCTGTGCAACAGTCAGGGACGTTACTAACTGTACCAAGGAGTTAGAAGAAAAAAATGGAATTTTTATTATTTTATTATTGCATACATGCAGTAATGGAGTTAATTGGGAAAATGCTTCATGAGTAATTCTATAAAAGAGCACCTATTGTAAATGTTTTAGTTTCTGGGTGCATTATGTTTATCCATTTTGAATCAAAACAATAGCGATTTCTCGATTAATAAAATGCTATTTCAATAAACGATTGATCGTTTTATAGACTTTTTTGCTGAAGATTCGTGTATAATTAATCAAGTTTCGCTGTACAACGTTAGGGTGTCTACATTAATAATTTTGTGTTGTATTCAGGCAATGCTTGTACAATTTATCGTAAATCATTAATCCAGTAATTACGAAAGCTATAAATTTGGCTTGTTTAATTTTTATTAGATACTTATAATCATAGAACTCGATAGGAAGCGTCACGAATGAAAAAAACAACGTTACTATGCCACGTCAATTTGAACATTTGTCCTTTTGTCATTTTCTATTAAGTGCGAGTGATGCGTTCGTCGAGATTCGGACAAATAAAGAACGTATGTAAGTGGCCGGCTGTGAGGCAAAAATATGCAGGATGTTGCTACTTCTGGTAGTACCTAGTACTTTATAACGGAGATTCAGAACTCGCATACTGAGGTGGGTGGCGGAATTTACGTTGTTAACGTCTATGGGCTCCGGTAACCATTTAACTCCACGTAGGCTCCGTGAGCTTGTCCACCCATCCTTCAGCCCGCAGACTTCAACTGCTGAACACAGGCCTCCTCCAAGACTCTCCACAACCGGTCTTGCATCCAGCGGATTCCCGCGACACCATCCTTATCAACCCTAATGTTTCCACATAGACCCAGAGGTGTCTATTTTTCCTGTTGTCATCACACTATACAACACCGAGAGTAGTACCCTCATGCCTTGAACCGTTGTCTACCGCATATGTTTTTACTGTACCTTCAGATATTATCTATGACATTTGTCGTCGCTCCTCGCGATCGTATGTCCCTTTTGAAACATAAATCTAAAAGTTCTTTGTGATATGCAATTTATATGGACAGATTCCTTAGTTGTATTACAAATGTACTACACGACTAACCCACTTAGTGACTTTTGTTTTCGCTAAGAATTATGTGCTGAAACGTTTTGAAAACGTTCTCTCTATAAGATTAAGAGCATTGTTTTAATTTTGTTTGTATAAAAATTGTATATAAAAATACTTTGCTGTTCGTTAGTCTCGATAAAACTCGAGAACGCCTGGACCGATTTGGTTAATTTTGGTCTTGAATTATTTGTGGAAGTTCAAAGAAGGTTTAAAAGGTAGATAAATATGAAAATGCTCGGAATTAAATAAAAACAAAAAAAAAATTCCCTTTGATGTGTCCCCCGGATTCCTATTGTTTGTTTCAAGTTTATATTTGGTCTTTTATTTATCGATTCAGGCACTACGAAGTCTGCCGGGTCAGCTAGTTTTTAATAAAAATGCATATAATATATAATCTCTGTTCTTGAATGCATTCCAAAACAGACGTTTGAATGTTCCGTTCGTGAGAAAATTCTCGAGGTACTCAATTCTAAATAGTTTACCTTCGATTTATGGGTATCTAAGGCTTCAATGCTCCAGTTAAGGCTAGTTGTGCAACTCGGACTTCTTCCTAGTTGGACTAAGCGGTTCCTGTCGATTGCCCAACGTTCTACGTGTGGTACTTTCATAAAGGCTTCGAGATTACTTTATCCAAAAGCCATAAGCTATTTTTAATATCTTAAATTTAATGACGTTGGGAAAATACAGCAAAACTAATAAAATGTGATAGTTTTCTATCCTTTGGTATTTGAAAGTCTACATTTTAGTGTAAATATTTATAAAAATGAATTGCAAAACATAGAACCAAAAGTAGATGAAGTAAAAGAAACACCAAAAGAAGAAACAGAAAAAGTCCCTACCTATGTCACATTGCAATATACCTATATGTATAACACAAGGAGGGCTGACATACATTTCGATACATTTAGTGATCAACATTTAGACATGATATAATTCTACCTTCCCTAAATCCCAACACCGGTTATACAGCTTTTTTTCGATTGGGTACACTTTGACGACAAATAAACGCAAGTAAATTTTTTTAAATATAGGCAAAGGTATTCAGTGTAATAAAGTGTTCTAGAGTAGAGACCACGAGTTGGCAAAAGTGGTGCTGGACGCCCTCAGAGTCGGTGGAATGACGATCTATGCAGGGTGGTTGGCCAGAGCTGGATGAGAGAAGCCGAGGATCGTACTCAGTGGCATTCAATTATTTTTTATTTCTTAGATGAGCAGATAATAATAGATAGCGCTCATCGAACTCTCTATTACGACCACCCTGACAGAAGCTGAAAACCAAACGAAATGATAGCTGATCGTACAAAGAGCCACGAAGGCCTTTCACGACCTTCAGCAATGAAGTATGCGACTAAGAAGAAAATGAGTAGATGGTAGTAGATGTGTGGACGGGCACACGTTCTGCCTGATGTTAAGTGGTTTCCGGAAGCCATAGACATTAACAACGCAAATGCCGCTACCCACCCTGGGACTTGAATTCTAGTTTTCCAATAAATCAGCTGTCCCGTCCTTCAAACCGAAACACGTTACTGCTTCACGCAGAAATAGGCAGGGTAGTGGTACCTACCCATACGGGGCTATACTAATAAAGTTGAATCTATCAGTGACTGACAGGGATGCGAAAAAAGTAGAGAAATGAGAATGATTCCGCTTCATTATTACTTATTAATAGGGCGCTGCTTAAAGTTTGTGATTTTTTTCATTCATTTTAAATTTAATGTAAAGGTTAGAAGGTCATAGGCAACGTATCCGCTTAGGTAGAAAGGTTATTTCACGCTTTTATTTTTACAATGTCATTCAGGTAAATAAATAGCAGCATAAGAAATATGCGCTTTGTTCAACGCAAATAATAGATTAGGTCAAATATGCAATTCAGTCGTTTTAAAATTTCGTAATTGCTTTTATTTAAGAGCATGTCGAAAGGAATTATTCCGAAAAAGAAATAAAATGAATTAAACTAGAATCACTGCATTTGATAAAGAAAATAATAAAATTCGTAAGATGCACGATATCGTGGATGTTTAGCTGTTTTCACGCGACAGTATCCATTTCAATGATTTTGGTTTTTATTGCTGAAGTCTTACGGTGTATATTAAAATGGTGGATAGAAACAATTTAGCAAGGTCTGCGTTCCGGTCGGTACGAGATCACGTAACACACTATCTTTCGTTTTAATCGGCCTACAAAACTCTGTGTAAGGAAATTGTAAATTGCATTCTCGAATTTGCATACAACGGCAGGATTAGAGTAAAAACACGTTTTCTTCGCAAGAACATTTTGATGGTATTCTATTTATTTTACAATTTAGGTCTGCATATTCTCCAACGTCCAAATTCAATCGGAAAACACAATAAATGTCTAAACAAACTGTTATTTAACACGGACAAATGTGGACCTTATTGGGTATCGACTGTCAGACTCATGCGCCACGCATTGTCAAACTGTCAATACCTACTTGAATATATTATATTTTAACTTCGAAATATTGTTATCACATAGTGTAAGTCGGAGTTTGAAATAATCTTGTATTTTGTATAAATAAAATGCTCTAAATTTAACACTTATTGTTAGTTCAACATGTATATTGGTACGTGTTGCCTCAATATAAAATTATTTAAATTAGCACGAGGTTTAATAACAATTAGATATCATAGTTAGATTATTAATCTTTCTTCTTCCTTATCTAATCGCTGGTAGCCAAAGGGCTACCCCGGCTACTCATGGAACCGTTGGTAAGCTCACGGGCTCAATCTGTGAGAACTATGTAACACTGGCCTTAACAAGAGCAGTGCTGCGCTGAATCTCCTACCGCATCGGAATCGTGGCCCACTTAGAGGTTCCGGCGAGAAAGTCAATGGGTTGTGTCTATGGTTTGTGCTATAACAATAATCATTAACGTGCAAATTAAACTTTAAAAATATTATTGTGAAATTTGTTAATTAAAAAGTCTATTTAATAAGTTTAGAGAGTAAGTCTCGTGTATAAACTATATGGCTTACATTACATAACGGATATTATTATATAAGCTATATTTTCAAGTAATTAATTCACGCCACGCTTCGCTGTGCACTAGTAATAAAAATGATACCAAATATTATTTTTTTATGAATGAGGGATTGCTATTGGCCCAGAGGCCTTTCCAGTTTCACAAGGATAGGTGGGCGAGGAAGGGCTCAGAGAGGAGGAACGGGATTTGCTAACAGCTACCCGACTACACAGATACCTAACAACTCAAGATTAGCATCTTCTCATACTGAGACCTTAGAACTTATATCTCAAGGTGGGTGGCGCATTTACGTTGTAAATGTCNCCTGAGGGGCCTACGAGGGGGGGCATAGTTACTACCGTATCCGATTTGAGAGTACGAGCTAAGCGGTAGTAAGACCTTTGGGAGGGCGCGAGTCCTTCTAAGAAATCAGACCATCTGGCATCTCGGACTTCGGCGATGCGAGACTTTACGTCGCGTTGTAGGGCACGCATTCGAATACGATTTTCCGCGGTAGGATACCTGTCGTAGGCGCGTATCGAGGCGTTCTTAGCTCTAAGGAGTTCCCTAATATCGTCGGACAATTTGAAGCGGTGAAGGAAGTCCTCCGCTACAACTTGTTTCGATGACCTATCTAATGTCGAGGTGATGTGTGACGTTAAGATGTCTATGGCTTCAGCGATATCCTGAGGAGACGGGATAGAGTCCGGGTTAAACGGGAGCGATGGAGGATCAGATTCAGCCAGGCTGATGCCCAGCGTGTGCCAATCCACCACAGTCCTCGTGACGGGAACGGAATCGGGAGCGCGACCGAGCTTCATAACGAGGGGACGGTGGTCTGAATCTAACTCTGAAACTACTTCGATCGAGTGTAAGCGCAGAGTTACGTTTTTTAATAACGCTATGTCGAGTATATCCGGGCGATGCGCGATATTTAGCGGGTAGTGAGTCGGGGTTAGCGGAGCGACGATATCGAAGGCAAATAAACCTGTTCATCATACGAATGTTTGCCCGATGTGGGAATCGAACCCACGTCCCTCTGTGCAACAGTCAGGGACGTTACTAACTGTACCAAGGAGTTAGAAGAAAAATAATGGTTTTTTATTAATTTATTATTGCATACAAGCAATAATGGAGTTGATAGGGAAAATACTTCATGAGTAATTCCATAAAAGATCATCTTTTGTAAATGTTTTAGTTTCTGGGTTCGTTATGTTTATCCATTTTGAATCAAAACAATAGCGATTTCTCGATTAATAAAATGCTATTTCAATAAACGATTGATCGTTTTATAGCCTTTTTTGCTGAAGATTCGTGTATAATTAATCAAGTTTCGCTGTATAACGTTAGGGTGTCTACATTAATAATTTTGTGTTGTATTCAGGCAATGCTTGTACAATTCATCGTATTCACTGGTGGTAGGACCTCTTGGGAGTCCGCACGGGTAGGTACCACCACCCCGCCTATCTCCGCCGTGAAGCAGTAATGCGTTTCGGTTCGAAGGGTGGGGTAGCCGTTGTAACTATACTGAGATCTTAGAACTTATATCTCGAGGTGGGTGGCGCATTTACGTTGTAGATGTCTATGGGCTCCAGTAACCACTTAACACCAGGCGGGCTGTGAGCTCGTCCATCCATCTAAGCAACAAAAAAAAAAAAACATTAAACAAAAAAATTACACAGTTACCGCCAGTAATTACGAAAGCTATAAATTTGGCTTGTTTAATTTTTATTAGATACTTATAATCATAGAAATCGATAGGAAGCGTCACGAATGAAAAAAAAACGTTACTATGCTACGTCAATTTGAACATTTGTCCTTTTGTCATTTTCTATTAAGTGCGAGTGATGCGTTCGTCGAGATACGAGCAAATTAAGAACGTATGTAAGTGGCCGGTTGTGAGACAAAAATACGCAGGATGTTGCTACTTCTGGTAGTACCTAGTACTATAAAACGGAGATTCAGAACTCGTATTATGAGGTGGGTGGCGGCATTTACGTCGTTAAGGTCTATGGGCTCCGGTAACCATTTTTTTTTTTTGTTTAGACGGGTGGATGAGCTCACTACCCACTTGGTGTTAAGTTACTGGATCTCATAGACATCTACAACATAAATGCGCCACCCACCTTGAGATATAAGTTCTAAGGTCTCAGTATAGTCACAACGGCTGCCCCACCCTTGAAATGGAAACCCATTTAACACCAGGTAGGCTCCGTGAGCTTGTCCACCCATCCTTCAGCCCGCAGACTTCAACTGCTGGACATACACTTCCCCCAAGACTCTCCACAACCGGGCCTGCATCCAGCGGATTCCCGCGAAACCATCCTTATCAACCCCAAAGTTTCCAGACCCAGAGGTGTCTATTTTTTCTGTTGTCATCACACTAGACAACATCGAGAGTAGTACCCTCATGCCTTGAACCGTTGTCTACCGCATAGTACCTTCAGATATTATCTATGACATTTGTCGTCGCTCCTCGCGATGGTATGTCCCTTTTGAAACATAAATCTAAAAGTTCTTTGTGATATGCAATTTATATGGACAGATTCCTTAGTTGTATTACAAATGTACTACACGACTAACCCACTTACTGACTTTTGTTTTCGCTAAGTGTTGTTCGCTAAGTAATTATGTGTTGAAACGTTTTGAAAACGTTATCTCTATAAGATTAAGGACATTGTTTTAAAATAATGAAAAATTAAACAAAGATTTTTTATGTCTCTGAAAAAAAAACATTTTTAATAAAAATGCTTATACATAATATAATATAATCTCTGTTCTTGAATGCATTGCAAGAACAGACGTTTGAATGTTTCGTTCGTGAGAAAATTCTCGAGGTACTCAATTCTAAATAGTTTATCTTCGATTTATGGGTATCTAAGGCTCCAATGCTCCAGTTAAGGCTAGTTGTGCAACTCGGACTTCTTCCTAGTTGGACTAAGCGGTTCCTGTCGATTGCCCAACGTTCTACGTGTGGTACTTTCATAAAGGCTCCGCGATTACTTTATCCAAAAGTCATAAGCTATTTTTAATATCTTAAATTTAATTACGTTATGAAAATACAGCAAAAGTAATAAAATGTAATATTTCTATCCTTTAGTATTTGAAAATCTAAATTTTAGTGTAAATATTTATAAAAATGAATTGCAAAACATAGAACCTAAAATATATGAACTAAAAGAAACACCAAAAGAAGAAACAGAAAAAGTCGCTACCTATGATACGTTGTAATATATGTATAATGCTAGGAGGGTTGACGTCAGACAGGCGGCTAAATCACTATGCAGCATGATAAGTCGTCGTTGCCTAAAGGATAAGACGTCTGGTGAATTCGTATCTAGCGATGCACCTGTGTTCGCATCCCGCAGGCGGGTACCAATCTTTCTCATTAGAAAGATTGGTACCCGCCTGCGCTAACCACCCTGGGACTATATCTATATCCAGTTCTATATCTCAGTTGTCCAATATATCAGCGGTCCCGTTCTTCAAACCGAAATACATTACTGCTTCACGCAGAAATAGGCAGGGTAGTGGTACCTACTCTTGCGGGGCTATAATAAAAAAGTTGAATCCATCAGCGCCTGACAAGGTGCCAAAAGAGTAGAGAAGTGAGAATGATTCCGCTTCATTATTACTTATTAATAGGGCGCTGCTTAATTAAAATTTGTGATATTTTCATTCTTTAAATTTAATGTAAAGGTTAGAAGGTCATAGGCAACGTATCCGCTTAGGTAGAAAGGTTATTTCACGCTTTTATTTTTACAATGTCATTCAGGTAAATAGCAGCATAAGAAATATGCGCTTTGTTCAACGCAAATAATAGATTAGGTCAAATATGCAATTCAGTCGTTTTAAAATTTCGTAATTGCTTTTATTTAAGAGCACGTCGAAAGGAATTATTCCGAAAAAGAAATAAGATGAATTAAACTAGAATCACTGCATTTGATAAAGAAAATAATAAAATTCGTAAGATGCACGATATCGTGGATGTTTAGCTGTTTTCACGCGACAGTATCGATTTCAATGGTTCGATTTTGGTGTTTATTACTGAAGTCTTACGGTGTATATTAAAATGGTGGATAGAAACAATTTAGCAAGGTCTGCGTTCCGGTCGGTACGAGATCACGTAACACACTATCTTTCGTTTTAATCGGCCTACAAAACTCTGTGTAAGGAAACTGTAAATTGCATTCTCGAATTTGCATACAACGGCAGGATTAGAGTAAAAACACGTTTTCTTCGCAAGAACATTTTGATGGTATTCTATTTATTTTACAATTTAGGTCTGCATATTCTCCAACGTCCAAATTCAATCGGAAAACACAATAAATGTCTAAACAAACTGTTATTTAACACGGACAAATGTGGACCTTATTGGGTATCGACTGTCAGACTCATGCGCCGCGCATTGTCAAACTGTCAATACCTACTTGAATATATTATATTTTAACTTCGAAATATTGTTATCACATAGTGTAAATCGGAGTTTGAAATAATCTTGTATTTTGTATAAATAAAATGCTCTAAATTTAACACTTATTGTTAGTTCAACATGTATATTGGTACGTGTTGCCTCAATATAAAATTATTTAAATTAGCACGAGGTTTAATAACAATTAGATATCATAGTTAGATTATTAATCTTTCTTCTTCCTTATCTAATCGCTGGTAGCCAAAGGGCTACCCCGGCTACTCATGGAACCGTTGGTAAGCTCACGGGCTCAATCTGTGAGAACTATGTAACACTGGCCTTAACAAGAGCAGTGCTGCGCTGAATCTCGTACCGGATCGGAATCGTGGCCCACTTAGAGGTTCCGGCGAGAAAGTCAATGGGTTGTGTCTATGGGTTGTGCTATAACAATAATCATTAACGTGCAAATTAAACTTTAAAAATATTATTGTGAAATTTGTTAATTAAAAAGTCAATTTAATAAGTTTAGAGAGTAAGTTTAGTGTATAAACTATATGGCTTACATTATATAACGGATATTCTTATATAAGCTATATTTTCAAGTAATTAATTCACGCCACGCTTCGCTGTGCACTAGTAATAAAAATGATACCAAATATTATTATTTTTAAGAATGAGGGGTGGATTGCTATTGGCCCAGAGGCCTTTCCAGTTTCACAAAGATAGGTGGGCGAGGAAGGGCTCAGAGAGGAGGGGCGGGATTTACTAACAGCTACCCGACTACAGAGAGACCTAACAACTCAAGATTAGCATCTTCTCTATCATCCTTCCACATTCATAGTTCACACTCTCTTACCAACCTCATTTTCATTTCGTCTCATCACATGTCCATACCATCCCAAACGCGCACATCTCAACTTCTCAATAATGAAGTCAGTTGGAGGGCTAAGCCAAGTTGGGGTCAAAAAGGACGTCTTCAGCAGACGAGCATACAGCCCATTTGATGGTGAGTGGTTACAGTCGCTCAGCAATGCCAGAGACGTAACCAAGCCGCTACCTACCACCAACTTAATTCTATTTGAATAAAACTTATTTTGAATGAAAATCAAATGAATACCAAATTCATAGAATGAATTTCAAACATTTCGTCGGCATCGAAATGTGTCGCTCTTTACTTACGCAATAGGGAGGAGGCATAAGGCAAATAAAAAAAATATTGAACAAGAAAATATAGCATCTTTTAGAACAGCTTAATTATAAGAAATAGATAATTCATATAACCCAAAAAACGAAGGAAAAAAGAAAAGTTTTGTCGTATCACATATTCAAAGTGACATTATTACTAAATCACAACAAATTTGTTAATGATAAAGAAATCTAGAATGAAATTTGAATACGAGGTCATCGAGGATGATTTGCTTCAAAATCGTTTAAACTAAATAAACTGCTTAAAAAATGATTCATCCAATGATTGAAATTCGACCATAATTACTAATTCATAACTATTCTCTTAATTATAATTTAATTTTAAAATAACAAACATAAAGACAATTTATTTTCTCTTTTGTATGTTTAATATAATTAAAAAAAACTTTCTTATATGGCAACATTATAGGTTCGCAATTGTCAATTTACAAAAATATAAGTTTCCAGGCCATAAAATCTTCAAAGAGAAAAAAGCATAGTCGATAAACAGAGAAAAATGGTGATAACTTCCTATTATTTTTGCATGTTTGTATTAATGATTTAATTATCTATTAAAAGATTCTGAAACATTCTAGATAAAATAAATTAATACTTAAAACTAATGCGAATGTTGGTAAGATTAGAAAAATGCAACCACAGAAAGTCTTAGAAAAATTACACCAGGCTAGGCGTTCTGTTTTAAATTTATTGACTTCAAATCAAATTGTGGTACACTATTTATGTATACTAGAGGGCCCGCAGTAGTCGAAATTCGACTATAATTAATTGGAATTGTAAGTTTGTTCAATATTATGATTGTATTTTATACTTCTATAATCACAAATTACGCCAAGACTACACTATAAAAAATATTAACAAAGACAAATAATATTTAATCTATTCTCAATTTGACAACAGACGTCAAGAACAAAAGTTTGACAATAAATAGTATGCATGCGTGTGTGCGTCAAATACATGGTATGTAGTGTGTGTAATGTTTTCTTTATTGATTTAATGTATCTTTTATGCACTATTTAAAAAAAGTATTAGCATTGTGCACTTCTTCTCTATATTCTCTATAAGTGTGGAAAATTTCATACTCCTCCGTCCTCGCAATTTTCGTAAAAAGGGATACAAAGTTTTTGCTTCACGTATTAATATATAGATATTTATTTTGTGGGATTTATAATGCGTTTATTCCTTTTCATACATATTGTTGCTTCTTTTTTCTATAGTTATCAAGATCAAATCTAGTTACGAGAAATGTAAAATATTAGGTTAGGTTAGGTAGTACAATAAAAGCTTTTTGTTCGCATGGTATACGTTCCGTAAATATGCCGCGAATACGAAACCGTGAATATTCGGTTGGATACTTACATATTGGAATACTTTTTGAAGCATGTAGGTACCGATGTACCTATTAGATAGTGAATAAAGAAAGCTTTAGCCGCGAACATAGGAATTGGGTCGCATTTTTTTAATCCGCGAATAGTGAAAAAGCGATTAAGGAGCTTTTACTGTATACCGAAAGTTTCTATATTTTTGTTTAAAAAAAATATGGTTTCTATCTTTTTTTAATTATTTTTAAATACATATCCGTTAATTTAAAAATGACGATGCGATAAATTGAATACGAATATTTAATAAGCCACCGAAGTTTTATTGGCGTTCAATTACAACACAAAACGACGTAACAGCATTGTGCGTGAGAAGGCAAATATTTATTACGGTTTTATCCTTCACATTTATTTGAATATTAATTTTAATTATATATTTGCCATGAATATGAATAGAATTTTTAAATTAAGGATAATCTAGATGCGCTGTTAGTAGCTCATGGTACAAACAGCAAAAAGTTTAGAACATGTCTTAATATTCGCATATTTCTATCACCGAAGAGTTCATGTATAACGCTTTGATAGACAGGACAGTATTTGTTACTAGCAAAGCATTTTAAAGTTCGACCTCATGTCAAACGGAGGAAGGTGACATTCATGCTGTGCTCTCAATTTTTTTTTTATTGCTTGGATAGTTGGACGAGCTCACAGCCCACCTGGTGTTAGATGGTTACTGGAGCTCATAGACATTTACAACGTAAATGCGTCACCCACCTTGAGATATAAGCTCTAAGGTCTCAGGATAGTTACAACGGCTACCCCACTCTTCAAACCGAAATGCATTACTGCTTCACGGCAGAAATAGGCGGGGTGGTGGTACCTACCCGTGCGGACTCACAAGAGGTCCTACCACCAGTAAAATTTACCAGACTATTAACTTCACTGAATCTATCAGGCTGAGGCAAATAGGCAGGCAAAAACAACTGACCATCTACATCACAAAAATACTAATAATTAATAATTCAGAACCAATATACATTGCAAGATACAAGGGCAACGACACCAACATGAGCGTACAAGGCGCCTGATAGTGATTATCACCGCTTCTCTTAGCCATCAGCAATGCTACGTCAAGTCATGTCTGCCAACATTCGGTTACAGCATTTGTAAGCAATAAAAACGGTGGAAGATATAAACTTGCCTGTACTGGGAAATATGTTGAAATTGGATTTTTTCCCCGCGGAATCAACTTCACTGTAAGTTGAAATGAATACTCCATGAATACTCCTGTGTAAAACGTCGATCGGATAATGTTACGCTTTGTACAAAATCGGAATACAAAGCGTTACAAAGTATGCCTCGTGAAGCATGTGCTTACGAAATACAATATAACAATGTTTTGTTTAGCGCAACAAGAGAGAGGTCAATCGAGAAAAAAAAAACTGGCATTGACTTTGTTGCTGATGATTGCCACGGTAATCTAGTGTTAGTGACCCAGATCACTGAGTTACCGGATCCAGTTCCCGGCTGAAACCAAAGTCTGTTACTGATATTTGGTTTTCGAGATCAGTGTGCGAGTTTTTTAAAGTTCTCGATAGCGTAAAAGTTAAGTTAAACTTAAGCCCTTTAAATGTGGAACATCTCATTTTTTATGGTCAAAGGATCTTGTATGCTACCATTACACAGAACTAGCGCGTAAACGATTCCGGCCTACTCTAGCTACAAAGACGCATCCCTATCATCCGTGTATAGTGTCGGTACCTCAACCTTATTTCCTACTCAACTCTTCAGTTCCTTTCCGTTTCCATTCCTTATGGATCGACAGACGAACTCTCTGAAAGTATATGTATCATGACGATGAAGTAACAATTGTATTATATAATCGCAGTCCCTCCCTTCAAACTGTAACGCACCATATCGCACCTTTAGAATTATAGAGAAACATTTCGAAATTTTTTGATTACGACTTTAATTCAAAAATGGACCTAGAACGACCCCTTTCAACGACTCTCAATAACCAAATGACCAAAATTAACTTAAAAAGGGACAAACTTATCCATCGGTCTCTTTCACTCCGTCCCCTCCCTCTACGACTTTTCGGTTGGAAAAGTTTATACGATGTTTTCCAAAAAATACATTTTTTGGTTTGGATCTCTATTATTCTAAAGGTGCGATATCTTCGCGAAAGAATTAATATCAAACCTCCAAACAGCAATAAGCAATCAGACATAAATAAGGTCAAATTAAAAAGAGGTTCCTGTGTTTCTATCCATCCAATCACTAATTTTGTATAATTACGGCGGAAATGGGCGGGGTGGTGGTACCTACCCGTGCGGACTCCCAAGAGGTCATTCCACCAGTGATTTCCTACTGCGAATTACAGACGCGTCTTTCTTGATATAATCATCATTAAACGGAGATACCTTTCGATGGTCGTTTCATAACCGAGCAAGGTTAATACTGAGGTCACGTTAAACACATTTGTAGATTCATTTAGCACATCAAATACACTGTTTGAGTCTAGCAAACTTATGGCTCTTTCAAACATGTTGTCACTAACAGAGTGTGAGGTCAAGGCTCAGTTTCAAAACAAAGTTTATGTCAGTTTAATTAAGATGAAGACGTTTAGGCTATTATTAAGAAATATAGGGCAATAATAAAATAAACTCAATTTATTGTTAGTAGAGTTAAATGGGTATAACGGTATGCTCTTGCTGTGATTCCTTCTCCTAAGCTGTACCTCCTACTTGATAGATGTGGTCAGATCGCTTTATCGATAGCATAAAAATTCGGTCGGAAAAAAATTACTCTAGTTCGATGTGCAATCTTGCCCGTCGATACAAACCAATGAGTTTCTCACTGCTCTTGCTAGGGCTTTTTTTAATTTTTTTATTGCTTTGATGGGTGGACGAGCTCACAGCCCACCTGGTGTTAAGTGGTTACTAGAGTTCATAGACATCTACGATGTAAATGCCCCACCCACCTTGAGATATCGGTTCTAAGGTCTCAGTATAGTTACAACGGCTGCCCCGCCCTTCAAACCGAAACGCATTACTGCTTCACGGCAGAAATAGGCCGGGTGGTGGTACCTGCCCGCGCGGACTCACAAGAGGTCCTACCACCAGTAAAAGCTGGTGTTAGTTCTCTCAGGTTGAACCCGTGAGCTCACCTTTATGTGTGAAGCGTAGCTAAAATAGCCCCTTAGGCTATCAGTGACTTGGCATCGAAAAAGCCTTTGAAAACATTCATGCGTAACATTCATAAAGAAAAGTGTTTATATACTTAAGTATTTCCCAGTACAGGCAAGTTTATATTTTCCAGCGTTTTTATTGCTAACAAATGATGTAACCGAATGTTGGCAGACATGACTTGACGTAGCATTGCTGATGGCCAAGAGAAGCGGTGATAATCACTGTCAGGCGCCTTGTACGCTCATGTTGGTGTCGTTGCCCTTGTATCTTGCAATGCATATTCTGAATTATTAATTATTGTTATATTTGTGATGTAGATGGTCAGTTATTTTTGCCTGCCTATTTGACAGTAGAATCAAGGGAGTATTTTGGCTTCGTCTTGGTTGATGGGCGTGCTCACAGAGCTTAGCCTGAGAGATTCAGTGGAGTTAATAGTCTGGTAAATATTCACTCGCGAAGCAAATGCTCTTGATTTGTTAGGTCTCCTTCGGAGGCGCTCGGGCAGTTGTTAGCAAATCCCACCCATCCTGGCTGAGCCTTTGCTCGACCACCTGTCTTGATGAAAAGTGTTTACTTATTTAAGTCAAATTCATTAATTAATTTAACTAGATGAAAAATTTGCTGTGTGTCACACGTGTGAAAGTTATTTTGTGTACTTGCGTGTGTCTGTCAGTACGTGTGTGTGTGGGTGGTTGTGGATGTGTGTTGTTCATATTACACAATTGCATAAATGAAAATTGTGCAACAAAAAAATGAACGTACCAAAAACGTAAGCCGTGTATTACAATTTCACCTTAAAGATTTGTATAGAAGTTTAAGTCGACATGTAATCTTTTTAAACAATTTCCTTGGGTCCCTATTTGCCATTACAGCTTACTCCTACTTATTATTTTAATAAGATTTTTAGTTTATTAGATCGCTATTTAGTTCAAAGAAATCTTTTGAAAGTGTTTTAAGTATTTTACTAATTTGAAAGTGTGTTTGTTACATACTGTTGTTAAAGTTGATAATGAAACATATTTTTCAAAATTGTCCTGCATTTATAATATTATTACGTATTTTTTGCATATAACTTTCTTGAAGTAAGTTGGAATGTTTTTATCTCGATTTACATAAAGTTCATAGTGTACTTAGTTAATTTTTCATTGATTTAAGCAAAGCCACGAATATCACGAAGAACACGAGCACCGAAATTTTGACACGAGGCTTCATAAATTATAGGTACTGCTTCTTCTTCTTATTTGTAAAGTAGGCTGTCACTAAAACATTTTTTGACATAAAATGTACTATTCTTAATTACTATTTTCAAAAGTAGCAAATATTAAGTATGTACCCAGTACAGATTTCGATTACTTTGGAACTACATACCTATTGAGCATAGTATTAGCAAGGTAGCAAAATCTAAAGATGGAGCTAGATAAAATATATATAGGTACCTAATGATATGGAGTACTTCAGAATGAATAAATAATAAAAGACTTAATTGCGTTTTCTGTTACATAATAAGAAAACAACATTTAAAGCCCTCAATCTCTTTTTAAATTAATGTTAAAAATTAAACAGTAAACAGTATTAATAAACTATACAAAACTGAATTCTCTTTTTACTAAATGACAGACTTCACTCCATGACACTGAAGAAAATTTCTCTTTAAAAACTAAAGAGTTTGAAATAATAAACTTTTTTTTTACACATATAATTTCAAAAAGAATAAAAAATGAAGAAACATTCTTTTGTGAAATTATACTGTAAACGACATCGAAAAAAAAACAACTAAAGTAGGTAATAGAAGTCACTGGAGCCTTTAATTTTAGTTTGTGTTGAGTGTTGTAACGTGTAAGATACCGTGTGCGCGGTATATCATAGCCGAACTAAACACTATTATTATGAAGGCAGAAAAAAACGGATGTTTCGACATTGTGTTGCATTCAAAATTACTAAGGTGTAATAACGTATTTCATAGCTTACAAACATACACCTCGTTTTTCAAGACTTCACGATGAGCAAAAAAATAAAGCCATGGATCATGTACGAAGAAAACTGTGTGCACAACGTCCACCCATTTAAGCAATAAAAAAAGATGCATTCGAGAATCAACTACCTTTAAGCAATCTACGACGGAGACACACTGTCAGCTGTTAGCAAATGCCACCCCTCCTGGTTGAGCCCATGTTCGCCCACCCGTTCTGACCAAGCTGGAAAGGTCCAGTCCAGGTCCAACCAGTCACCCTTTCATACCAAAAAATCCGTACGCTTGTTGAGCGCTGGCAAGAAGCTGTAATTATTATTTTTAAGTTAATTAAAATTTTATTTTAATGTACAATTAGTACAGAGAAACCAGTCGTCTTAATCATATTTTTAACATTGACATACTTTGAAACGAAAATATTTGAAGAAAGTCACACAAGATACGGATTTCTACTTCGCAAATAAAACTAAGATGATAATGTGGAAGGTAAACAATTCTTAGCTGATGTATGGACACTACGAGATGCGAAAATTGTGTATTCGATTTTTTTTACATTTGAATACACGGAGAATTCAATTTACAATCATTGATAGATTTTTATAATCTTAGTCAGAATTTTTTTATTTTATTTTATTTAGTGAGCGTTTTTACGAGTATTGTGTAATAGTGACCAGCCATTGCATACATTTTAAAAATATCTAGTTTGTTTATCATTCGTTCTGAATGAAACAAGCTTTAAGAAGTTTGATAATTTGTTTGTATTGATTCGATTTCATACCTACGTCAAATTGGAACCTAGTGCTTATTTGGTGAACTAATCACAAGCATGTCTCTCATATTTCGTGAACCATAAGCGATCGCAGCTAACGAACACCACCCTCGCATCACAAATAGGACTCCGTTGATAATCCGATGTTTTAGGATATTGCACTAAAATCACATTTCGTATTATATTGAAGTTTTTTGAAACTATTAGCCGGATTACACGCAATACATACGCGATGGCCACGACTTAAAGATTAAAGTATCAAAATCACAACACCATACTACAGAATTACATTAAAAAATGTTAAAAATGAAACATAGGTAGGTACGTAACTCTAGAATCAGGTAGCACGCGATCAGTTTCAGACGTTTTTTTGTCGTATTGTATTGTCAACAAACTAATACCATGCAGTGAACCGGCAATGGAAAGTTTTAAGTTTCTCATTTTATTTGATTTAACTTCTCATCCGTCATCTTACGTGTTAAAAGTTCCTTGTTTTTTTTCTTTCTTAATGATTACACAAAGTAGAGTTAAAGAGTAGGTTTATTTAAACTTGTTGTTAAATATTATCGGATTTAAATGGATTGTATTTGGAAATGGATTGTATTATTGTTGGATGGTAAGCTCGCTCGGTTGGGTTCCATCAGCTTGCCTGTTCCGGTTTTCAATACGTTCTGGTTTGATTGGCGAAACAATTTGGATTTTCACCACATGTCTTAAAGTAGCATTCACGTCGTGACGTCTATAGTTCCGGTTGCCGTAAGCCGTCTGTCTACACATGCATGGCAAAAAATTTCGTAAATACTTATGTTTATGACAGCTACTTACGGTAGATGTATCATTTTGACTTCAACTAAAAAAGCAAAATATTAGTTAGGAATTCAACAATACAGGCATACTGCCATCCCGTAAGTTCGAGTAACATTTCTGAGCTTCCGGTTAATTCGAGGATGCCATTGAAATTCTTGCAGGAATGGTGTTTTGAAATCCTTTTTACAGTAATAATACAGCGTGGTATGGACATGTGATGCGTAGAGAGATGATGCATGTGACTAGGAGATGTATGGAAATTGTAGTACAAGGTAGAGGGGGAAGAGGTCGACCGAAGAAGACATGGAGTGAGTGTTGAGATGACGGCTGATAGAAGAGAATGGAAGAGAAAAATTTGCTGTGCCGACCCCACCTAGTGGGATAAGGTGGAGAAAAAGGAGAGAAGATTACAGTAATAATACTATTGCCAAGGGATTCACAACGATTCATGCATTCCGTAATATTAACAACTTAACTTGCTTACTGTTGAGCAATCTCGCTTTTGATCTTGTTTTTCTTTTAAAATCATGACATGATGATGCTTATCTAAAAATTAATCTAATCGAATCTACTGTTTTGTATTCGCGCGTAGTGTGTGAATGAGAACTCGGCTTAAATCTGATAAATAAAAATAAACATTTCGTTTGGTTCTTCGTGTATATACGAAAGGTTCACGCATTGGTCGATTGACGTTAAAACAGTATAGGTAATTATAAAAAATATAAGATGTGGTGTCGTGGGACACCAGTTAGGAATGAAGTTCCTTCGGCTAATGTAGAATCGACACAATTTGCAAAAAAAAATCGTGCTGAATTTTATGTAGGTTTTCTTGATTTTTCTCTTAAATTTTGCTGATTAGTTTTTATTTAAGTATAGGAAAGTATTTAGGAAATTCAGTATTTTAGGAAATAATAAATTACGTAAAATAGAAAGAGAATGGATGAGAGAACGAAAAGAAAGAGGGAGAAAGAGAAAGATATTATACACTACTCGCTTGTGTATGCGACTGTCGCGCCTGCGCACGTCTTATTTAACGGTTTTATTCCACGCACTTTTTTCCACGGATTTTTTCTTACGGTTTTACTATCACATTTTTTTCAGTTCGGTCGCGCAGCAAAATCCCTATCCCCTCCAAGCCTGCCGTAAGGAACTTCGTTCCAATAATATGTATAGGTTATTGGTATACGTTGACTATTGGTATATGTTGCCTCAGTATAGGTAGTTGTTGTTGTGCAAGGAGGTTTTATTACAATAACATTACGATCGAAGTGCGATAAGTAAACGCAACAAAAGGACATATTATTTCTATATTTTGCAATAGTTGCAGCAGAGTATTACCGTAACTTATGACTATAGATAATAATATCTATGATGGTCAATGTTGGTAACAATATCGAAAACCTTGACTATTGAAGTGTTGATAATAAGCGAAACAAATGTTATATTGGTTCTTTTATTATTATTCGACAACGATCCTAAAGTTTTTATCGCATATAATGTCGAAAAATCTAAGTAAAATGTTTAAAAAGATGTATCTATGTTTTTTTAGTTTACACAATAAATAAATTCTGTAGCCGTCGTTCGTTCAAATTCTGCTGATATTTTCCTGTTAAGCGTATGTCATACTTATTGCTTATGTTCAATACAAAACCGATGATAGTGAATTGTGTATCATAAACACTTGACTCAAGAGAAATCACACCCACAGCGTGTCATGGAAAGTAAAAGTGTACCACTACCGCGACTGGTGACTGTCAATCTGAAATGTTTTATTAATGCATTCTTGTGTACTGTAGACATGTTGCATAACTGCATACCTAACACGTTTTTTTGGACACCTTGAATTTCACGAATGCTGCCTTCCATGGTAGTGTTTTTTTTCTTTTTAATTACGCTTAAACTTAGCGTATGGATTTTTAGTCACGAAGCCAGCCTCGATTTGATGACATACCTTCGCTTACAGTTTTGAGATAATAAATTATTATGTTACCTATCTAACGAGTACTAACCCTTTGGTAAAATGATATTAAAATCTAAAATTTGTGTATTTATTTATTAAATAAATATTAAATAAAATAAAAGTAGTATATTAATACTGTTCAAAGTTTCCTTGTTTTTTTTTTAACTTGTAAATTTTTTTTTATTGGCCGTTCGTAGACAAGCGTACGGCAAAGTTTCCTTGATCTTTATTTTATTTGTAAATCTTTTTTTATTCGCCGTAGGTAGACAAGCATACGGCTCACCTGATGTTGAGTGGTTACTATCGCTCATGGATGCTAGCAATGCCATGGGCAGAGCCAAGCCGTACAAAAAAGAGAAGATTACTCGATATTTTTTAATAGAAGCTAAATATTATAATTTTATTGGTATTGGATAGGTCTCCAGGACAAATCGTCGATCGTCGACCGTCGACCGGTTAAATAATCGAGGATTCCGTCGGATCCGGGAAGCGCGGCTGAAGTATTGTCATATTACATTTTACGAAAACAACATCATTTATTTAAATGATTTTTGCAAAAGGCTCTGGATGAAGAACCCCGTAAAATGACAATTTTGGGTCGTCGACCTAGCATTTTTATCGTTTCTGCTCGAGTCATGAATAATAAATAGTCTAACCAAACAGGATTTTTTAATTCGTAGGTATCCATCCATATTGATGCGATACGTGCTGTTTGTGTATACAATGAAACATGAACATACATTTCGATAAAATACGTATTTTTTTTAGTTAATATACCTAAATACATATAAATAACTATCAACTAACTTAAATTCATAAAAAAATATTCAAAGCGGTATTTTTTTAAAATTGAATGAGGCTTTCGAATTTGGAATTTAATAACCGTTTCACTTACCGAGATCTCGATTATTGTTCGATGTTCGTTGAGCGTTAGCCAACAAAAATAACGAAACGAAGATCACACTTGGTACGTTTTTCGAAAATAGATACATTTTTATAGCACCTTTGAATTAAAATTAAAATAAATAAATAGACACTGACAATAGACAACTATACGATTAAAATTTAAAAAAATATATTAATAAATTAAAAAAACTTTTTGGTTATTCTGATGTTCGAATTTAGAATTTCGATGTCATTCTTTCGCGGTTATCTTCGACCGCGGTATCGTTGGAGCGCGTGCTGCGCGGCCTTTGGCTTGTACACTGAACGGAGGCTGTGCGGGCGCACGGACTATGTAGAGAAAGAATAACATAACCGCGGACCGGTCGATGCCATAAAACACCTTGCCATCTTCGGCAATTATATTATGCGTCAGAAGAACTCGAAAAAGTTTCTTCTTATTTAAACGCATCTTGGTTTTTGCGTCAATATTACAAACAGTGTATTGATAATAAATTTTTTTTATAAAACTAAAGTTCGAACCACGGAGCCTTTTAGAATAGACTAGGCCTTGTTACACATTAAAACGTAAATAGCTTGCAATCATTTAGAATACAACATGATATGCGTTTGTCTCCACAGCGGCATTTACATATTTTTTGTTCACACGCACGTGAAACTATGTAAAAAAAAACTGATAAAGCTGTGTTATTATACCCAAGTTATAGTTAAGTTCCAAAAAAAAGAATAAATACTTTTTGGGTATTCTTTTGTTTATCTCGGCTATCTACATTATAGACAGTATTAGATAATCATAGATAGCTATTTCAGCGCTGTTGCAAGTGATGAGAATTAATTAAATGTGAAAATCGTGCGAAACACCCGTTGAATAATTATAGTGTTTATAAAATTAATTGTGTATTGGTATCCGCAATTCAACCACGAAGTCAAACAGAATCTTCCCGTTGTCTGGGTTCCTGCTGCTTCACCTGCCATCTAGTAAGCTCCGCAAAGCTACTAATTTAAACTTCCGCTATTACCTACTTCAGAAAGTAGAAGTGTGCTTTCTCTGTGTTGTTGTGTTCTCTAATAAACAAACGATTCGAGGTCTTTGAACAAAAAAATTAAGTTCATAATGTATAAATTTGCTATTAGTATAGGTACCATACCCGATCCGGTGGAATGAATGGTAAACAGTCGACGTCGCCCTAAACACGTCATTACGGATCCTCGGATCCATTAACGGTGCTTTTAGGTACCTCAAGCACCGATCACCGTCCTCGCCGAACCTGGTACTGGCGACGAAGGGCTCGACGAGTAAATAAATGAACGCATAGACTCAGCCCACTGAGTTTCTCGCCGGATCTTCTCAGTGGGTCGCGTTTCCGATCCGGTGGTAGATTCTGCGATCCTGCTCTTGCTAGGGCCAGTGTTTGCAACACTCTCGGCTTGAGCACTAAGTTCACCTACTAGCTCGGTGAATCTAGAATAGCCCCTCGAGGCTACTGGACTAGGTAGGGAAAAGAAAAAGAAAAAAAAAGTTAGGTACTATGGTCCGAACTAAGGCAGTGGATCGAGTTTCATAAGCTACAGGTATATTATTAACGGTACTGAACTTTGAACTTATTCAAAGGTTTAACCGACGGCTTCAGGCTATCAAGTCAATAGAATCCAGTATTAGGTTCCATCGAGTTCCAGTAGTACCACCCAAAACCGGACTAGAAAGAGACTAGCCAGATTCGTCTGCTCCTACCATCTCAGCCGTAGTCTTCAGTGGACCTGTGACGCTTTTAACAGCGATGAAACATCGGGAACTCACTAAAATTAACAATTGTGGTAAAAAGTCGTTAAATATAATAATAAATGACTTCGAATGACTCGATGGTGCAGTAGTTACCGGCCCTGACTGTTGTGCCGAGGGTCGTGTGTTCACTTCTCGCATCAGACAAACATAGCGTGATGAACATAGTGTGTTGGTTTGTTTGCTCTTTGCCTAAGTGTTTATTATCTATAGAGGTACATATATATTTAAACGTAGACAGGTATGTATAGTATATCAGTCTCTTGTACTCATAACACAGGGAATTGTAAATTGGGGCCAGATGACCGTGCGTGATTTGTTCCCAGTTATTTAATTATTTATTTAAAGGTACAATAATTAAAAACATGACTGTTGTGGTCGACGTAGGTTGGTACCTACAACATCCCGCTCATTAATACCTAATTTCTCAAAATGGAGTGGGATGGGATTATGTATGAATATGAGTTTCTTTATTCCGACATAACTTTCTTACTTAACGCGTAAGACTATAATTATTTTGGCATGGCAGTCGCATTTTACATTATTAGGTATACATATATGTATGTATTTAACGAGTTTTTATCACGATAGTTAGGTTGGTATTTTAGAAATCCTGCTCATTATTACCTACCCAATTTAGAGGTCGCACAACGTGCAAATTTGTCTTCAAAACTTATTCAAGGTCTTCATTTTATTTAATAGAGATGTGTAAATAGGCACGTTTTTTTTGTTTTTTTTTTAAAGTTAAACTTCTTTAAGCAAGTTGAGAGTAACATTGAACTCGCAACAAATTCGTTACGGTTAGAGAGAAAAAATATAATTTAGGAAGAGCGAGAGTGAGAAAATAGACAGAGCGTCTCGAGAATCACTCGACCGTGGAGAGAGGGAAAAGTCAAAGTTAAGTCGTTTAGCTTAGTGACATCTATTGGATTTCATATAAACTATTACATTGTAAGTGGTGTGAACAGTTTAGTTATTAAAATATTTACAGAGACCGGTTAAATAAAAGGACGCGTTCGGTAATCATCTTTAGCTCGGTGAAACTGACATGGTCTCTAAACCATCAGCTTAGGTAGGAAAAAAAAAGCAATCATCGAATACCGGCAACAACTTCTTTCTAAGTTAATGTTATAATCTCGAAGTACGTTGAAGTTTCACTTCTGTCACGACCACCAAGTTGCACGCGCATCAGTTTTTTTTATGTTGGGTCCGACGAGCTCATTGTCCACTTGGTGTTAATTGCTTACCGGAGCCCATAGAAATCAACAATGTAAATGCCGTCATCTACATGATATGAGTTCTAAAGTCTCTGTTTTTAGGTACATCGGCCGCCCCAGCCTTTAAGACGAAACGCATTACTGTTACACGGCAGAAATAGGCAGAGTGGTGATACCTACCCGTGCGGACTGACAAGACGTCCTAATGCCTGTAATTACACAAATTTTAATTTTTGTGGATTTGGTCTTTATTTAACTATTTTAGTATTATTGTTGTTACGATTACTAATTTATTTTCTCAGACTTATAACTGAAACGAAATATCATAATATTTTAGATAATATTCGATTTTTTTACTGAATCACACGACTGTCAAATTTTAGTGGGCACCTGGCAAACCTTCAATCCTGCAAAACTCTTGTTCTAACAATTGTATGTTTATTTTCTTTATGTCTCGTGATGTTAATTGGTCATTCGAGCTTGACTACATGACACGAATACCACACACGTTGAGAGGTGCGTAGCCGTCTAGTTCCAATCTACAAACTTGGACGCAGGTGTCCTTTAAAAAGCTACTCTTAGTAGGCGACGGTGACTACCAGTAATCAGATCGACCGTATCCTTGTATCCCGTATCCAGACGAGTAGAGGCCCATCTGCTGAGGAGCACTCACTGATGCTCATAGATATCAAAAACTGCAGGAGCATAGCTGAGCTAAGTACCTCTTTCCTAACTACCTTTTCTGCTTCTTCTTTCTTTATAAGGCATTCAGTGTGCTTAGTGCGAGTTTTTTAACGTTCTCGATAGCGTAAAAGTTAACTCAAATTTGTATGCAGTTGGAATAGCGCCCCTAGCGGCAAACGTAGCTAAACGTTTCAACTGCATAGAAATTTACTCGTACTAAGCACACAGTTTCTTGTGATATCATTGTTGCCACTTTCAGTGCGAATTTAAAAAAATATAATAAATATTAAAACACATATTCTGTTAGATAAAAAAATCGGTTGTCTGTAAAGTTGGTTTACTGACGATAGTTGAACGTGACAACTTCATAAAAAAATACTGATGGAATGGTTTCATTTTTCAATTATCGCAATTATCGTTGCTATAAACAATTGACACCACATTTACTTTTCACTGAACTTCGTACTTGACGAAAACATGTAAATGTATTATTGTATAGTAGCTGTCCACACGAATGCATCGCTCACTCAAGTAGGAGGTGTCAACGTGGAGGCCGATTGTGCCTCTTTGTCGCTCGTTGCGCGCTCTCGCTTGCACTTCAAGCCTTAAATGGAACGCCTCAGAGCGAGGTAACGCCGCATGAGTCATGATTTTTCGTGCGTGCAGCCGGCTCCATCGAATTATAAGACGTTGTCACGTCAAATAATGATACAGCTCAGAATGAGGTGAAGTTGATATATTTGAGATTGTAATGAATTAAAATGAAATGAAATGAGATGAGATGAAATGAAAATGTTGTGAATTTACTAAACTAGTGTGTTCTTCAGTAGAACTCGAAAAATCACGTCTGGCTACTTTGTTTCATTTTCGACACTTGTGCATTCTCAAAAATGTTAAACAGTGAATGAATCACCGCCACTACACATTTAAACCTCAAGAAGCACTAAAATAACAAAACAATTTATACAACCTTTTTTTTATTGCTTAGATGGGTGGACGACCTCACAGCCCACCTGGTGTTAAGTGGTTACTGGAGCCCATAGACATCCACAACGTAAATGCGCCACCCACCTTGAGATATAAGTTCTAAGGTCTCAGGTATAGTTAAAACCCTTCAAACCGAAACGCATTACAGCAGTAATTCACGGCAGAAATAGGCAGGGTGGTGGTACCCACCCGCGCGGACTCACAAGAGGTCCTACCACCAGTAATACCTCAATAAACCTCATATCTCGTCTTCACGTTAAAGAGTCATATCGATGAGTTGTTAATTTTTTTCAATTTAAACTTTTTAAATATATATAGTAAACGACTAAACGTTAGAAGTGCCAAAGTCTATTAAGTGTTTGGTTCTGTGGAATTGTGTAAAAGAGACGCTATCGGTGGACTTATTCAAAAAAGTGTATTGAAGTATCAATAAATACTGCTTTTTCATAAAGAAGTTCTTCGAAGATTATTAGCTTGTCTAATAATATTAGATTGTCTAGAAGAGCCATAAATTATAATGCACTGAAAAAAGTCACTGAAGTAGGAAACCTATGGAAATGAAACGTCAACAAAAAATTCGTGCCACTGTGACGTCATCTGGCCACAAAACATGGCGGTTTTAGTGCTGCCCAGAAGATTTTAATGTTAGTAGGTTCTATCGATAAACGTTCTCGGCTTATTTTATTTTAAATATTGTTGAGTATGAATGTATTTGTAGAATTTATACTTTAATAGGAAGTAAGTATATTGTTATGTGCAAAGATGATGTGATTTAGATATTATGTGAAATCTAAGACGAGTTCGTGCTTAAAATTTTCCAAGTAAACGATATGACAATTTTTAAAATTTGCTACACTGATTTTATAAAGTTGTCGTTTGCCGCAAAACATAAAGATATGGCATAGTACAGTGCCATCAGCCCATTTCTAGCATGCTGAATGTTAACGTATTTTGAGTACGTGTTTTTCTTAAACTATTACAATCTATTTTAATTGTTTTGCTGACCTAAAGTCCGTAACACACTACCACAGTGCACCTCAAGGAAGGTGCACCGCACTACCGTACCGCACGCAAATTTTAAACTTAACAAGGGACCGCCTGATAAAAAAAAAAACACCTACAGTACATTTATTCGTTAATGAAATTACAAACGTCATTCCTTGTGTTCCTCTCTAAAATCACTTAATTAATAAATATTTAACGAATTTACAATAGTGTTTTACTCACTGCGGAATAAAACTATTTTATTTAAATAGTTCCGAAGAGATTTTGTCGATAGCCTTTTTCCCGAAATATCTAAACAGAATGTCTAAATATGTTTTGATGACATAATATTTTAAAGAGGTATTTATGATTAGTGTCATGATGAATNGCCCTAATGATTTCTATACTTTCCCTAAAATAAAGAATAAATTGCGTGGACAGAGATTTTCATCACCTGAAGAAGCTGTGGACGCCTACAAAACGGCCATTTTGGAGACCCCAACTTCCGAATGGAATGGTTGCTTCAATGATTGGTTCCATCGTATGGAAAAATGTGTCAAATTTCGCGGAGAATATTTCGAAAAGCAATACCTAAATACATTTTTAAATAGTAATGTTGTGTCACTTCGTTAATTCGCGAAATTTTCAGTGCCGCCCTCGTATAAGAGACGTACTGGTAATTTCTTATCTGATAATTTAAAAGAGAATAGAGTGGTAAAATCGAAACAACTACTGAAGCGGTACGCAAAGGGAGGTCATAGAAAAATTTTGTTTACGGATGAGAAAATTTTTACAATTGAGCAACATTTTAACAAACAAAATGACCGTATTTATGCTCTAAGGAAGCTTCCCAATTAGTCGACAGAGTGCAACGTGGGCACTATCCGACTTCAGTGATGGTTTGGGGGGGTATTAGCTATGAAGGAGTGACTGAGCCATACTTTTGTGAAAAAGGTATCAAAACATCGGCACAAGTGTATCAAGATACCATTCTTGAAATAGTAGTGAAGCCCCTTAACAACACCATGTTCAATAATCAAGAATGGTCCTTCCAGCAAGACTCGGCGCCAGTTCATAAAGCTCGGTCTACGCAGTCTTGGTTGGAAACGAACTTTTCGGACTTCATCAGAGCTGAAGACGGGCCGTCGTCTAGTCCCGATCTTAATCCGCTGGATTATGATTTATGGTCAGTTTTAGAGAGAACAGCTTGCTCTAAACGGCATGATAATTTGGAGTCCCTAAAACAATCCGTACGATTGGCAGTGAAAATTTTTCCCATGGAAAGAGTGCGTGCTTCTATTGATAACTGGCCTCAACGTTTAAAGGACTGTATTGCAGCCAATGGAGACCACTTCGAATAAGCTTTTTATACTTTAAATTGTTTTATATTTATATATTAAACTAACACAGCGTAAAAGTAATAAATGTTATTTGCAATAGAAATTTTTGTTTTTTCCTTTGTCTCAGTATTTATGGCAAGACTAGGTATCTTTAGACGTAGACAGGTATGTATATCAGTCTCTTGTACTCACAACACAGGGAATCGTAAATTGGGGCCAGATGACCGTGCGTGATTTGTTCCCAGTTATTTAATTATTTATTTAAAGGTACAATAATTAAAAACACGACTGCTGTGGTCGACGTAGGTTGGTACCTACAAAATCCCGCTCATTAATACCTAATTTCCCAAAATGGAGTGGGATGGGATTATATATGAATATAAGTTTCTTTATTCCGACATAACTTTCTTACTTAACGCGTAAGACTATAATTATTTTGGCATGGCAGTCGCATTTTACATTATTAGGTATACATATACTTATGTATTTAACGAGTTTTTATCACGATAGTTAGGTTAGAAATGTAGAAATCCTGCTCATTATTACTCAATTTAGAGGTCGCACAACGTGCAAATTTGTCTTCAAAACTTATTCAAGGTCTTTATTTTATATAATAGAGATGTGTAAATAGGCACGTTTTTTTTAAGTTTAACTTCTTTAAGCAAGTTGAGAGTAACATTGAACTCGCAACAAATTCGTTACGGTTAGAGAGAAAAAATACAATTTAGGAAGAGCGAGAGTGAGAAAATAGACAGAGCGTCTCGAGAATCACTCGACCGTGGAGAGAGGGAAAAGACAAAGATAAGTCGTTTAGCTTAGTGACATCTATTGGATTTCATATAAACTATTACATTGTAAGTGGTGTGAACAGTTTAGTTATTAAAATATTTACAGAGACCGGTTAAATAAAAGGACTCGTTCGGTAATCATCCTTAGCCCGGTGACGCTGACATGGTCTCTCTAAACCATTAGCTTAGGTAGGAAAAAAAAAGTAATCATCGAATACCGGCAATAACTTCTTTCTAAGCTAATGTTATATCTCGAAGTACGTTGAAGTTTCACTTCTGTGACGAGCACCAAGTTGCACGCGCATCAGTTTTTTTTTTTATGTTGGGTCCGACGAGCTCATTTTCCACTTGGTGTTAAGTGCTTACCGGAGCCCATAGCAATCAACAATGTAAATGCCGCCATCTACATGATATGAGTTCTAAGGTCTCCGTTTTTAGGTACACCGGCCGCCCCACCCTTTAAGCCGAAACGCATTACTGTTACACGGCAGAAATAGGCAGAGTGGTGATACCTACCCGTGCGGACTGACGAGACGTCCTACTGCCTGTAATTACACAATATGAATTTTTGCGGAATTGGTCTTTATTAAACTATTTTATTATTATTGTTGTTACGATTATTAATTTATTTTCTCAGACTTATAATTGAAACGAAATATCATAATATTTTAGATAATATTCGATTTTTTTACTGAATCACACGACTGTCAAATTTTAGTGGGCACCTGGCAAACCTTCAATCCTGCAAAACTCTTGTTCTAACAATTGTATGTTTATTTTCTTTATGTCTCGTGATGTTAATTGGTCATCCGAGCTTGACTACATGACACGAATACTACACACGTTGAGAGGTGCGTAGCCGTCTAATTCCAACCTACAAACTTGGACGCAGGTGTCCTTTAAAAAGCTACTCTTAGTAGGCGACGGTGACTACCAGTAATCAGATCGACCGTATCCTTGTATCCCGTATCCAGACGAGTAGAGGCCCATCTGCTGAGGAGCACTCACTGATGCTCATAGATATCAAAAACTGCAGGAGCATAGCTGAGCTAAGTACCTCTTTCCTAACTACCTTTTCTACTTCTTCTTTCTTTATAAGGCATTAAGTGTGCTTAGTGCGAGTTTTTTAACGTTCTCGATAGCGTAAAAGCTAACTCAAATTTGTATGCAGTTGCAATAGCGCCCCTAGCGGCAAACGTAGCCAAACGTTTCAACTGCATAGAAATTTACTCGCACTAAGCACACAGTTTCTGGTGGTATCATTCTTGCCACTTTCAGTGCGAATTTAAAAAATATAATAAATATTAAAACACATATTCTGTTGTCGGTTGTCTGTAAAGTCGGCTTACTGACGATAGTTGAACGTGACAACGTCATAAAAAAATACTGATGGAATGGTTTCATTTTTCAATTATCGCAATTATCGTTGCTACGAACAATTGACACCACATTCACTTTTCACTGAACTTCATACTTGACGAAAACATGTAAATGTATTATTGTATAGCAGCTGTCCACACGAATGCATCGCTCACTCAAGTAGGAGAAAGACAGATGTCGAACGCTGCCGAACGCGGAGGCCGATTGTGCCTCTTTGTCGCTCGTTGTGCGCTCTCGCTTGCACTTCAAGCCTTAAATGGAACGCCTCAGAGCGAGGTAACGCTGCATGAGTCATGTTTTTTCGTGAGTGCAGCCGGCTCACTTAAAGTTAAATTTATATTAAATTATAAGACGTTGTCACGTCAAAAAATGATACCGCTCAGAATGAGGTGAAGTTGATATATTTGAGATTGTAATCAATTAAAATGAAATGAAATGAGATGAGATGAAATGAAAATGTTGTGAATTTACTATACTAGTGTTCTTCAGTAGAACTCGAAAAATCACGTCTGGCTACTTTGTTTCATTTTCAACACTTGTGCATTCTCAAAAATGCTAAACAGTGAATGAATCACCGCCACTACACATTTAAACCTCAAGAAGTACTAAAATAACAAAACAATTCATACAACCTTTTTTTATTGCTTAGATGGGTGGACGACCTCACAGCCCACCTGGTGTTAAGTGGTTACTGGAGCCCATAGACATCCACAACGTAAATTCGCCACCCACCTTGAGATATAAGTTCTAAGGTCTCAGGTATAGTTACAATGGCTGCCCCACCCTTCAAACCGAAACGCATTACTGCTTCACGGCAGAAATAGGTAGGGTGGTGGTACCCACCCGCGCGGACTCACAAGAGGTCCTACCACCAGTAATACCTCAATAAACCTCATATTATTATCTCGTCTTCACGTTAAAGAGTCATATCGGAGAGTTGTTAATTTTTTTCAATTTAAACTTTTAAATATAGTAAACGACTAAACGTTATAAGTGCCAAAGTCTATTAAGTGTTTGGTTCTGTGGAATTGTGTAAAAGAGACGCTATCGCTGGACTTATTCAAAAAAGTGTATTGAAGTATCAATAAATACTGCTTTTTCATAAAGAAGTTCTTCGAAGATTATTAGCTTGTCTAATAATATTAGATTGTCTAGAAAAGCCATAAATTTTAATGCACTGAAAAAAGTTAAAACTTAATTTGACAGCTGACAATTTACAAACATCAAAATACAAGTACAATATGGCGCTAAACGGCTATACCTAAGTGCTATTTGTGATTCTTGGTTATTATTTTGATTTTAATAAAGACTGACTGATAAACTATGGCTGGATTTACTGAAAATGCATTGGTGCGGAAACTTCAAGATTTAAATTCTAGTCAACAAAGTATTCAAACATTATCTTTGTGGTTAATTCATCATAGAAAACACCACGCTGCCGTTGTTAAAACTTGGCTAAAAGAATTACTTAAAGGTACAGAACTTCCTACATAAACAGTGTTTTAAATGGCATAATTAAATGGGATTATCTTTTAATTATTTATTCAGTATTTCACCTCATGTTAAATAATGCACCGCAAAACGATTAACCATTTCGTAACCAAGTTTTAGAATAATCTAGACTACCGTCCTGATTATTTGCCTGATTTCGAGACTACTGAATCTTTACTGCTGTCTTTGCTCCAGACAAAATCACATAAACTCCATTCTGTAAAGTTTTCATTGAAGAAAATTAGAATTAAAAATATTTTGTATCAATCGACAAACTTAGATGGAATAACCGCAGTATACTTAGTTTCAACGTGTTTTCTTGTCATGCATTGCAATAACAAACCTCGTATGCATAAACTGCCAAAATATAATGTGATCTCTGTCGATTTTTTCGTTAGCTTTATTTTTGTTGTGTTTATTTCAATATGAGCGTTATCGGAATGCTTACAAGTCACACAATAAGAAATATAGACGGTAATTAGATTTTTCTAGTTCAACTGTAAATTAAAGAAATCAAATTAAACTTTTCAACAGCCAAAGACAGTAAACAACTCACATTCATGTATCTTGCTAATGATGTAATACAAAACAGTAAGAAAAAGGGACCTGAATATGGAAAGGAGTTTGGGGAAGTTCTTGTAGAATCATTTCAACATATGGCCAAAACTGGAATGGAATCTAAAACAAAGCATTCCTTGCATAGAATATTGAAGATATGGGAAGAAAGAGGTGTATATGATGCAGAAAAAATTAAGGACTTTAAAGATGCTAGTAAGTAATGAATTGTTACTTTCTCATTGTTATTTTTAGGTCTACTGCTCTTATTTACTTGTGGTGTCAGAATGAAGTTCTTTATCGATATATCAAATTATTACAAAAAATATATAAAAGGTTTTGGTATGATTCTGAAAAATACAAATGACACCAAGCATATGTCAAAAAGAAGGTGATGGTATTTATGTTATCTCTATGGACTCTGATAACCTCTTACCACTAGACGCCATTACAAAATTATGTGCAATGTCATTAAATTAGTGAAAACATATAAGTGTACATTTTACTGAACCATGAAATGATAACACCCATTTTATAAAATACCAAGAACAGTTTTGCAAGTCTTTGTGCCTTAAGAATAAATTACTAAAGTATCTATATCAAGCGAGGCAATTATTTGGTGTTGAAATCTGACAGGGAGGGACAAGTTATTTTAAGAAAATATTTGGGTGTTTAGTAACATCAGCCATGATGAAGGAAGTATATTGTGTAATAAAAATAAAATTGCATAATTTATACATTTGTGTAAATGCTGGTGGTGGGGCATATTCTATGCTCGTATAGGTATAGTTAACATCTTGTCTATTTCTGCACTAAAATAGTCACGCATTCGGTTTTGAAGAGTAGAACAGTTAATGTACATTAGAATTGTGACTACAACTTAACATTTTTATTTTACATTGAGTTATCTATGTACTCCTGCAACCACTTAACACTAGACGAGCCATGAGTTTTTTACAGATCTTCATAAAAAATAAACTAGCACACATTAATTAAAACTCAATTGATGTTAGTTTGTGTGCAAACACAGTATTATATACTGCCAAATACTCATTTATTAGAAGTTCAAGTAAACTTGTGAATTAACCTAAATGTAACTTTAGTTGCCGGCATCGAAGCACCCGTCACTCCGAGCAAAGTTAGCAAACGTAAATCGACTGATACAGAAGTTAAGGAGTCTACCAAAAAACATAAAATAGAATCTAGATCTAAGACTGAACGAAGAAGAAGCGAGACAAAAGTTGAAGTTGACGGGCAAATAGAAACTCATACGACGTTGAGTCCCAAAACACCTCCTGGAGACCCACCAGAGCCTGAAGAGTTGATTAAGGTAATTTTCACTAAAAATAAATTAAAGAAGCAAAGGTTTTTTCCATATAAGACAGCCTTTCATAATTGCTTTTAAATCAAAGTGACTTTACCACAGCAGACTGCAAAAAACTCAAGTCTTGCCCTTTTCCAAATATAAATTAAATTATATAACAACAGAAATATAAACTCACTACATATACAATAATAAAAAATACTTGAATTATCTTCTGGTTCAGGCTTGCTTTACTGACTGCAGGATAAGGATCTGGTTGGCAAAATATAACGGGATAGGGTTGATGACCACCACATTAGTGAAATGTTATTAAAAAAAATACCTAAGAGCTTTATTTATTTCAAAAATCAATAATGAATAGTGAGGTGATTGTGTCCCCCAATTGAAGAGAATTGAGACTTTATTTGATCTTTAAGAAAGATCAAATAAATTCGAGTAACATATTCGACTTCAGTAACTCTATCCATCTAAACGGCTCTTAACTTCTTTCTATTCTTTTTACTTCTATTCTATTACTTCCAGGCTCTTTTAGAATTAGAATCAAGTGCATCCAGTGATGAAGCTGTCAGAGAACGTATTGCATCTCTGCCTCCTGAGGTCTCTGAAGTTCAGTTATTATCTAAATTAGAAGGTAAATTTCCTATTTTTACATTCAATTCATTTAATTTAATTACATATTTTCAGTTCAGTTTACTTGTAAAGATTAGAAAAGCTTTAAAAGACATAAATTTGAATTATATTCAGATATGAAGCAGTCTAGATAATACACTAATGAATACAACAACAAAATTTACCATTGAAATTATTTCAGATAAAGAATCTGCCCTGAGCCTAAGTGCAGTAGTGAATTCAGCAGTAGAATTACTAGCTGAGTATAACTTGAGGCTAACTGAAGAATTGGAGAAGAGAAGGAAAGTGGCTGGAATGTTAAGGGACTTTGCACAAGCACAACGGGACCTTGCTAAACAGGCAGAAACTAGATTAGAGGTAAGATAACTGTTTTTCTGATAATAAGAATTCATGTTTGGAGATTATTAACCTGCTTAACTGCAATGTTACACAATGCCTGTTATGTTGTTAGCAGCTAGGAGCATGCATGAATGCACCATTTACATTACCTATACATCTATTAAGAAAAAAAAATTTTTTTGAGAGACTTTGCCATTCCTTATTTCAAATTTCAACATCTCACTTTCTCTCAAATTTGCAACGTAATATTTTAAGTCTTTTTTTGTTATTCGTTAATAGAAATAAGAATGAACTGATGATTTGGAATCTCTGGGTTTACAGAGGGGCTTCGGTGCTCTCTCTTTTTTGGAGTTCTTTGTTGTTGTCATCTCGGTTTTATCACTAAACTGCATTCTACTGAAGCTGAGCATGTGGAGGGCTATAAGCTTGTCTGCCTATTAAGGCAATAATATCTTTCAATTTGCTCCAGTAATACAAAGATGACAATGAACATGTTTTCTTATCTGAATAAATGAATATAAGACCTAGTACACGTAGCAAGTGGGAGCTCATCTTACTGGTTCCAAATATTTCTTTTTGTTATATTTTATACTATAAATATATAATATTATATACAGAATATAACTTTAGTTCCATATTATCAAAGCTAATTCTATCATAATAATTATGCTCTTATACACATTAACAGGAATATATATTAATAATCCCTTTGAAAGAAATGTAAGAGCTGAGAATTTAGGAGAATAATTTCCGGATAATTATGATACATCACCATCTTCAATCCTCTGTGAATAATGCATGAAAGTGACATTTGTAGTTTCGAGTAAAAGTAACTATCTAAATATTGTATTCTCGTTTTCACCTTCCAAAATCAGACTTGAGCTTTTTAACGAAATTTAAGGAAGGCTGGTTTATTTTACTCATAAAATGTATTTGCTGTATATCTAAAAATAGAACAAGGAAAATAGACAATTTTAATCTTAAAAGGTTCCCTATGGATAGGATCTTAAATCATGATATCATCATGATCATAGTTCATACACAGTATTATTTTGGTTTTATGTCTATGGGCCCTGGTAACTACTTAACACCTGATGGGTCGTAAGATCGTTCACTCGTCAATGCATTAACAGAAACAAATGCTTGTATTGACTAAACTAAGTAAGCGTTTCCTATCGAGTTTGTACCGTATACATTTCTGTGCACTCACTTCTGTGACATTGAGACTTATTAGTAAAAGGTGTGTACTAATTTCTCGGCTACCCCACTTTTATTAATAAAATACTTATGACCATAGTAACTCATGACACTGAGTTAAGCTTTTGCAATAAAAAGTCTAAAGGTTTAGAATTGTGGTGATCGTGAGTCATTACTATGGGAACAAGCTGTTTGATTTATTTTTCAGGAATACAATGTGAAACTCCAAAAAATATATGCAGTCAAAGCCGAAGTGAAGCATCATATTGAGAACCTCCCTGACGTCTCTCGCTTACCGGACGTAACCGGAGGCCTCGCGCCCCTTCCCTCCGCCGGCGACCTGTTCAGTGTCTGAGAAATATTGGATTTTAATACACCGTGATTAAAAAAAAAACATTTGACAGTTCCGATTAATGTCAACTGTTATGGCAAACGGTTATGTACACACATGCACCTACCACAACAGTATTATGGGCAGTACGTGTACAAAATTAGCTTAAAGCGTACGTAGAATCGTAGCTGAATACGCATGGCGTAAATATTAAACGTATAATTATATTATTTTCAATGGGATTGCAATATGTTAAAATAGGAATAATATACCAGACGTGACTTTTGATGGTAACTCAGTACAACATGTTTAGTATTCTGACATTAAATTTAAACACAACTCATGCTTACTTAAATTGTCTTTGCTTTTTGTGGGTAAAAATCAATAGAATGAATATGGAAGTGGTTTTTACACAAAATCACAACCAAGCAATATATTTCATTTATGTTGTGTGAGAACAGTATACTATAAATTTAGTAGTTTTGAAGTTTTAGAAAAAAAATACATGGAGTTCTGATTTATCGTTTGCGGGTCCTCGATAAATATGGAGTGGTGTCTATTTAAAGCAAATAGCTTTGAAATACTATTATATTTTTGTTCCCTAATAGATTTTCCCTATGTTCAAAAGAGACCCATACAGTACGAAGCTCTGTGGTCGTGAGTGACGAACGAAAAAATATGAATGTTAAATAAAATTGTTTAAAATACTAATTTGTTTCAATCATCGCCTCGCAAAAATCACGGTGTATTTAAATTATTTTTAATTACTTCAATAATCATAATTATATTAAAAGACTCAAAATAACAGAAACAATACTTATTTATCAAGCTATTTGATAAATTTAATTATGACCCAAATAAAGTATGCTGTTGTTAGAGACTAATAAATGTCTTATTTTTGTCGAACACAAATGCTAACAGACATGTAACATAATTTTGTTTTAGTTTCCTTAGTTAATATTAGGCTAATTAGTATCCTTGAAATTATGCATGAAAAATTCAAAATGCTATTGTTTTTAGAGTGTTATGTCCAATGATATGACATAAGTTTTTATTCAATATTTGATGAATATTTTCATTTAACTATTGTTCGCCTAATATTTTGTCAAGCCATTTTCTGCCGTGCATGAATTTTTATATTTAAAAATTGAAATCATATCCTAGATAGAACACACTGAGTTCTTGATGAATTCTAATTTATTTTGATAAAATTGTAGAAACATTACCACTGGCATACAACGACTTTGTGATCGATTGAAAAATATGAAAAAAAATCCGTTTGTTTTATAAATTCGGAAAAGTCCATTAAAAATCTTGATGGCGAAAATATAAATAGCGAAAAACGTGTAAGCCTTAGTAATGAAAAAGGTTGTTTTACGGATTCACTGGAAAAAAAAGTTCGTTATTGTAAATTGTAATTTGATATAGCTTTCATTACTACCTTTAACTGTTATATTCGAATAGCCAAAATAATTTGCACTGTAATTAACACCATTATGGACATTTCTTGGCCTATTAAGGTAGTCTAGGAACACTTGTAATTTAAGTTTCACAAGAGTGCCTAGTTCTATTCTACCCTCAATTATTTTGATTCACAACTTTGCAGCACTTTTTAAATGTAGGATATTTTCAGGGATTATTTAGATATATTGTAACTTAATATTTTTGGTGCATTTTTAACACAGTCAAATATCCTACTGTGCTGCATCTTCACTCTTTGGTTATTGAGGGTAGAAGTAAAGCCGGCTTTTGATTATGGAATGTAATATATATCACATCTTGAGCTATATATATTACATCCCGCGATTACTGTTCACACTCTAAGATATATAACATTCAAAACACGTCATCAGCTAACACGTCTGCACACGAACATCACCATTCAGAGGGCGAGGCAGGGGGAGACGCGGTATCGGGGGACATGAGGTAAAATATACTCCTTCAAAATATCGCATATTTGGTCGAAAATATATTTATAGTCTGGGTGTAATATATATCATAGCACAGTGTGAGCGGTCTCGTACAATATGTATGACGAACTATGAAATACTATATCTTAAGATGTAACATATATTTTATTATATCCCATAGTCAAAAGCCGGCATTAGGAGCACCATCTCAGTGTGTTAAAAAGTGTCCGTTAAAACGGAGCCAATTATGGTGGCGCCATAGTAGCAAGTGGAATGATTTCAAAAACAGCGCCATAAACGATTAGATTTTGATACAAAATTAAGAAGAAAAAAAAATATTTTCTACGTAAATACTAATATAAATAGTTGAGATTTTAAATACTGAATATTTTGTAGGTAACTAAACAAGTCACGAAATATATAAAAAATGTCAACCCAGCACACTTCACTGTTTAAAACTGCGATATTCATATCGTTTCCACTTCCTATACTAGTAGCGCTATTTCGGTGAGTCTTCCAACAAATACCTTGCTGTTTATAGATGGACATCCCTGGTTACAGTCAATTGACTTAATAATATATCATCACTAGAAATAACGAGTGATGTGCCTGCTCAGTTTCCGCGTAAATTGATATCTCGATGTGCTTACATTTTGTCGCGTGCGTTAATGATACGCCGTTCAATTAATTTGGGGACTCTATAGGCTTATTATTATTTTTAAATGAAGACACTTTCTGATTTTGTGTCTTGCACTAAACAAAATAAATCTATTTACCAGGTAATGTGTTCATAAATAAAATTACGTTAATTTCTTTTTAATAAATAACAGTGACAATGTTCGTCGTAGGTATGTTTTTTTTTTATTGCTAATTTGTTGATTATTATTTAGTACGTTTGTAATATGGCGCGGAAACAATTTATTTTAGGAAAATATCATATTGGCGTTTTCCGTTTTTCCAAATAACGTAGGTATATAGGTTATGTTGTTTTCAAGTGTTCGCGGCTGGCAGTGTACGCATATGTTACATACAGGGTGTAATGATATTGTTCTCGAAGACAAAACATATTAACCTAAAGTGAACGGAAAATATTCATTTACTAAATTAACCATGAGTTATTATTTTAGTAAGTTCATAATTCGTGTGAACTCAATGAAAAACATGAGTCACGATTTTGAACCGTTTTACATTTCAAAACAGTGAAATAAAATTTGTAGAATGTGATATGACTATTTTAGTACTATCGTATTATGAATCACCAATTCTACCGAATTCATTCTTGCCAAAGACTCCAGTAACATATTTTAATTATTAACGTTTTCATGGTTAAAACTGAGTTTTTGTTGGTTACGGGAATTTATTCAAATAAATAGTGTGCGTACGCATGTTTCAAGCTGTACTTCTTTGGTGTGACCGAATGATTTACCAAGATAACATTTGCAATTCATTTATTAATGAAATATAAAATTACACACATACCAAAATAGAGCGCAAAATCCCGATATACCATAATAACAAAGAAATAATGATTTGTCACACGTTATGATTACAGTGATCAGTCTACCCAAACGCGCCAAAACTTTAATTATAGGTTAAATCGGCGCGCGTAATTTTATCACAACCTAAAACTACATTGGTCAGTTTTGATAAATACACTAAAAGAAGTATGATTTCAAAAATGTTCATTGTAAAATTGTATGTACTAGAATGTCAGCCGGCAACTATCACGCATTTTTTTTTGTTTGCACTATGGCCCATTGCCCCCTGAATTAGTTAGGTTATTTGCCTACGATATTCGATTTTAATGTGCACGTATTTATAACGCCGTGTATCTGTGCACAACTTATATGAATGTTTGGAGGGCACGAAATAATTTTAAGTTAACGAATTGTAAGGGCTACCATTGGGGAATTTGCACAGTTTACTTTTTTTTTAGGTGCATTCATAATTTTCGTTTAATCAACGAAAATCATAAGGTGAATCCTCACACGAAGTTGCGTTAATTTAATGTGACGTCACTCCTTGAAACATGAACTCAAATAACGCTTTACATTTACAATACCACCACGAAAGAATATTGATAGGATCGAAAATACTTTCAAGCATCCTGGAAAATTCTTAATTATACCCACCAAATGAAGCACTTCATATGTCATGTATAGCACCTTAATATGTTTGCCTTGTTGTGAGTGGTTGACGTGAAAGAACTCTGGTGAAATGTTTTGTGATCTTCTGCACACACAACTGCTGCATGAGGCGTGAAATGAGCGACTGTAGGTGTTGTAGGTGAAATCTATACACGCTTGTATCGTTTATATTAAATAAATTTCCTTTCCATTCCGAATTTATATTGTTTTTTTGTGCAAACCATTCCAATAATGTTTTCGTAACTTTTCTAATAAAGAACTTGAATGACGCCTGGTAGTTTTACCAGTGTATTTAAAAACGAATTTGAAATGATAATTACATTAAAAAAGGTAGGTATGAATTACCTATGTGATGTTATGAATTACGACTCATAGAAAATTTAATTTCATACAGAATGTCTGTTATAGAAATTACGTCTCTGAAAATTGTTGTTCTAAATTAAGTTTATAATTTCAGTATTTAGTAAAAAGACAATTTGACTTAGAATAATTTTTGTTTTAAATATTGATGCAAGTTCCCCATTCTGGTGAATGTTTAGCTGCCACGGACTACAATGTAGCCATAGCTAGATTTAATGTATTGAATGACTAATTATACTATTTGTTACATTAATATTGTGTTTTAATCCTCCTAAGATTTTGATAATTCATTTCATTATTTAAAATTAAATAAGTCCGACATCATAATCAGTGTTTTGTTTCTTCAAGGCCAATTTACTTATAATTATACTTTATACTACCACTACTACTACTATACTTTATACTGCAATTTTTTTTTTCTTCTACTTATAAGCAATATAACTCAGGGTCTGGTGTTATCCGGTTACCGAAGATCACATAGGTACGACATGGCACTGTAAATCGCGTCGTCCATATTTGAGGTTGATCGAATATTTAATTGTGATAAATCACGGCAGCCTCAGTCATGATTGTTTCACAATAGAAAAAACTATAACAGTAACGAGGTTGGCCGTTAGTTTCAATATGAGAATTTTAATTTTTAAATGTAGGTATGAGAAACGGTTCGATTTAACTATGCTTCAAGTTCTAATCATCTGGCAACATTGTTTAGAAATACTAAAGTTTCTAAATATACGCATGGTATAGTGAATAGTGGTGTTATCGCGTATTGCTTGCGTGTGGGTACGTACGTACGGAAATATTACATTTCGAGCTGTTGAAATAATATGTTACTATTATCAAGCATTTATTACTCATTTACTTACTTAATAATGTTTCCGGAACACTTTTGCTTATCAATTTATTGCTGTGTCGACTTCGAAAATGATTCCGATTCGCTCCTTAAATTCTTCATGGAAAAACGTCAGCTAGGCACCAGACCTTTGAGCGAGAATTGCTGTAGAATTTGATTAAATACTTATTTTTGAAAATTTCAAACATGAAATGTATTTTATGCGTTAAGGATTGAGGAAATACAGTTTTTGTTTTTGCAGGTGAAAATGGTAGATATATTAAAGATTAGTTTCCCATATAACATCCACTTTAAAGTATTTTTTTCATATTGATTACGGAAACGAACCCCGTTCGCTAGTTTGTCCGGAAGTCATCCTTATAATGATTCATTTGACATTTCAAGGTTCCAGTCGTATGCGCCTTTAATTACTTCTATGAATTGAGGAAACGTGTCAGTTTCTGGATATCTTAATTTCTTTTTGGTAATTACTAACAATTTAAATATTATATTAGGTAGTAATTATATCAAAATTAGATCAGTTTCTTAAAAAATATGCTCCAGGTGAGGCTCGAACTCACAACCCCGGCATTCCTCACACGATCACTGCCTTATAAGTACCGTGCGCTAACCAATTGCGCCACTGGAGCTGCGTTTTGCAATGCCTAATTGAGCGGGCTATTTTGATGGTCAAATCAAATTGTTTAAAATAATTACCATGATTATTATTTATTTATTTATTTAAAAAAAGTACTGCCACATCACAAACATTTAACATTGAAAATAACTTGAACTATTTAACTAATGGCCTGATGCATGTGACAATAATGGCGTACATTACATTGGCAATTCATCGGCTCGAAGATGGAATACAATAATAAATAAATAAAAGAATACCTAGTGAAAACATACTTTGAAATAATAAAACTTATTTAGAATAATTATAGTTTTGTTAACTACAATCATCCATTGAAAATGTTTTTAACCGTTCTAATCATATTTACATACGTTACTTTCGATTGCCTTTGACCTAATCATCATTGACCTAATTAAACTGAAACTAGTGTGATTTTAATACAATATATTACATAGTTGGAAACTCGCTGTACTTATCATCAAACTATTTAATATTACATTAATTTGATTTAGATTTTATTTTAATAAAATGCAATTAAATACCTATTTAATATTAGATATATTTCTCTTTTTAAGCTAACTTCTTACTGTCATTTTGCTATATTTCTTCTTTTTGACAACCTCCATTAGGAGCAGCAATAGAGCTCAATCAATATTAGCTACATAATATTAAATAATTAATAATTGAACAAGCATGAGTGATACCGCTGTAAGTATCTTTGTAGATAGAAACAGCAAAACTAGTAGCACTTTTTGCCTCATGCAAGCACGGGCCTCTGCGCACGAGCAAGCGGAACCAAGCGATGCCAACTTTGATAAAAAAACAAAGCTATTGTTATAATAATAACAATAAACAAAGTTTCTATTGACCACAATTTACTTTTCAGAGTTGTGATAGTAAAAGTTTATCGGAATCGGCGGACTCCGAATCAACTATAAATCCTCTTGTATGTGTACTTTTCTTTATTTAGTACTAATATGGAACTATGAAATAAAGGTGTTAGTCAAGACAAGACGCCCTTGTGACCCCGCAGGTGGTAGATACCACCTCTTGCCTATTTCTGGTACGAAGCAGTAATGCATTTCCGCTTGAAGAATTCAACAGCGGTTGTACTACAGAACTGATATTTAGAACTCATGTCTCAAAGTTGGTGGCGGGAATTACGTTATTGATGTCCATCGTCTACGTCAGTGGTCGGGGAACCGAGGTAAATTACCCCAAATGGGGTAAAATGAAACATTTGGGGGTAAAAATGAAACTTTTATGAGTAAAAAGTATATATTTTCGTTTTTTTTTGTTCTTCGCCATGGGGTAATATCAACTTACACAAAAATATTTTGGGGTACCTAATAGCTAAAAAAGTTCCCCGACCGCTGGTCTACGTTAACCACTTAAAGCCAGGTGGGCCGTGAGCTAGTTCACCGAGCTATAAAAAAGTGAAATGGTTAAGTAACTTGCAAATTACGCCTACAATTTACAGATGAAAGAACGATGGACAAACAATATAAGTTATCGCCAACTAGTCATGTCATCTTGTGTCGGTATTTGCCAGTTATGGTGGCATCCGTACTTACATGACCTTCGGAAGCTATTGCCTTTCCTGTTTCTTTACAATGTCTTCAGCTTATTACTTGCGTATCCGCTATTCTATTTGGAACTGGCACTCGGCGTTGTTACGAAGAAAGGTGTTCTCCGTTGTTGGGACTTAGCACCCATTGCTAGAGGTATTCTACTTTTTTAAATACTGTACCACGATAAGAACACAGTCTTTTCTAGTATCTAAGATGAGCAATTGAGGTCTTTTTATCCGCCTAGTAGCTAGTTAATCTATATAGGTACCTACACCACGACTTTATTGAGGTTGTCGACTTTAATACATTCAATATCCAATTCTCATCTGTGTAACTGCTGTGCCTTCTTTCAAACTGGAGCGCATGATTGCTACAGAAAAGGTCAAGATGATATTATAAACACGTGCTTTAGGGAATGTTCGAATTATCGAATGAGAGAGGAAAGGGGGGGGAGGTAAATAATAGCATCTCGATTTGCGTTGGATCGAATAGCCGTATTTTATGATTACTGGCCAATCAAACTGATTTTGAGCTTCAAACTATCTGAACGTGTTTTATAAGCAACTCCTTTTAGTAGATAAAAACAAAAATCATATGAAATGAATATCAAACGATTTTACGCTTTCACGGCTTAATACATACTTTACAGTTTTTGTGGTCAGGCACAACTGACGGAAAATGTAAAGTGTTGAAAACGTCTGTAATTGTAATAGGTTGGGGAAAAAGTTTCTTGGCATTATTTAAGAGAATTCACAACATTTTTTAATATAATTTATTTACATTTAACTAAAGTATGTACCTAGATACCATTTTGTTCGATAACGTTTTAAATAAATAAATAACAAATCACACATTTTCTAATTTGAATTTGGAATTATCTTCTTTANAATGTAAAGTGTTGAAAACGTCTGTAATTGTAATAGGTTGGGGAAAAAGTTTCTTGGCATTATTTAAGAGAATTCACAACATTTTTTAATATAATTTATTTACATTTAACTAAAGTATGTACCTAGATACCATTTTGTTCGATAACGTTTTAAATAAATAAATAACAAATCACACATTTTCTAATTTGAATTTGGAATTATCTTCTTTAAAATTTAAACTTTTAATCATACCAAAACCAGCCAGATACAAATAGTATAGCCAAAGAGATTTTATTACAAGTTCATACATACTTTAATGCGAAAAGACTTTTTCCCCGATGACAGTAATAAATGCGAGATTATATGTACCGTATTAAAAAAAATATTTTAATTTTAACATGAAAAGAATTTCAAAATTGTCACAAAAACTTTTGTTGTTATTTGGTTTTCAGGAGTTGGCTTTGCTATGCTAGGATCGTGTTTGTTTACGACGCTTGCCCTCGGCTCGGTGGGAGCGTGGTGCCTGGCTTTGTTCGTTCACAGCTTCCACTCTTTCCTGCCGTGGCTACACTGCGCTGCTAGCGCTAGACCGGCGTGCGCAGCTAGACACCGACCCTTACCAAGCGACAGCGAAACTCCTGCGCATTCTTTCTTTTTGTACGTTGAAATTAAGCTTATTCAAGTTCCTACTATTATAACTGTAGTGTGAATGAACTATGAAGGTGCTTAAGAAGTAGGCAGCGACTTTTTTTTATTGCATGGGTGGATTAGCTCACAGCCCACCTGGTGTTAAGTGGTTACCGGAGCTCATAGACATCCAAAACGCAAATGCGGCCACCCACCTTGAGATATGAGTTTTATGGTGTCAGTATAGTTACAACGACTGCCCCACCCTACAAACCGAAAAGCATTACTGATTCACGGCAGAAATAGCCGGGGTGGTGATGCGAACTCACAAGAGGTCCTACCACCAGCAATTACGTAAATTATAATTTTGCGGGTTTGATTTTTATTACACGATGTTATTCCTTCACCGTGGAAGTCAATCGTTTAGATCTCTTAGTTGTCTCTAGCCCATGCTGGTTATTATTATACCTATATCGTAGGCTTTTCTTTCTGCAGTAACTTCGTGCTGAATCTAAAAAGAGAAGGATTAGAAGGTGGCCTCGGAAACATCGTATGGGAACTGGCATGGTACTACATAATCTGTTGGGTTTTGATTTATTTTGTAGCAGTCAAACGAATTTACAGCTATTCGAAGGTGAAAATGTGTTTTGTTTTACGAAACTGTAACTTGTGCATTACTAATATAATTTATACTTAGTATTCTTTAGGTCGATTCTTTTTAAATAAACCCACATAGATTTTTTTTCAGTTGGTAATGTATAAAGACCTGACAGCTTTCTTTTTATTGTTGTGCTGTGGAGCGGGTGCGGTGCGTCTGGACGGCGCCGGTCGGATGTTCCATGATTGCGACTGGTCCGTCCTATTTAACGGATTTGACGTAAGTCACATAGGCAGTCTATTTTGTGTCGAATTGACGGTAGGCACATATTCGACTCAGGCGACGGGCCAACGCAAAGCCGCCGTCGCCCGAAACTTGATGCCTATGGGCTCCAGTAACCACTTACACACCAGGTGGGCTGTGAACTTGTTCTCCCATATAAGCCAATAAAAAAAAAAGCCCGCCGGCATCGAAATTATTTATGTTACACTAACACAACATATGCCTTGTAAATAACAAAACATATAATGTATTTATATCTAGTACAAATCTTCCCAATTGACGTCAAAACAATAAGTCAAAATTAACAAATAATAACAAAAATACATTGAAACATGAAGATTCGTAAACCTACCTCGTAAAACGTCCTCGTCGAACTCTAGTGCACTAACCCATAGACATACCTACACACATTGAGTTTCTCGCTGGATCTTGTCAGCGGGTCGCGATTCCGATCCGGTGGTTGATTCTGTGAAGCAGTGCGTTTGCTAGGGCTGGTGTTACCGAATTCTCTCAGGCTGAGCCCGTGAGCTCACTTATCCGTTCGTGCGAAGCTAAAATAGCCCCTTAGGCTACCAGCGAATAGGTAAAGAAAAAAGATAGGCCGCCGCTTGGCACTCCCCCTCTGCTCCTGCTATTGCTGATATGCGTTAGCGACCGTTATTGCCTACAAGGGCAATAAAAAAACAATAAATCTATGAACAACATAATTTACTCCAATATAGTTTATTCCCGCTGAGCAAATAGCTTACATTAATTACGTAGCGGTGGAATAACTATGATTTTCGTGTGGCTTTAATTATAAAATGAAATTGATTAAATCTGGTTATTGCAGATTTGGCTCGAAGCTATTGAATATGCTTTATTACAAATGTCAATTTCCCATGGCACATTGATAATGTTAGGTTCTTATTGTCCGAAAGAGCGTCATAGACTTGGGACAACGGCAATGCTAGCTTTCGGAGCTTCTAAAATAAGCTGCATGATCAGCGCCTTTGTTCTTGGAGCGACACATGGAGCTTTGATGAAAGATTACGAAAATAGTAGCCATCTTTGGAGTGGTAAGCTTTTTTTTTCAAACGAAGGCAGATGAGAATATGAGATTTACACATCCAAGTTATATTAACTAAACTTACTACTGGTGATAGGGCCTCATGTGAGTCCGCACGGGTAGGTACCACCACCCCGCCTATTTCTGCCGTGAAGCAGTAATGCGTTTCGGCTTGAAGGGTGGTGCAGCCGTTGTAACTATTCTGAAGCCTTAGAACTTATACCTATCTCAAGATGGGTGGCGCATTTGCGTTGTAAATGTCTACGGGCTCCAGTAACCACTTAGCACCAGTTGGGCTGTGAGCTCATCCACTCATCTAAGCAATCAAAAAAAATGAATTAAGTCCTACCTTAGCGTTTTTATCGTGTAACAATTGAATTATTTTATTTCTTTAATTTCGTTCAGGGTCTGGATCAGCTATGATTTTGTGGTCGGAGTTCGTGGCCAGGGTACCCGGCAGTCAGTTTTGGTCGGCCCTACTGTTCTTTACGTTATTCGTGCTTTCAGTGTCATCAGCGGTGAGAATTCGTGTTACCAAATTATCTAACCACTACCATAGTTGTATTGGACATATTAGGTCTAACCTACAAACATGCCTTCCCAATAAGGATTTTTTTTACTGCTAAGCTGCTTTCTTGATATCAAGGATTTCTTTTTATTAAATACGAATTAGCGATTGAAACTTAAAATATATTCTGTATTTAATTGACAGGCGCTTTTAGTTCAAACTATGATGTCTACTTTCACCGGCCGCTCAATTAGGAAAATTGCGTGGGCATTTCACATTGTCGTCTGCTTGTTGTTTTGTTTTATTGGCACGATAACTTTATGTACACAGGTATGATTATGTATTGAAATTCAAAATACTAACCTAATAAATCATAGATGTACCTACAATGATCTTATATTGTAAATGTGAATGTTGCTTTTTTATTATCCTTCTTTTACTTAGCAACGAACGGAACGACATGTATTTTTTTACAAAATCTTTAGCCCGGAGTGTTTTTCATTATTATAGAATTGCAAATTAAATGCATGTGAAACCGTAAGGCACCAGTAGTTATTTTACTGCGATCTTAAGGTGTCATCGTCATCCGTAACCATCAATATGTGAAGGACGCCCACGTAAACAAACGTAGTTTCAAAATTTCAACGTTTCAAATTTCGTATTAATTTAACAAGGATAAACGAGTTCACATCCCACAAGGGGTCAAATGGTTACCGGGACCCATAGATATATCGTTGTCGTGACAACGTGAACATCCACCCAAATTATGATATGCATTCGAAGTGTCAATTAAAATTTAGAGCCGCTACCCCGCCCTTCAAACCGGAACTCTGCGGTCTCCTTGGTGGCAGAAATAAGCACGGGTTGTAGGTACCTAGATGTGTGGACTCACAACACGCCCAACAATAAGTAATCCAAATAGCTGCTGACTTTCTAAAGCTTGTACCCAATATTCTCAGGGTGGGCAGTACATTTTAAATTTCCTTATGTACTGGCCCGTATCCAAGCCTAGAGTGCCCATTGCGGCTGCCATTGCAGTTGTAGTTACCTACGTGTACGGCCAAACAGCATTTTGTGAAGACGTTTTCTTTGCTGTTGGAGAATATCCCGCAGTCTTCATGAGGGTGTGTTGGGCATTGTGGCCACCTATATTATTGGTGAGATTGAGTGTAATTTACAAATTATTTGTAGTTAATTAATGAGTCGTCTATTAAATAAGATCGTGGATATAATTCATACAAAAAAATGTCTGCTATTGTTGTATTTATTGCGCTATTAGGTCTTTTTTTAAGTAGGTACTTACATAACTTTGTGCATTTCCTAAAATTATATCAAAGTTTAAGGGTGAAACCCAAATCTATGTGTGAGTGGTTTATTTTAGATCTCAAATAACTCCTTTTTTCAATTTGATTTGTTTTGTTTGCTATTTCAGACCGTATTTGTAACGGAATTGGGGCTATGGCCATATACCGGAACCATAGCTGGCTGGCTAATAGTCTTATTCACTGTATCACCAATAGCGCTTGTTATACTATTCTATAGCGTTTTTAAATGTAGAGTACGGGTGAGTTTTTTCTACTTCGTCATTCAAATTGCTCTTCCAGTTTTATTATTAATCGATGGAATTTTGAATTGATCGTTATACGGCAAAAAAAATGGCCGGGTTCAGTTCGAGAAACTTTTTTTTTCCTACCTAAGCTGATAGCTTTGAGAGGCTATTTCAGCGTAACCTTAACTAGTAGGTGAGCTCACGGGACTCAAACCGGAGTGATGCTAACACTGGCCCTAGCAAGAGCAGTGCTTCGCAGAATCTACCACCGGATCGGAAACGCGACCCACTGAGATCCGGTGAGAAACTCAGTGGGCTGTGTGTAGGGGTCAATTCGCTCGTCGAGCGACGGGTTCGAAGACGGTGACCGGTGCTTGTGCTACCTAAAAGCAGCGTTAATGGATCGGGACGATCCGTAATGACGTGTTTTGGGCGACGTCGACTGTTTATCATTCGGTCTACAAGATCGGGTATGTTCGAGAATTGTTTGCCCACATTTGCGTCGGCCAAATTAAATAGGTATGAAAATAACGAACTGTTGATGAAAATACATCGTTTAAAAATGATAAAAAAAGAAAAAGGGAGATGACAATTTATAAAGCCTTTACATACATACATTCATTAATTAGTATTGAATTTATATTCAATCTTCGCGGATGACGCGGCCGCAGCTTGAAGTTGTGCGTTTGCTACTGCGACATTCCATAACTTAAAACAATCTTGTTACAGAACATTGTTCGTGACGGAAAATGAGCGACTGCACTGCACTACAAATATTGTTTTTAGTGTCTATTATTTTAAAATAAAACCAACGATCAGAATGACACAATATTTTATTCACAGAATTTTTCATAACACCAATAATATACCAAAATAATGTATTGTTATAATTATTAGTCATACACACAATATCCACATAACAACTTATACGATGATCTTAATGGATAATCGAAAATTGAAAATTAATTTTCAATGTGCCTTTCTTAAGTTTTGTCTTTTTCTTTAAATAATTATCCGTTAAGACCAGTAGGAGCGTTTTTTTTTAAAATATTATTTATACACAACATTTTGATTAAAATAGTTTACAAAGCTCAACATACAAAATAAACCAGGGCAGAGCGGGCTTTTAAAAAAAAAAACACTCCCGTTTAATTAATACAGCCTTGGAACTTACAACTAAAATTAAACATAACTTATAATGAAACCTCTCGTATAAAAAAATAATTATAAACATACCACAATCGTTTTAAAAGTATTAGATTCTAAGTAGATAGACCGCCAAATGATTCATTGTTTTTATTAAAATTCGATGAGTTCTATATGAAAAACTGGTTTTTGTTCATTGTAATATTTGTTTCGATTATGTTATTTGCTTATGATTAAGAGTTCCATTCATTGCACACATAAGCCGAGGGGAGACTAGAGTTTGGTTTTCATACTTTTGCCTTGATAAAATATTTAGTTTGTGTATACGCTTGGGCAAAGTTGAGAGGACTAGAATCTGAATTAACAGAAGAGTTTAGAAAAAATATTATTAAAATTATTATTTTTATACAGAAAGTCTGAACACCGTTAACCGATGTGCCAGTCTCTGTGAGATGCCCTGACACAGTAGCAATAAAGCAATAAAATATTATTTTAGATAAAAAAAATTAACTATTCACTCAATGTCATGAAAGGAAATTATTGGGTAGCTATTCAATTATTTAAAATTGCACGCACAGAACGCTTTAATAGTTGTTAAAAGAAATCGGTTATTTAAGTTAGTTAAAAATTACAAACTTTATAACTATTTTAGTGAGGTGTTTGTTACATTTGAGTTAATAGGTGAATCTTCTTAGATTCGTCCTAAGAGTTTAGGTATTCACAAAACAAAAACTTAAAACTCAGCTGCTAAATTAGCATTGATAGAAACGGATTGAAAAATACATCATTAATTTTGTAACGATTTAAATCACAATTTAGTGATTTAACGTTGTTCAGTACCAAAATAATAACGATGAGAAAACACAATCGCGATGTATCCAGTCAACGATAGATCAGATGTACTATGATAGTACGAACATCTCGCGCAATTTTTTTTTATTGCTAGATGAGTGGACGGGGTCACAGCCCACCTGGTGTTAAGTGGTTACTGGAGCCCATAGACATCTACAACGTAAATGCGCCTTGAGATATAAGTTCTAAGGTCTCAAGTATAGTGCGAGCGAGCGAGCCATGGAATGTCCAATACTTTCGGAGATACGGTCTAATTACTAAAGTTCTTCGTTCCAAGAGTATTTTAGGCCATAAAGCGTAATTAATACAATTTCCGCGAGATTATTCACTTTCATTGCGATTTCAAAAGCTGTTCTCTAACCTGTACCACGTCCACAAAACGTTACTCACTAAGCCCAAGCTTTATTTTTCGTTTCAGTTTTAGCAAGCACACGTCGGCCATTTAATTTTACAATTAAATGCAATTCTGATAATTATACTCAACATTATCATTACCGATGTGCGAACTGAATCAATAACTTTACGTATTGGCTTTCAATTGGCATTATCTTACATTAAAATTTACAAATACCAAAGGACTAAATAAAATAAGAAAATAACACAAAGATCGGGCGAAAGGCGCGACAGTATTAAGATTATGGAGAAAAATTAGGATTGGGATATTTATTATATTGCGGTGTACTCATTCATGAATATTATTAAGATAATAAAATAACAGAGAGCGAATATTTTAAGTTTACTCTACTGCTTATTATATTACCGTTTATATATTATTTAAAATTAAGCTCACGTATATTTCTAGGCTATTCTTTAGATTGTTAATTTAATTATTTAATCAATTATACGCGACGTTTTTCAGATGTTATCTTTGTTAGATTTTCCGGGATAACGCGGTGGAGATATTGCCTACTAGTTGGTCTTTCATGTGGCAGTTTCAGTAGGACTCAGTGGAGACACCCATAGCACAATTTGTTTAAAAGATTTTTTCAAAAATGATAGAAATATTTCAAGTTTTTGTAAATTTGCCATTAAAACCGCAAATGTTTCTTTTGCATCTATTCTGTTACGAATTTTCTTAAATAAATAAACACATATCCCGTGTGTTTAATCTGAAATTAATTTAGACTATAGGGTTCAAAACAGATTGGGAATTTCCAATCTATTAGAATAGATTATTAGAAATAACTAAACTTTTAAAGATCGCGTTAATACGCATTAATATGCCATTTTCAGTGCTTCAACACACATCGATTGGCACTTAAAACACAAAAAAAACACAAGCTGCTAAATAAAATTAGTTGATTTTCACACGACATCTTTGATCACTAATATAAAAGTATCAGGAACATTTAAACTACTATCTATAATTAAAATATATATTATGTAACAATTTAACCCTATATTATGTATGTATAAACAAATCGAAATGAATAAATCATAAGAAATCGTCACTCAATTTACTAGTTCGTATAATTTAGGAATCACAGCCGACTGTACATTTTCAATGCCATTCGCAAACAATATTCACGGCTCTTACTATGAAACACTTATCGATCCCAGTGACTTTTTATTTATTAAATAAATCCTCAATATTAACGAACTAATTTCTCAATTAAATAGTTTCGATTAAAATGAGTCATTCGGGAACTCTGCGCTCAGTCTTACGTCCCTGGGCCAACGTTTCTCAACCTTTTGAGTTGCGGTTAACTATACAGTCAAATAAATAAGGCGAACTCACTGCGAGGCGTATTATGACGTAAAATAATTTATTAGTAATTTTCACCAAAAAAAGTTGAATATTTCTTATTTTATTCGAGGTCGTCTTATAGCACTCGCTCGTATCATTCTTCGCGAGATATCTCCTGGCTTGCAGTTTCCAATTCCTAGCAAACTTACGGAGACCCGTCACTTACGCGATCCTCAGATTGAGAAACGGTGACCATGACATACGGTTTGAACGAATTGGACAAAGACACAAAGATTTCGTATCCTATACAGTTCACGGTTCCTATGCGCTATGATACTTATGATACACTAGAATCTTAAAAAAAAAAAAACAAAAAAAAACGAGCTCGCCCTACGTAAACAGTATTTTAAAATAAGTAAAAAAATAATAATAATGAAAATACACAAATTACATACGCAAAAATAAATTAACATACTTAACACCATAGTAATATTTTTGTGCAGTTTTAAAATACTATCCTATAAATTTTTTTTCTCATAAAAAGTTACATGTAATCTTTATTTGTGGATTGCTGAATGCGAATAATGCTAAGTACAAGTACTATAATAACGTACAATGAATAGAATTGAGTATAAATATAGTGAAAAAGATTTTCCTTCGTAATTTTTCGCAAAAGTTCGTATTTATCGTGCTCTCTATCTATCTCTTAGGTTTATGGCGTTTCCCTTTAGATTTCGCCAATGTCAAGTGTATATAATACTCTGCTTTCTATAGCGGGCTTCGTGAACGAGCAAGGTCACAGATAGTCACTAAGAATTAAGTGAGTAGCTAAGAATGTTTTATCGTGCTCTCTCAAATAGTTTCAGTACAATGACATTATTCATTTTGACACTTGACACTAAACAATAAAGTTCCATATTAATTGATATGAAAATGTCACTCATTTAATACGATCATTCATTAACAGTTCGGGTGTCATCGTATTCCGATAAAGATCAGTTTTTCCGAAGGAAAATTTCTCACTACATCTATAAGGAGTATCTTTGGGGTTAGCTAGATTTGCACAACTTATAAATTTTCGTAGCGTTGCTATTTTTTCTTTAAATATGACAAAATACAAATCTTATTGTCAATTTTCCAAATTTGGTGCAGTGTTGCCAACTACAAATTTTTATTTCTTGAATACGCACACGAGCAGGTCGTCGCCGCGTCTGCGAGTGTGCGGCAGCCGTTTGTTTTTTCCCAAACCCCAAGATTTCCAAAGGTAAAATTCAACCATAAGTTTATCGTTAACTGCAAAAACTACACACTTTAAAAGTACAATTATGTATTTAATAAAATCTTTCCAGACTATCCATATACTAAGTATAAAACTCGACTATCTACATAGAAACGTTTTTGGGACGAATGTAAATAATGTATTTAATAATATTAATATACCATTAGTTGTAAGGTTATATTTAGCTGTATTTCGATTATTCTACATACTTAACGACGACACATACTGACAACAATCAGGTTACAAATATAAAAAGGATAGTTAGTTAATATTTTTTTTTCATTCAACTATAAACTAATTAAAAAACTACATTTTTTTTTCATAAATTGTTACAACTGAACAGATGTGTGTGTTGTGCCTTTGATCGGTATTTATCGATTTTTAGGTTTAAGTCATGTATTCATTTGTTACTTCAACTATGCGTGACAGGTGCGTGACATCTAAAAGCTAATTTATTAAGCAATTTCACATCTTTTGGTCAATACAAGTACTCGCATACGAAAATCTAATAAGGCATTATACAGTATTGCCCTTAGGTATTGTGGAATAATTTTTAGATGACAAGATTTAAAAAAAAAAAAACAATTCAAACAACAATAACATTGAGATCAGAAGTTTTTTTTTTACATAACAAAGGGTAAACTGAGCGGTGACAAGTGGGACCGTTAATACGTATTATTAGGTAACGAAAACTAATAATAAATCTGTCCGCCAAACATTCACGTACGGTTTATGAGGAACTCCACCGAAAAGGAAGACGGGCGACTCAAAAAAAAAATCAATCAAATCAATCAAGATCAATGTAACAATTCACAATGCACAAAAGCTACACTGTAAACAAACACGTGTGGACAGGAGAGTAAAATCGTTGAGCCATATTGAGGGCTGAAATGCTCTTTGGTTTTAGCGACATTTAAACCTTTGTAATTGAAGGTGCGTTTTATTCGATATTGGCATCAATCGATATTTTTGATTCAACTTCAATTATCTTTATTCCATTCAGATAGGCGAAGATTTTTTTTATCGTGACATTTTTTCCAAATTTTAAACTTTAAATGGCTCTGTAAAGATACAAAAATGTCGCTTAAACCAAATGGCCTTTCCCCTCTCAATATAATGACCCATGCTTGACTTGGCAAATGAATATTGTATTAAGTTTGATTCCCTCACGCCCCGTATAACATTGGTCACATATTAGTTTAACCAAAAGTTCAATTTAAAAAAAAATCAAACATACAGACGCAATAGTATATACTAATGAGGGAATACCGATATACAGGGTGTGGAGACAACGGTACCGAAGTCAAAATAGCAATTATTTTTAAAATTAAAACATGGCATTGGCTATGTCATTTGTTTTTCGGTTTTGGTACTCAACTCTAGCCGTCTTCGTGATCGGTAATGGTTCCAGTACGTCCCCGTATATTTAAAAAAATCACACTCGCCACGGAAAGGAAATATAATGAAAAGAGTTGCAATTCGTGTTATCTAGACCAAACTTGCCTTAAATAACTTTTCAATGAGCAGTGAGCAACAGCTCATCTAAATAAAATTATTCTGAGATACCACTGAGCTCTGAATTATCTGTTAAAGATGTGTTATCAAAACACGTTAAGCTATCAAGATCAGAATACATCCTGTTCACAAAGTGTAATTTTAGTTTAATTAAATCACTAGGATTCCGTGAGATTTTGATATAACATCTTCATTATCAGTGGTTTGATACGCACTTAATTCGTAAACAGCAATTACTCTATAATTTCTTACAACTTCTTCATGCAACTACCTCTTATCTTTACAAGATATCCATTCGGATCTATATACTAAAATCTAATGTTATCCAGTGAATTACTTAATTTTACGCGATTGTGTCAATTTTGTAACATCTACACGTTCACCATTTTAAAAATAAACATTCATAATATATTATTTTTTTAATGTTAAAATGAAAATTTAAACGAACTACAAAACCATGGATTAATTGAAGTAATTCTGAAAAGTAATTGTAGCCTTTTTGTGGGTTTGAATAAAATCGATCATTTAATACCAATAATATTAAAAACATACGCATTACTAGACAACATACAGATAATATATTTTTAACACTTAACAACTACATAAATGTGCTTTAAATCTAGTGAAATCATCCCCATATCACAACAACGAAGGGCACTATTATCACTCCTTGCAATCAGTCCATCGAGCACCTTACCACCAAATATAATCACACACAACCCTATTTTACAATGAAATTGGTACAACTAACATGAATACCACTCGTTCTCATATCATTAATTTTCTTAATTTAAACACTTGACGGGGACCAGTTAGCTTTCATGCAACGCGTGGTAATTTCAAAGTGTTATTGTAAGAGCTTTCTAGTAAGAAAATTAATAAATTCTAAAACTAGGACGAAATCTTCATAATTACATATTCATTCCCTTCTGATTATTCAGCCAGTCTTTAGTCTTTCTTGTTTTTAAAGTTATCAAATACACATCAAATGACAAGAATTATGTATTTACTAACTTTTAAAATACTGCGTTTTATTTACAATNGTAATTTCAAAGTGTTATTGTAAGAGCTTTCTAGTAAGAAAATTAATAAATTCTAAAACTAGGACGAAATCTTCATAATTACATATTCATTCCCTTCTGATTATTCAGCCAGTCTTTAGTCTTTCTTGTTTTTAAAGTTATCAAATACACATCAAATGACAAGAATTATGTATTTACTAACTTTTAAAATACTGCGTTTTATTTACAATTTTTATTAACTAACAGTACAATTTGTTCACAAATATGTACACCACACCAAATTTTAATATTCATATGTATGATCAATATTCGAATAGTATGCATCATGAATTCCATATACTAGATATATTTTTTTACATTTTTTTATATATTTTATAACACCATTAATTCCATATTGTCAAGGACATATATTTACTTATGAAATACGACTTTTAGGCTCATAACTTGTAACTATAGTATAAAATCGTAAAAAACGCGTTGTTTTGCTAGGTTTGATCAAAGCAACGAAAATTTTGTACTAAAAGAAAAACCTTAATTATTTACAGACAAAATTATAAAGAAGCACATACATATAATACAATTTCAGAGACCAGCTTAAGATTCAGATACGTTTTTACACAATACATTTAATTAAAACACAAAATGTACACACTCTGCTTAAAACTTCATTAGTTTGGCCTATATATATAGCTATATACATTTTCAAAGATGAAACGGTTCATGTGTCAATTTTTTAACATTAACACAGAGTTCGTTGGATTAACAAGGCACAATCCGTAAGTAAAATTTATGTAAACTTATCCCAAAAGTTACATCCCTGCATTGTTTAATTTTTTTAAAGTGAATTAAAATCGAAAATAAACCAAATACACACAATTCATAAATTGCAATATGTACAATAATCCCTTGAGATAAATTTTGAGCATTTCAATTAGCTCAGTAGTCAAAGTCTTTCTTTGCTAGTTTATAAAAATCGAAACCCAATCAAGCAGTCACAAGACAACATTTAGTCATTCCAAATTAGAAAACAGTGCCTGTCGTAATTCTGGTGACCAATAAACACAGTTTCCGAAGCACATTTACATGGATAGAATGAAAAATCCAGTAAAATCCTTAAAAAATGTTCCCACAACATATCGCCACTACACACCGCACTGGTTATAAAACTGCTCACTAAGACAGTACACAAATTCGCTCACTTTGACTTACGATTGATACATTCCGAGGACGCTGGTTTTACCAGAAGTGCCCGTGGATGTTTATTGTTCGAAAGTAGAAATGAGCGAATGTAAACTCGGTTCATTCAGTCTTCACCGGCCTGTGAGGCAGAAGAGTGTCATGGCGTCTATACATGAGGAGGTACGGCATTCTCGGAGGTTTCGGCTTCAATACTTGGGCATCTGTTACTTGAGTGACAGTTGAATCATCATATCTGTCAACGAAAAGTTGATTGAAAGTTTCTTTTGTTAATCAGAACAATAGAACAACAAATTTATGTTTACTCAGTAGTGATGATCCACAAATATAATTGACATTAGTCAATTTCAGAGACGAAAAATAATAAACATCATTGTGTTTATGGCAATAGTGTAAATTGATTAAGACAAAAGTATCAACAATAAATACACTTTAAAAAAAAACCATCAAACAAGACTTTTTAACATATAGTTAAATATTTTGCACCATTGAAATAAAACTGAATTATGTGACAACTGCTTTCATTATTGTATATCTTGATATATTTACTGTCTTGTATTTGTGACTGTTTGGTCACAAATACTTAAATAAATTACTACTGCATTATAGTATTCCTCATGTAGTTTATGTGATATTTAAATATAGTAAATTTTTGTGTTTGCTGTATACAAAACTAGTTGTGTTTCTTTACCTTATCCATCCAGCTTGCCCATGATAAGTGTCAGTGAGATAGTGACCCTTAACTGCCTCAACACCCTCATGGTACACCACTGCAAACAGCTTATACAATCGCTGTTTTGTTGTGTACTTTGGTTTTGATGACATTATTTCTGAAAAATTTGCATAAATTGGGTATGGTGTACCTATATAAGAGAAAAAAAGGTGCAATTTTCTTTTAGTCACTCAGAACAAGTTGTCAACATTTTATGAATGATTTATCACAATCAGAGACGAAAAATAAAGTACCATCATAGTAAAATTAGTTCCTCTTTATGTTCTATTCTATCAGCCCACAGATGTCCACTGTTGGACATAGGCCTCCCCCAAGCCTCGCCACAAAGATCGGTCCTGCGCTGCCTGCATCCAGCGGACCCCCGTGGATCTCAAAGAGGTCGTCGGTCCATCTTGTGGGAGGCCTACCCATACTCTAAAGTTAATGTCTGCTATATTATAATTGTATAACACACACATTAATGTGGTTTATAAACTTACTATAATATAAATACGAAAGTGAGCTTAATTATTACACTTTAAATAAATATATATTGCATTCACAGTTAGGGATTCAATAAAAAACATGTTGATTGCATTTTTTTTACAATACTTGCTTATGCTTATTCTTATCTAATATTTAGCTCTTTTTTTAAAATATTAGCGCTTTAGAGGCGACTCCAAAATAAGTGGTAATCATCACCTTTCAAGTACAAAGGGTTAACTAATTATACAAAACTCACTTGGATCAATTTTCAAATCAACAGGGAAATCAATGTTCTTCACAATCTTAGCAGTATGTCCATCCTGGTCAAATTGGAAACACTTAAGATGCAACAACAATGTTACTGGGAGTTCTTCCAGAGCCAATTGCTGCCATGCATCACTGACACCTTCCAGAGTATCTTTTCCTGCCAATAATTCTAGGGCTTCCTTAACACTGGTTGCACGCTGTAAATGATGAAATAAATAGTTATTTTGTTTGGCTTAACCAAATATTAGTCATTATAAATAGTTTTAACTCAGTAGTGTTTGGACAACATTAAATTCAGAGATGAAAAATAATTTAGCATCATTGTGAAGATTACTTTATATTAATGTCCTGAGTAAAGTTTAAATGTTTTGGTTACCTGATTCTAGTAAAATCCAAATAGCAGGTTTTTTAAATTATAAATGAAACAAAAAGTAATTATTTAAGAAAAAAAAATTCGCCCAAACGACCGGTTTGGTAGACAAGTACACAGGGCTCAACCTTGGTAGATTTGACAACACTATCCTTAGCAAGACCAGTATTTCATTGAATCTATCACCGGATCTGAATCACGACCCACTGAGAAGATCCATCGAGAACTCGGTGTGTTGTGTCTATGAGTCGGCTGTCTTGTCTATTTCGTCGTATTCGAAAAGCTCAACGAGAACAGCGACCGGTGCTTGGAGCCTAAAAGCACCGAGAGTGGATCGGGAGGATCCGATAGTACATATTTATGGCGGCGGGTTTGTGTTGCCACGATAAGATGGTTATCGAACTGCGCCACTTTCTCAAAGAATTAATCTTTCAAAAGCTAGCAGATAATAAAATCACAGAACGGTAGAGCTTTATACACACAGATAGTTTTGTAATATTAAATATTGTGTGTAGATAAGGTGAGGCGTTTTAGTATTTTGTCAACATATGTATTCTTAATAACTGTTATTGAAGCTCAGTTTTGTTAATTTTACAATTAATGTTTTTGATTCATTACAGTGTTCCTTAACATAAAGAAGTTGGAATAAATTTCAACTTATATTCAGTAGAATAATTTACCTCAATATCAAGTTGTAGAGTGAAGAAAGGTTGCACGGCATCAGTGACGTCATGATGCTGAGCGCGATGCAGCCGCAGCCTGGTTCGTCCGCGAAAGATATCGGCAACGGGAGTACGACGCGCCGCCCAACGACGTTCCACAGCCCCACGGTTTCGGGGACCCATTACCTGTCACCCATAGTTATTATTAGTATTGTTTTGGAAGAATGTCACTTTCCAAGTTCCGACATCAATGAGAATAGGGCCCTGCCTATATTTTGAGACGAGGTCAGTCTCAATTGCATTAAAATAAATATTTAAGTATATTTACTAATATATACTTTATATACTGAATAATCTTTTTTGCATTACATTTGAAATAAAACAAAAAAATGCAATTGTATTTGAAATACTAATTTAAAAAGCAAAAACAAAAAAAAACGAGTAGATTAAATATGAATGAATACATAAATTTATATTTTACATTTTACAAGCAAATTTTTACATTTTACACAATTTTATTACGTCAGTACAAAAATTTAAACATGCATGCGGGATTTCAATTCAGTCATCAATCTTATCGTTTGATACTTTAGATACATATTTCCTTTTTAGATAACCTTAGGCCATGAATTTTAAAATGTTAGGCTAAATTAATAACAAAATTCTACTAACCTTCCATTCATCATCGTCATCCTCCTCTTCAGGCGACTGATCAGAAGTGACAATTCCATTGGGCTGGCTGTTGTTTTCTTTGGGCTCATCAGGCTCAACTAACTTCATCAGCTGTTTGGAAAGGTTTACATGTATATTTTGTTTATTGAAGTTATACTTCTTTAGGCGCGTTATGAAAAATTGATGAGAGTGAAATTTGACGGTGTTTACGAAGTTGCCCACTAAATCGCTCATTACAATACAACCGACGTAACTTGGCGAGTCTGAATATAGCCGCAGGTGAACTTTCGCGCATGTACACTCGTAAAAAAGTGTTATTAGCATTCATTTTTTAGTAATATAAATGACAAAATTATTATTTAATATAATTCATACTAAATATTATTAAATTATTAACGTTAATTATTTAATGTTTAAAAATTTTTTTTTTAAATTATAAAGTATAACTTCTTACGCGCGTACATAAGTACACGCACCCTTTTTTATGTATTTAGCTTCACTAATTGAGTGCATGTTTGTTTTCGATATGTCGCATATCTTATTAATGATATGTTATAGGACAGTATTTTTAATGTGCTTGTTAAAAAAAACTGGAGCTTCTAGTCTATACTAATATATAAATCTATAGTGGTTTATACAGATGTTCTGTTATAACTTAATAGATAGGCTAATATTTATATGAGTGTAGGACTCCCTACACCAGTTGCGCGGGAGTTAATGATGAGAATCTTTGTGGGGGTGAGAAATAATAATGTTAATTTTAAATGCTCAGCAAAGCGGAGCGGTACAGCTAGTTTCATTATAAAATACCTCAAGCATTTCATCATTGAGAGAGTTCAGAAGACAGCCAAGAAACTCTTCTGCATCTTCTTGTCTACCTTCCTGTGAGCCAGGGAAGGGTCGGAGCGCTCGCAGTACACGCAGCCCTGCGCCACCCTCGAGCGGCGGCGCGCCGGGCACTAGCGGTCCGGTGCTCGCCGCGCTGGCGTTGCTTCCACGACCGCGCCCGTTCGTTGTCGTCGTGGTGCCGTTTGCACTGAACTCGTAGCATAGTTCCACCCTTTTGAATAACACCTTATGTTGTATAACTTCAAATTATTTACTTAAAGCCATTAAATGGCTTCGGAAGTGTTTATAAAAATAGATGAACAATTTACCACCTTTCAAAGATTTGGTGTGAAGGAAACTCCCAGTTTATTGGTATACAGGCAAATTTTAAACTAAATTGTGATTGCAATTTTTAGGTAAATACGTAGCTATCACGTGTCCTTCCACAATAATGGAATAACTTTAGTGTGTTGAAATCTTATTCGCAAAATTCATAAGTTTATGTAAGTAATTGCTGTCGTGACGTACGATGAGACATTAGGGCAGATGGCAAACAACTTATTAAATTTTTGCCAATGCCACACTTTACACACACGGCTGTGATCTTGCTTTTGTTGAATATAAAAATAAAACTTACATGGAATCAATTACTGGTGTGCTGGATTTGCCGCGACGTGTTTGATACGGCAAGGCTTTGAGCAAGTTGTAGAAGGGAGGGCACGCGATCAACGCTTGCAAGATTGCATTTACATAGCAATAGTTCGAACGGTTAGTCAAACCGCGAGGCAAGATTGCGACCGGACGGTGATCTAGCTGATATTTAGTCAGAAATTCTGTAATATTATAAATTTTACTGTTATACATTAATAATCTGGAGTTGAGAATACGATATATAGATTAAATGAATTGACACTAAGAATTTCAAAGTGCGTTTAGCTCACCTCCCATTCGATAAGAATTAGGATCGTCGCTGAAAGGTGAAGGTTGCGGTGGCACGGCAGGGGTGGAATCGCGTTGTACCGGAACTTCACGCTGTTCGGCATGGGATTGGCCTGCCGTCGGTTTTGGAGTTATCATTGGTGGCGACTGAGTGCTACCAGAATTTACCGACGTCTTCTCAGAATACGACACCGCTGGAATCGAGGCTGGAACCGGACCATTTTTATCGGGAGCGGCACCCGGCAAGGGAGAGGCATCAAACGGTGGAACTTTGGCTACCGGTTTTTGCAAGTTGGGAGCGACAGGAGGTGAACTGGATATCGGGCTGACTGACTCTTCAACGACAGGAGCTGCAACTGCTGGAACGGGCGCCGGTGCAGGTATACTAGGTTTCGAAGAGAATAGACTAGCCCACGATTTGCCAGGCGCGGGTTGCGGTTGGGGCTGTACCACAGGCGGTGGTGGCTCGGTACGGTTGCGAGGTGTCGGTGGTGGAGGGAAATCGGAAGCCGTCGGTGCTGGTGGTGGAGGTTGAGGGGCGGGTGGTGGCTCTGGAGCTCCGCTAGCTTTTCGGGAATGTCCGAAAGGCGCTTTACTTGTCACAATCAACGGTTGACCCGCAGAATGAAGCGTAATAGATATTGGCATAGGCGCTTTACTCGGAGGTAGTGGTGGTTCTCTTTTGATATGCTCTGTGACCATAGATCTCTCATTATTGTCTCCCATATCATTTGATGGTGATCGATTAGATGTTCCTTCACGCTTTTGTCTGTTTGCAAACGGTGCTTTAGGAGTCGATACAGTCTGCTGGAGTGGAACAACAGTTTGAGGTGTCGCCGGTTTAGAGGGTTGTTTGCCGCTTGAAAACGGAGCCGACGGTCCCTTGGCCGACTTTCCAGTAGTTGGAGGTATCTTTACAGCTGATGCAGCAGCTGTGGTTTGTGGCGGGAAACTTCTTGCCACCGCCGGAACCTGGTTAGTGTTGGTAGCATCCATTTTGTCAGAGATTGAACTTGTTTGTTTTGAATCAATCTTTTGAGGAACTTTATCTACCATAGAAGGAACTTGTTTTACCTGACTGATCTCTATCGATTTTTCATTTTGCTTGGGACTGTTGGGCCCTTTGTTTGCTATTTTAAGATCTTTAATGGGAAGCCCATCAACGTTCGCGGAAGCGGTCGCAGTTGGCGGCGTACGACGTTCTGGTGTTTTGTCAACTGGTGTATAATTTCTGCCCTGACCTTGTACAAAGTTCTTGGCGTGGACGTTGAACTGATGCGGGGTATGGTGGTGATGAGGAGGAGGCTGCAACGGTGGCGGATGGTGAGGAGTAGGTAAGTAAAGCGGCGGGACGTATTCCACGGCTCCTTCTACTGGTGGCCCGTAAGGTGGAGCGGCATAATGAGCACTAGCATAATAAGCATCAACTGTTTCTTGTTCCATCACTACTTCAGGTGGATATTCTTCTGGGCCTTTCTCGGCATCTCCTTCTACAGGCATTGGGTACTCTGGATAATATGGAGGGTATGTGTATGGTCCATACACTAAAGGTTGATAAAAAGGCAAGTGGTAAAGGGGAGCGCCCTGCGCTTGTGCAGCCGGATAATATTGCGGGTACTGTAAATAGTATGGTTGGGGTTGATGAGAGGGGGGTGATGGCTGCCGCTTGCCGCGTCGGTCCCGTCGATTGGTACGAGGAGCACGTTCCTGCGTTGATGGGACGTACTGTGGCGTGGGCGGTTGATAGTACTGGCCCATATAACCGTGTACGTTGACATTCGCGGTGACCTGGCTCACGTACACGTTGGGTGGTGCTACAGGCCATTGCGCGTGCGGTGGTGGATAAGTGGGTGGAGGTTGAGCGTAGGGCGGCGGGTGAGGGGCCGGCCCGGCACCACTCCGCGCCGGCGAGTGAGGCGCCATCTCGCCCTCGCCGCCCGACAGACTATCCACGCTGTTCGACACGGTCGGAATTCCCACTTTGCTCGCACCAGAGGATCCACCTGGAATATTCATTTCAAGGGCTAACTGCATTTGGTTAATTTTAAATACACCATAAAATTTTCAATCACAACTTTTAAACATAAACATTTAGTAATATTTACCTATTGCAGGTTTCGTGCGACCAACGGTATGGGCCGCAGCGGAGTCCAATTTATTTTCAAATAGTGCACACTGCAGACTGCTCAGGTCTGCTCCCTTCACATCAGACAAGTCTAGGAACTCATATTCCTGAAACACAGAGCACATTTATTAATCTGCAATTATATTATTAAAAGGGCATGCCACCTCCACATACAACTTGCTACCAAGGAACATATAGAAGAATTTTTAGTGACAGTAACTATAACCAGAGCATAGACTTAGTGATCTGCTGCAGTACTATTTTAATGAAACTACAGTGGTTTTGATAGAGCCCATAGCTTTTACAATGCCATGACCTTGTTGTGAATTTATACAGTACTATTATTACATGAGATTCACAATTTCATACTATTTTAAGAAAATTAAAGGACATGGGCCACTCTCCATACATAGCACGGCTCACTAAACGAAGTTCAAGGACAGTAATGAAATTAAGTTTAAATAACGGACTATATATCCCTTTTATTATAAACGAATTAAAATCAATATTTCACGGGGATACAGATATTTAAATAATAAGATAAGAATTTTAGGTTATATCATATGATTTTGTCTGATCTGTCAATACACTAACATCGTCATCAGCTTAAATATTATTTATATTGCTATACTTTATGACACAGACCTAATTTAACGAACACCAAGACTTTGATAACGATCATAGAAAAGTATTTGCTTATAATTATTATGTCTCTAAGTCCATTATGCACAACAAAATATAATAAGCAGGTATATCGCAACGAAACAATAATATCCACAAAACGCAGGAGTGCGAAACCGAGTGATCAAATGTAAAACGTCAATAAACATTAAACAAGTTTATTTGTTTTTTGCTTAAGATCAATAAGTACTCATCCATGTATCTTATATATATTTTTTATATTTTACCTATGGCAACTCCTTCAATATTAGCAATGTAGCTTAGTCATGCTAATTTCTTTTTATTAATGATTTTAATTATCCCATTTAAATACCCTTCAATTTTATAATAAGTATGTAAAAATGAAATGTTATTTTTCTATAGATATTTCATTAATATCCTTGAGAGCATGAGTAGCTGGGCCGAAAATGGCCCATGTTCTTTAAATATAATTATATATATATGCAGTAGATGGTATTGTTTTGTAATATTAATGAGGTTATGACTTAAACAATCTGTAAATATATTAATAACTAATAACTAGTGGAGTCTGGTTGCACCCCTTTACCTAATTAAAACATTAATTTTACAATACCTCTCCAGAGTGCTAACAAAAGCACATAGGACAAATAATAACATTTTTTATTTATTAATATATTTTTTTACATATTTCATGTTAATGACCACTATACACTCATTGCACAAACAAGATGATATTTTTGTATGTAGAAATATGATGATCAGATGTTTATTAATTTTTTCTGGTTAAAATTCTATAATAGCAACCTGATGATGATTTAATATATTCTTTTTTGTTGAATTTTATTATATACTATAAATTTGTTTGTAAGCTAAATTGAGTTGATAAGTAATAGTTACTATTGTTAGTTAGTTACATAACAAACAATAGTAACTATTACTTTGTAAAAACTTCCAACTGGACGTCTAACATGGTCCCATTTATTAGAATTGAATAAAATTAATCCCCACATACATAAAATAAGACAAGCGTTTCATAACAAACTATTACAAAAAAAAAAACAATCTGGAGCCTAAAACCTTTAGATCTGATGTTCCCAAAAAATCGAATTAACTGTTTTATAATAGTAAATTATTATTTTATTAATATTATATTGTTTTGGGCTTGATATACTACAGCAGTATTATGTACTATTTAGTATTAATTTCATAATTAAATGCAAGATGTACATTGAGAAAAAAAAACCTGTCATTTGAAGAGAGACAAGGATTGCTTACTTTTACTTTTCTGCATACTTAATATTACTATCCAAAGTCGAATAGCAGATACAAACTTTGTTTTTTTATATCATATCTTCTAATTGTCTAACATAAAGTTAATAGAAAAAGTTTCTATATTTCTGAATAATTAATAAATTTGCTATCATCAATCTGCTTAAATAACAGTTCCAAGAGAGAAACGACTTTAATTATTTATTAGTTTGTGCATTTATTTCATGATTCTCATTTACTTTATCTCATGTTTTATGCTATTAATTTATTTACAAGACTGATAGTTTTATTACATTAGCTTATAAATTGAGATAAATATACTTTTTTAGTTGTATATTATTTTGACTTATTTATTTTTATTCAATTAATACATAAACATTACTACATCTGTGCTTTATATGTATGAAAAAATCATAATTATCAATGAAAACATATTTTCCTATAGAATAATGATAATTGCAGTGTTTCATCAGATCATATTCTATCAATTTAAATTTTATCATATCAGTGATGTTTTATCACCTTTAGTGTGATGTGTCTGGATTTTCTTACAACACACAAGAATGCAAAATCAAAGCAAAATAAATAATTTAAAAAGAAATCTAAATCAATAACAATGTATACCAACAATGACTGACACATGACATACTGATAGAAAACAAAAAGACAGAAACAAAACATTTTATTGGCATTCTTAATCGTTCGTTTTCACACTAAAACAATTTAATTACACACATTAAGGGATCAGAAATGGCAATTAATGAGAAGATAACCTTGAAAGGATCTGTAATTGTGCAAAATAATACACCCTGCGGTTGACCTGTACTGTCACATTTATAGGTTATCTATCTCGCGAGTTTGAGTCGCCAATAATTACATACATAAGCATTTATACACAATGATAAAAACGACTAATGCCTCATCTACCGTGCAAAATTTACGTTATGCAATGACATAGTTGCCGAATAAATAACAATAACATATCCATAGCACATGGCCCATTAAGTCGTGAAATGCAATATATTATGTACTTAAAATAACATACCCTGTACCAATGAATGTCGAATCAACTTCCTTTATTATCCCTCTATAATAAAGCATGATTTTCAGCGTCTAAACTTTTCTTGCACTAATGAAATGGTGCAAAATATGCGTATTATTTGGAGAACTATAAGATGGCGTAACAACGCTCGGTTGCCGGGTGCCATCTAATTATTGACAAATCAACATACTGGAGATTCCTATTGCGTAAACCCGAAACAGGACACCGTCTATATATCGTTTATTAGTAAAACTTACCTCCCACGTGCACACAATTCTGTAAAGAGATATTTTTTCTAATGTAATGGCCAGTTTCAATATTACCAAAACAAGAAACAAAAGCCAAACAAATGTTTCAAATGAATGTACTACAAATACGTAATGCTTACCGTTTTCATCAAATCCATGGCCTGTAAGAGAACACCATCACGAAATTTAACGCCGCAATATTAGTAATAAATAGCGGCGGCTTTTCTACAGTAAAATCTTAGACGAGATCGACGTCGAGGCCATGCACTCACCCAACACAACAGGATGTGACAAATAAATCGCCATTTTGTTCTCAGAAGTCAACCAATAAGAATCACGTATTACTGTCATAGAGTTCCATAAAACTAAAATCATAAACAATTTAAATTATACCTGAATGTTGTTCAATTACTCCATACGGATGTTCGTAATTTCTTCATAGACAAAAAGCGATTTGTTTTGAAAAAGAAATCACTGAGAATGAATCGGAGTACTCTGTGATAACATCATAGTACAGTTTCTCAGCCGATTCGATTCCGATTTTTGTCCAAGNACTGTCATAGAGTTCCATAAAACTAAAATCATAAACAATTTAAATTATACCTGAATGTTGTTCAATTACTCCATACGGATGTTCGTAATTTCTTCATAGACAAAAAGCGATTTGTTTTGAAAAAGAAATCACTGAGAATGAATCGGAGTACTCTGTGATAACATCATAGTACAGTTTCTCAGCCGATTCGATTCCGATTTTTGTCCAAGCTTATTTTAAGCACTACTTACGTTTCTTCCCTTTAGATTGTTACTATTCACCATGACGTAACATGCTCATGAATAACATTCCTTCTAGATTTTATGAAATAATAAGTGTAGTCCGGCCTCACTCCGCTGTACAACTGTTGTTGTTGTTGTTAACAAGTGTATGAAAAATATCGATATCTTGAAATTACTCGTGCGACATCTGTCGTACATTTTGGTCCTATACTTATCACTGTTTTTTTCTTCATATTTTTAGGTATAGCAATTGATTTCTCGTAACGCCATTTGCCATTGCCACGGATGAAGTAGTTTAATTTGGGATTTATTCATTAAAATTGTATTAAATTAAATGAGATATGGTGGGATGAAATAAAGTTTCAGTGATGAAATATAGGTGATTACACTTCACACAATTATGCTCTTCGCGTTCCCGCTAAAGCGTATTACTAATTTTAAGTGGTAAAATTTTAAGACTGGGCCTATCCAACTTAAATTAAATGCCAAAAATTAATTAAAAAAGGTACTAAATTCAAATTTCCATCTCAGGACCATTTCACTCCCTTTATAACATGTACATTCATATAATACCGCGTGCCACGCTAGCGCTAATTTATTGGGTTTTAGGTTGTAATTAGCTGCGCACTGGACACGTTTAGAACGTTTTAGTGTGTGATAGGTAGGTATCTATATTTTTTTGTATGTAACGGAATATTTGAACGGCATTTTCACAGATTTTATGACGTCAAAATAACTTGAAAATTAGTCCACGCATCAAGGACCGATGATTAAACAATAATTTTATAACTTTGCCCTAACATCCGGACCATGCACCGGACAGGAGCTAAGCCGACGACGAGGTGCCACTATTCTGGACACGACCTGGACACGGCGGAACATACGCTCGCTCTCTGCTCCGCTTAGGAGGTGCAGCGCCGTGTCCTGGTCGCAAAGATAGGACTGAACTTGTCGCTGCCTAGCTTCGTGCCGTCGATGCATGGCGGCGACGAGTCCTGGAAGGCTACTGGTGGTAGGACCTCTTGTGAGTCCGCACGGGTAGGTAACACCGCCCTGCCTATTTCTGCCGTGAAGCAGTAATGCGTTTCGGTTTGAAGGGTGGGGCAGCCGTTTTAACTATACTGAGACCTTAGAACTGGTATCTCAGGGTGGGTGGCGCATTTGCGTTGTGGATGTCTATGGGCTCCAGTAACCACTTAACACCAGGTGGGCTGTGAGCTCGTCCACCCATCTAAGCAATTAACAAAAAAAATGCTATGCTCGACTTCTGCGAGTGCACCATTTCGCGGAAAGAGACGGCGGGGCGAGTGAGGGAAAGCTCTCCTCAGTACGCAGAAATCCGCCGCCGCCAAGAAGGGGGTCGGGACCGGGGTCCCATCCGTGACCCGGCCCCGTAAGAGCTTCGGGCCCCATCCGTTTTATGCGGAGGACTCAAGCTTGGGGCGCTGTGTCAAGGCGGGCTCTCGGCCCATCGACCAAGGAAATCGTTGGTCGTGCCGTTTCGACGTCTGGGGAACGTAGCAGATCTAAAATTTTAATATTTTTCGTTACTTATGTAGTTAAAAATATGGATATTTACGTAGGAAGTGTTTCTTCCCTATATCCTATTTATATTATTATATAATTTAATATAAAGCAGCTTTCTTTAGAATCGATCATGTCATTAGCTTTTTCTTGAAATTGAGCACACACAGTCAAAAAATAGAACACACTTCATATTTAAGAATCAAACGCTAGCATTCGAGAACGTGTGTGCTTAGTATGTTATTTTATGATTGAATATTTACTGGTGGCCCGGAGGCCTTTCCAGTTTCACCAGGACAGGTGGGCGAGCAAAGGCTCAGCCAGGAGGGGTGGGATTTGCTAACAGCTACCCGAGCGCCTCTGAAGGAGACCTAACAGCTCAAGAGCAGCTGCTTCGCGAATGAATCTACTACCGGATCGGAATCGCGACCCGCTGAGAAGATCCGGCGANGCTCAGCCAGGAGGGGTGGGATTTGCTAACAGCTACCCGAGCGCCTCTGAAGGAGACCTAACAGCTCAAGAGCAGCTGCTTCGCGAATGAATCTACTACCGGATCGGAATCGCGACCCGCTGAGAAGATCCGGCGAGAAACTCAGCGAGCTGATTCATGGGTTAGGTTGCACGGCGAACTCTTTGTCGAGTTCGACGAGTAGGGTTACCGGGGTCCCTAAGCCTGCTCCTAGTGTTAGAGCTGAAGGCGTCTAATGCAAAGGTTATTGGATCTGATGGATCCGTAAGGACGTGTCTAGGGCGTCGACGGTGACTGGCTCCTGCGTGATGCTTAGTATGTACTTGGTGGATAGATATTTTGAACTATTTAGTTACGTTTAAGTTTCCAGCAACTGTTGTCCGCTATGAACAGTACCAGTCGTCAAGATCATCATAAACCACTAAAAGTTGCGACCGTTGCATCGAAACGACTGCAAGAACTAACGTAGACGACTACGTCTGCCAGTTTAAAAAAACTACATTTCTCAGTTTAATTTATTATAAACAAGGACTGTCAGTTATAAACTTTGGTTTTAATGACTAACAACCCCGAATCATTAAACAATAACTGGAATTTAAGATAGCTGAGACGTTATATCATTTCTTCTGCCCACGCTTATCTTAAGGTTAACCGAAGTCTTCTAATCTTTCTCAGTAAATGTATAAATGGATTACATTGAAATGTTTTCGAGAATTACAATCGATTCGAACGTGATCGAAATTACTCGATTTGTTGTTTCATTACAAACTAGCTGACCCGGCAGACTTCGTAGTGCCTCAATCGATAGTTATAATACTTAACTTTTGTATAAAATAAACTTTAAAAAAACAAAAGGAATCCGTCCGACAGGGGGGGGGGGACACATCAAAGGAAAAACAAAATTGTTTGTTTTTATATAATTCCAAGCATTTTTATATTTATTCACATTTTAAACCTTCTCTGGACTTCCACGAAAAATTCAAGACCAAAATTAGCCAAATCGGTTATATATATACAGTCAAACCTGGATAAGCGAGAGTTCAAGGGAGCACAATCTCATTCTCGCTTATAGAGGTTTCTCAGTAACCCGAGTTTCTCGCTAATGCTCCCTCTGAATTTCGATTCGCGATTTTCCGCATTCAAATGCATTCACTATTCACTATAAGTTTATGACTTTAATGACAGTACTTTAATTTTCCGTTTTTACATGATGCAGAACAGAACTTTCCTTCGCAATTGATTAATGATAAACTGAGTAAGTCCGACAAATAGGACGGTACACAGGCACACTTGTCCATTCGAAAATAATGCGATAAAAGAATACGATAAAATAACAACGTTATTTAGTTCCACAAAATAGAATAGGTTCAATATTCACGAGAAAACAATACAAAAACAATGATAGGAAGTTCCACGAAAGTTAAAAATGAGTCATCATAAAATAGCAGATGTTAAATTTGTAATTTGTTTTGTCATTTGTTCCTCCTAAATAATATAAATAAATAAATAAAGCTCGGCTGTCGTTTATAGAGGTATAGATAGGTAGCAGTCTCACTTACGGAGGTCCATGAGGAAAAAACGACTTTCTCTTACCGAGGTTTCTGTTTCTCGCTAATAGAGGTTTTGGGAGCTTAAAATAACGGGTCCTTGCTATTACTCTCACTTATAGAGTTTTCTTACTTATCCAGTTCTCACTTACCCAGGTTTGACTATATATATATAAATGAATTGCTGTTCGTTAGTCTCGCTAAAACTCGAGAACGGCTGGACCGATTTGGCTAATTATTTTATTGAATTTAATTAATTTAATTGTCTTGAATTATTCTTGGAAGTCCCGAGAATATATGTATTTGCTGTTTCATTTAAATGACCGGTGGTGGGTCGTATTGTAAGTATTGTAAGACCAGACGTGTAAGTACCACCACCTTGCTTATTTCTGACGCGAATCTGTCATGCTTTCAGGTTTGGGATCGACGTTACATAATTTAATTGAGACTTTAATCTCGGTTCTCAAGGTAGGTTTAGCCATTCACGTTTTTATGTCTATAGCCTCCTAACACCGGGCGGGCCATGAGTTTGTTCGCCCAACCACGCACTAAAAAAATATAGTAGAAATAAATAATTAACGGGTCAACCTTAAAAAAAAAAAACTTTAATTATATATAATTAAAACTACTTTTACGATTCAGTCGTTCAGCGTTTTTTATTTTATTATCTTTTCCGAATATTCGAATACATTACAGTTTTAGTGTTCACGGATGACTAAGGGAATAATACAATTACAATACGTTGAGATTAAACAGTAAAAGTCGTTTAAAATACTTAAATTCCATATTTAATTTTACCCAAAAACAATTATTTTAGAATAACGAAGACTCACGAAGAGAAAATGTTGAAGTTCACGAATAACTAATTAATAATTGTTACTATTTAAAATCGTATATGCGAGAATGGCTGTAACATAACAAATGTTCTAAATGACACCCGAAAAACACTCGATTCAACCACCTAAAAAATAACGATAATAATCAAAAGCGGATAAGCAATAGGTAACTTTAATAAATTAGGGATTGCACTCTCGTGCTAAATAAATGATATATACTTAGTCCTTGAAACAAACTCTGTCGTACGATTATTGTATTACTAATAGGATGAAGTAAATGCCTTACCTCAAGAAAAATAAACTGTATAAAGTTTCATCCTAATCAAATAAATAATATAGAAACGAATACATTACAACGTATAAAAGTTTTGCTTCTGGTGAATAAAAATAAAGCTAAACAAAATATAATAGGGGTTAAAGTATGAAATTGCCGTTCTATTATAATAGGTACCGGCTTCGAATTTACATAGAACCTTCATGGCTTGAGATTTTTGAGTGAAACTTTTTTCGAATTGTACCTATGAGGTTCTTCTTTTAAAAAATGTGCATCATTGTGCGTATTGACTTTCAGTTGTTTTTTTATTCAGCTTAGACAAGAAAGAACTTCGAAAATTCGAGTGATTTTTGAATACGTGTTCCGACGCGGAACTAACGCTGCAGAAACAGCTCGCAATATCAATGTTGCCTTTGGAGAGGAGACTGCTAATGAATGCACCGTGCGATTTTGGTTTAAGCGCTTTTGTGATGGAAATTTTGATTTGAAGAACGAACCATGACCGCCCACACATGTGAATAACAATGAATTGAAAGAGATGCTGGAAGCCGGTCTGAGCCAAATTACCCAGGAATTAGCGGGATGGTTTAACGTTACCTTATCAACATTACTGACTCATTTGCGCCAAATCAATAAAATAAAAAAATATGAAAAATGGGTGCCTCATGATTTAACTGATCTGCAGAAGAAACTTGTGTTGCCTTGTTGAATCGATACAGAAATGAAAGAATATTGGATCGAATTGTGACATGTGATGAAAAGTGGATTCTTTACGATAACCGTAAGCGAAAAATGCAATGGCTGACCCCAGGTCAAACGCTGCAACGCAAAACTTACCGATAAAAAGGTAATAGTAACTGTTTGGTGGTCTCAGCATGGTGTTATTCACTATGGCTTTCTCCGATCTGGTCAAATAATAACGGCAGATGTCTACTGTACCGAACTCTGAACAATTATAGCATAACTCGCAGTGAAACAGCCCCGCCTCATGAATCGATCTTCACCATTATTGTTCCATGATAACGCGAGACCTCATAGAGCACGAGAAATCGTTTTAACTCTACAGGAACTGCAATTAGAAACCATTCGTCACCCTCCGTATTCGCCAGACCTTGCTCCAACGGACTACCATTTTTTCGTCGTTTGGACAATTTTCTACATGATAAAAAGTTTTCTTCCCAGGAGGCAGTACAAAATGCTTTCACACAGATTGATTGTAGAATCTAGATCACCAGAGTTACATCGCAAAGCCATAAATGACCTTCTTATTAGATGGCAGCAATGTATAGATAATAATGGTAGATATTTTGATTAAATAAATAATAATATGTTAAATGAAAAAAAAAACTAATTTCAATTTTTCGGTACAAATCGGCTATTTCATATTTTAACCCCTAATACAAAAACGTTACAAAAAGATGATACATGTTAAAGGTTTACTATGTTTTTTTTCTTTCTATCTATATGTATGTTAGGTAATTAAAAAATCAACAAAATATACAAAAGCGTTACAAAAGCGTAAAGGTGACACGTCACGTTAGGCACGCCGAGCCTTTTCACCGATTCTTTGAAACATTATGGATCTTTTTCGCACGCAGAATATATATAATTTTGATATACAAAAAGTACGTTTAAAATATGAATTTTAATTGATTTCTCAATTTTCATAAGAAGAGGTTTATAAATGGTGGTATTGAGTATTCAAGCCCACATGGGTAAACAGTAACTCTTTTTTTTATTGTCGCAAAGCACACAGCTCTGAAGCAATCAGTCAGCCGTAACCTAACCTAACTGACATCCAAGCAAGGCCATTTGCCTCTCAAGCAAAAAATGTAATCACGATAAACAGTTAAATAAGGATTAAGAGATTATTTTGGAGACAAAAACCAATTGCCTGCCAAGTGAGGGCGGCGTTTTATCAATCAAGCTGTACCTACTCTGTGGTCTAAAGGACAGCTGAAAGTGGGCGCTTGAGCGGACACACAGTAATCAATTATACGACACTCGCCAATCACGACCAGAGAAACTATTATTGGTTTATTACTATTGGATTAGTTATTTTATGATAATTTTATAACGTACGACACGATTTCCCGAGGGGATCGCTTCGTTTCATGTATTCATTTCTTAATGCTATTACTTTTTGTGTGTAACTCTTAATATTTCTTATTATCTTGAAAAGTGTAAAAAAAAAATTCGGAAATCTTTTTGTGGAAGAGTTCAATGAAAATTCATATAAATCTAAAATTATATTACGGACTGGCCATACAGAACAGAAGGGTAATTTCGACATCGTAGAGCATTTTCTTTGTAGCACAAAATAGTCATAGTCCAGTATAATACATTATTAGGACCGCGCAATGCAAAAAGGACGACTGTCAAACGTCTTAAAAGTAGTGTGCAACTAAAATCACTACTGTCCCATTCTAGGGATTCCGAAGCAATAGCCTGTATAGTATTTCTGAAAGAAAAGTACATATCGATAAATCTGTATGTTTTATCAATATATTTTAGACTTTAGTCTTAGCTCTCTAAGTCTAGCGTCAACTCTAAATCTTCTCCCTTAAAATTGTGTTTTATTTCAATGACCACATGTCTTTACATTACGTACGTTATTTTATATTTATTTATTTTATGTTATCCAATTTTATAAAATAGTTTTACTGCCGAGAGCATGATATTTTTATATATCACTTCGAAATCAACGAAGGTGTCAGTGAATTTTCTTTAGACTGTTTTAGACGATTTCCATTGTTAGTAATTAAGTGTAAGTAGGTTTTAATTACAAATATCTGGTTGTTTAATTTTAGAAAGCTAAATGTTGTCTGGTACATCGCAGTTACATTGTTCTATTTTCTGTAAATCAAGTCTCGCGATTTTGCAATCAAGTATTTATCGAGTAGCTATCATAGAACACAGGATATTTGACAAATGTCTGAATCTCACTAACGACATTTTCAATATATAAGTGTGCATACAAGTTCCGAACAATAAACATTTGGACAGTTGGTCTACCGAGCAAATTTGCCGGCTCGATATTGCATAGATTTTTATGATTGATTCCAGGTTGCCCATTACGATACGATTTCTGTAAAGATCGTATCGGAAACGTACCTTGTAAAGAAAACCATGAAGTGGATTGGTACTGAGTACATGAACATGAGATTTTCCACGATGCATCTTGTATCGTTAAATCGAATTGATTCATTTTCGTATTTAAATATCTATTTGCATGTAAACGTTACAACTGAATTAGTTAAATTGGAGCAGTATCGTAGATGAATAATTAGTTGATTGAATCACTATGTTTCCTTTAAATTAAATTATTAATAGGGTTTCTTAAGAGTAAAATCACTATACGAAAACTACATATGATTAAAAAACTGCTCTATCACACAATTTACAGAGTCTAGGGGAATTGAAAAACGAGTATTCGAAATTCTAAAACTATCTTAACTTATTAGTTTTAGGCAGAAAACGATTTTGAGCATACCACTAACGTTTTTGGTGGTAGGACGAACATGAGCCCACACGAGGAGGCTTACCCACCCATCTTGCTTATTTCTGCCGAAAAATGTCTATATCTATGCCTATTTAAAAGGCGAGGCCACCGTTATACAAGCCAATTTAGCCTTGGATCACTAGATTCAAGGTCGAAATTCACATTAATTTGTCTTTGGTTTTCATTACCTTTTTGCTTGGACGTGTGAATGAGCTCACGGCCTACCTATGTGCTCAGTATGAGTTTTTTACCTTGTCGATCGCGTAAAAGTTAACTCAAATATGTATAGAGTTGGAACAGCGCCCCTGGCGACAAACGAAGGGAAGCACACTGGTGTTAAGTCGTTACCGGATCACAACATCAATACCATCAGCTACCACCCACCTGTGAAATGATATCACGTTTCAGCTATCTTAAATTCCAGTTGTTTTTTTACTGATTCGGGGTTGTTAGTGATTAAAACCAAAGCTTACAACTGATAGTCCTTGTTTATAATAAATTAAATTGAGAAATGCAGTTTTTTTAAACTGGCAGACGTAGTCTTCTACCTTATTTCTTGCAGTCGTTTCGATGCAACGGTCGCAACTTTTAGTAGCTTATGTCTTGACGACTGGTACTGTTCATAGCTGACAACAGTTGCTGGAAACTTAAATATAGAAATTTAGATTTCGTCGCACGTTCTTTAAGTCATAAATTCGTAAGTCTAAGCTTAAATGGCTTTAACGATAAAACAAGCCAAATAACGACTGCAATAAAACGTGCAGTTCAAAACTGACGATAATGTTAGACAAATAAAAAACTTGTTTAGATAATTATACCTATTTTACACAATAATCTATCTAATCTAATATTAGAATATAAGTATGTGATATTTAGATTACAACAACATGCATGTTTGCTAAAACTACGCGTGTGTGATTTGAGATGATATATGAATATTGTTTAATTGTCTACAAGGGTTTTTTTTTCAGCAGTATTTGTATGTTCCTTTTTTGCACTAGATGGGTGAACGAGAGACCTTGAGATATGTGGTCGAAGTCTCAATTATAATCGAACGCCTGTATCTTATTTCAAACCGAAAGACTCAATGTAGACGAGCCTCACAATACGCCCTATTAATAGTAATTTATAAAAAATATATAAATTTTAGGGGTTCTTTATTTATTGTATATAGGTATATATATATATATATATTTCTTCTGTGCGTGTGTTTATCACTGAACTCCTCTTAAACGGCTGGACGACATTCGTGTTATGATAATGATGTTGGACCGTGAGGTCGTTCTGTTTTCTATACAATTTACTGGCGGTAGGATGTCTAGTAAGTCTGCGAGGGTAGATACCACAGTCCTGCCTATTTCTGCCGTGAAGCAGTAATGCGTTTCGGTTTGAAGGGTGGGGCAGCCGTTGTAACTATACTAAGACCTTAGAATTCATATCTCTAGGTGGCGGCGTTGTTCACGTTGTAGATGTGTATGGTCTCCGGTTACCACTTAACATCAGGTGGGCTGTGAGATCGTCCACCCATCAATGCAACAAAAAAATAATGAGGTAACGAAATAAATAAATAAAACCGTCGGTTTTCATCGCACATTAGGTACTTTTTTATATTACGCAAATTTAGAAGATAGAAGTTAGTCATTGTTGCTCCTTCTAGGGGTATATACCTATATATAGTAATAAGATCTGAACGTGAATAACAGTGGTGGGCGATGGTGAAACGGATATCAACAAAAAATCGTTTTATTTTAAATTTTCAACCAATATTTTATCGATGTGGTAGGTTTTTTAATTGACTACTTTTCGGGTGATTAGACGGACAATGCATTAGATCTACTATTTGGTAACATCTATTTCTGAGTCAATAGCAGCATGTTGACAATGAATGACAGATGAGTTTTTTTTTTCTAAAGTCTAAAGCAAGCGGTGCCTAACAATATAGATTATTGTTTTATATAACCTGATCGCAAATAATTTTACGTATTCGTCATTGGTGACCACAATCACTGTAAAATAGGTAGATATGCGTTAGGACTAAAAAACAGAAAAAAATTATAAAATCATAATCTAATTTTCAAATAATAATAGAACAGGATATATTTTTTTTTTATAATAATACTAACGAAAAAAATTAAACGAACACGTCATAGAACGCGTTTCTATTGACAAATATACATACGAATCGACGCGGCATATTCCCCTACTATCTGAAATTACTACTCTAAAATATCTAAATCAAACATCGATTGTAAACACTAATAATATTGTCATAAATGTTAATGGACCGAAAATGTCAATACTCCTGCAAATAATAAGTATAGGAACTTGTGTAGCGGTTATTTTAAATGCGAAGTAAGAATATGTACATAAGAAGGCACCAAGAAAATATTTTAGTACATACTGTATACATTAAATAAGTAGTGAAACAGAATATTATTTATTTACTATTGGAACGTATGTACATAATATATGTATATCAGTCTCTGACCCCCGTGGTAAAGGGAATCCTAGCTTGGGACCAGATGGTCGTGTGTGACTTGTCCCTGGTTATTATTGAGAGTATTTAATCTCACATTTATCCATTTAGTTTTTTATTCGGGTTGATTTCTGGATAAGTCATGTAAAAAGCTTTTTGATTATGACCGATTGCCTATTAACTAAAAAAAAATTGCAGTTTTTTTTATCAAATTTATATAACATAATGCGATAAGAAATATTAATTTCTTCCTCAGGTTAGAGCCCCGTGAACTCACCTGCTCGCTTGGTTATGTTGGCATAGGCTTCTAAGGCTAAAAGCATATGATCAAAAAGGAAAATCTATGAGACTATTAAAAAAAACATGATAAATACCTACTCTTATTTACTAAAATGTTTTATTACTATTATTTCAAGACAGTATTTATCCGTTCGAAATAGCTAATAGTTTTTTGTACATCTTCGTACAATATTAAAACATCTGACTACAGATTTCCATAGTAACACTTCGTATCTCATCCCATTTAATTTAGGTACTAATGAGAGACCTGTATTTAGCAGGTAGACTTTTGTGGAATAAATTGGAATATGTGATATTGTACTTGTTATGAATTCAATTTTTTTTCTTCATAAATATTCACGTTTTTCAATCTACCGTACGTTACACTATTAAATCATTCTTACTTTTATTTCAAACAAGTATGCCATCTTAAAAAAAAAATACTACATACTATCCAACCCGTCTAACATTTTCTGTATCTGTTAAAGTTTTTTCAACACAATATGAAATGTTACTACGCGCAACGAGTATGAGTATTGAATAATATATCGGCACCAATAAAAGCTTTCCTAACAAATCGCGTATAAACCTGACGATTGTTTGTATAAGCCCAATAATCGTCTCGGGCACGTCTACAAAATACCTCGCAATCATTCTTATTATTCGGCTAATACGAATTAGGTGATCATAGAAATAATCACGTTCCCATAGGTTTGTAGATAATTAGCGTAGCACGCTGTAGCAGGGCCTACGCACGCCTACGCGGGGCGAGGCGTAACGCTTCGCGCGTATTCCCGTTTAGTATAAAACGCGCTCGGAAAAGTTGCGAGACCACTTCAATCGGAACATCAAAGCGTGTTCGACGTGCACTAACACAGCAGGCAGTCTCACGAGTTTCGTCCGCTACAGAGTTCCGAACTTAAAGGTAAGTTGCATTTAAGTTAGGATATTTCAAAATATGCATCTGATGTTGTCACTAAAAAGTAATTTTGAATTAGATTGTATTTTTTTTTTGTTACTTTATAAATAATGAAAAGTTTCAAATATGGAAAAATAATTATTTGTAAAATAAACGAAGCTTACAAAAAGCTACTTAGATTACGAAATGTACTGATTTTAAAAAAGTTTTCGTAAACTTTACCTTCGATCCTGATAAGTGTCTTATCGAAATAACACAAAAGTAGTAATTTCTCTTTAAAGATGTTAAGATTTTCTTTTGACAAAAGGAATGTGTTTATATGAGTGGAGCAGCAACTGATAGGGCAAAATATGCATATATAAAAAAAACGTGCTTGCAAGTTATTTATAAAGTAATCGTTATTCATATATAGGGTGTTTATTGACCTGTAAAGTGATGCGGACGACGAATCCACTCACATTATAAACAAGAATTTTCAATGTAATGAAAAAAAAGGAATATCATTATTCGGTGCTAAATATAATTAAAACAAGTTTTTTACATTAATAAAACAAGTTTTTTTTTAAATTTCTAAAATCTATTGTTTACTGTTTAATCTAAACAGTTTTTTCTTTTAAATTTTTGTTAAAACAATTTTTCTGAAATAAATCCGAAATAATAACGTATTTCTTTTCGAAAATACAGTTTTTCAATAAGCACATTCTTTTTTGCAACGTGCCAAATGTAGTTCAAATAAAGAAAATTTACCACTCCACTAAACCACTCCGAATGTAACTGTATTTTTTAATTTTCATTAATAATTTAATTACACCCGACGGGTAAAATGATAAAAAAAACTTCTAGTATTCATTTTCGGAGTCTTTTCACTTTTCACATTTTTCTCTAAATAAATAGAAAATAAATTGTAATATTCATCAGCACATATGAACTTTAGTTACAATTTGACTCGTACGGTCTAATATAAAAATAAATACATAATAAACAAAGCTCCTAAATATTTCCCTCGTGAATATATCGTTATCAAATAATTAAAACAGCTCAACGTTTCAAATTTATAGTGTACCGATAAACGTTTTCAAATACTTAACGATAACGCATATATGATACGCATCAAGGGACCTATTAATTTTACAATTTGTTGCAAACACATATCTACGAAACTATAGTTATAAAGCTGCAGTGAATATTTTTGGTCCCGTTCATTTATATCGATCGGAGAAACGGTAAGGGGTTATGTCGTAACGTGCGTTTTGGCCTAAACCACTTTTTACCATATTATTATTAAAATGCATACCAATTTTCAACTTTCTATCTCTATAAATATAATATGAGTTATGAATATTTGAAATAGTGTTGTTATAGCTCTGGTGTAAAGTTGGGTTTTTCGAGTTACGACAATTTCGCTTACGTTTTTATTTATTTTATTCTAGCCGACCCGACAGACTTCGTAGTGCCTCAATCGATAAATAAAAGACCTAAATTTTTGTATAAAATAAACTTAAAACAAACAAAAGGAATCCGTTCGACGGGGGACACATCAAGGGAGAAACAAAATTATTATTTTTATTTAATTCCGAGCATTTTCATATTTATCTACCTTTTAAACTTTCTATAGACTTCCACAAATAACTCAAGACCAAAATTAGCCAAATCGGTCCAGCCGTTCTCGAGTTTTAGCGAGACTAACGAACAGCAATTAATTTTTATATACATAGATAGATATAGATTTATTGCTTAGATCGGTGGACGAGCTCACAATCCACGCGGTGTTAAGTAGTTACTAGAGCCCATAGACATCTACAACGTAAATGCCGCCACCCACCTTGAGATATGAGGTCTAAGGTATAGACGGTATAGATTCTAAGGTATAGTTACAACGCCTGCCCCGCCTTTCAAACTGAAACGCATTACTGCTTCACAGCAGAAATAGGCGGGCTGGTGATACCTACCCGTGCGGACTCACAAGAGGTCCCACCACCAATAGCACAAAAGGTCCTACCACCAGTAGCACAAGAGGGCCTACCGTCAGTAACACAAGAGATCCTACCACCAGTAAACGATATACGTCCGTTGATATGTAGATAATAAGATGGCAAACAAATATTTATGGTGTTCGATGAACAATTTTGTAACGTTCTTGGTTGGTCATTTTTTTTAAACACTTTTTTAAATAATGCAATTCAACAAGGATAGGGCTATATATCTCAAGGTGTGTCGCCGTATTAAAACTTACGGTTAGGTAAGCGACCAGTCACTTTACCTACCCTATTGAAAGCCTACTAGATACATATTATGTATATGTCAGTTTCTCAGCATATGTTTTTATTATTATAATCACATTATATAATTCTCGCATCGAACTAACAGAGTCAGAATTAGTTTTCGGGATTGAGCGCTATGTAATACATAGAGTAGTTATTAGATTAAACGTGACTTAAACTAAGCACAGATTGTTTATCAGAAGTTTCTTTGACCCATGGCTACAACCTATTGAGTTTCTGGGTGGATCTTCTCAGTGATTGCGATTCCAATCCGGTGTTAGATTCTACGAAACACTACTCTTGCTTGGGCTATTGTTAGTAAATTCTTTCAGGTTGAGTCCGTGAGCTCACCTATCCGTTCGCGTGTAGCCGGAATAGCCCCTAAGGCTACCAGGGACAAGGTAGCCGATAAAAAAAGTTTTTATTGTAACTGCTGTGTGTGCAATAGTTTGAGGCACGAAAAGTACTAAACCGCCTTCCGATGGTGATTTCAAGGTGTTAAACAACAAAAACAAAACAATTTAAACAATTTCATATAATCGCTAAAACAGTTGTAAAATTTAAAAATAAGTCCCCGAAACAAATGGAAAAGGTATTATTAGGGTTGACAGATATCCGTCGGACGGATGAAAGCCCTGATTAAGAATTTAGAAAAAAAAAGAAAAGTATAACATTTTTAACCCAGCTAACGCAGCATTTTTTGTTTTTTAATAATAATAAAGTAATTCCAAAATCGAACACGTCATGAAAATTTGATTACTCAAAGTTTATTTGGTCAAAGGAAACATCTCAAAGAAGTAAGGAAAGGATTTACTAATGTAGCTATTGAGTTACAAGCCGCGGGCTGCATACTGAATTATCCTGATTTAATCAGTAACTATGGGTCACCGTGTTCCCAATTTTATTTTTGTACATTCAATGAATACTTTTAACATTTAAAAGCTCGTAACTCCAAATATATCTCCGGAGAATTGTTTATCATTAATGTTAAAAACCCATGCAATGAAAACATTTGTGTTGTCCCGAAACACCTTCAAAACACTTTAGATGTATAGGTACATACAATATTACAACAATGGCTCTACTGTAATGAAACTTCTCGTTTCAAGGTAGCAGTGCTTCATTTCAAAATATTCTAATAAACATCTTATTGGAATACCGATTCCAGATATAAGATACCTTCATAGCATGATGACTGTGAATCAATAGTTTCATAAGCAGTAAACTCATTTAATAGATCTCCCCGGCATACCTGCGGATGCATGATTGAGTTACTTCAACTCAATTTGGCGAAGTTAAAATTTTCAAGTTATGATCTTGTTTACAGTTTTCAAACTTAGCGTAGCGACTTATGAGCTCTTTTGTTTTTATAATAAACAAAACTTGGTTATATCATGTCGTTTCGTGACACTTTTCTCTAAAAAATAATTTAGAAAATTAAGCATTAATTCTATTAGTTTTTTTTAATGCTTATATGGGTGGACGAGCTCACAGCCCACCTGGTGTTAAGTGGTTACTGGAGCCCATAGACATGTACAACGTAAATGCGCCACCCACCTTGAGATATAAGTTCTAAGATCTCATTATGGTTACAACGGCTGCCCTACCCTTCAAACCGAACGCGTTACTGCTTCACGGCAGAAATAGGAAAATAAATAAAAATATGCACATACATTCACTCACTTGTAACACTACCAATTAGGTTACAATAATTAATGTATTGTTTTGTGTTATGATTATTATAGGTGCAATAACTTATACAATTGATACTCAGTGAATTAAGAATTATTCTTCTACAGCAAGATCTTCACGACGTCTTTTGTAATTTTATAGGAAAATTCGAATTGTCTACAGAATTAGAAAATCGGAATCGCAGACACAAAGATTTCTACAAAGAGAACACGTACACAAATTACGTACCATATACGTAACTAGCGACCCGCCCTCGCTTCGCTTCGGAAAATTAAAACACACATGAAACCAAAAAAAATAATTAAAAAAACAATTAACAAAAAGTAGCCTATGTTCATCAGGGACAATGTCGGCTTCTAATGGAAAAAGAATTTTTCAAATCGGTCCAGTAGTTTCGGAGCCTATTCGAAATAAACAAACAAACAAATCTTTCCTCTTTATAATATTTATATATATAATATTAGTATAGATAACATAATCTTCCTCTTCTTCTTGCCTTTATCGCACTATATGGGGTCGGCACAACATTTTCTCTTTTTCCATTCGGGCCTATCATACGTCATCTTTTCACTCACATCCTTCTCTCGCATATCCTATTTCACACATTCCATCCAAGTCTTTTTAGTACGTCCCCTTCTCAGGTATACGTAATGACAACACCTCTGACGTTTTTTTTATTTTTATTTATGGCTTAGATGGGTTGATGAGTTCACGGCCCACCTGGTGTTAAGTGGTAACCGGAGCCCATAAGATCTACAACGTACATGCCGCCACTTGCCTTGAGATATGAGTTCTAAGGTCTAATTTTTTACAGTACATCGGTTGCCCCACCCTTCAAGCCGAAACACATTACTGCTTCACGGCAGGAATAGGTATAGTGGTGATACCATGCGGACTCACAAGACGTCCTACCACCAGTAATTACGCAAATTATAATTTTTGCGGGTTTGATTTACTATTCACAACGATCTGGCGATTTTATTAAATATAAAATCAAAGCACAGCCTCGTAATTTTTAACAGCCCTATTTTTATATTGTTTTAAACGGTCGGACAATCTGACGGTCTACCAGGTTAAATCGATACTGGAGCTCGTATAGATTACAAATTGTATTGCGCTACCCATTGGTCGGTCCCCTTTCAAACTGGAATGCATGACTGTTAAAAAAGATTACCCCAGCATCTCAGCTTCGTTTCGCGCGTGAATGGAATTAAAAAAAAACCTTTTCAAAATCTCACATCGACATGAGTGGGTGCGCATATAAATCGTTGAAGCGAGTACTTTATTACAATACCTGCGTCCTTTCCGTTATTAAAGCTTCACAACCTACGAAGCAAGGAAGTGAACGCTCCACATTTATTGCGAATATTTTTGGACTGTCGCACAAGCAATTGATGAGGATAAACCTACACGATTGTTCGCTTACAAAGTTCACGTTAGATCGGATTTTTATTTTATGAATGAGAATTTCAATGTTTATTTTGAATTGAGAACTACAGTCCCTGGGGTTCCCTGAATATTATGACATAGCTATCTTCACTAAAGCTTTAAAAATTAGGCTTCAGCAATAGGTAGCGCCGTGGCACTGCTCCTGGCATTGTTTGCACCTATGAACGACGGTAACTTATTAAAATACAATCAAATCGCCTGTCTGTAAATACTACCAAGTTTGATTAGAGATAGTAGTAGTGACAGTATAAGCTAGAAGAGGCTTGGGTGCCGAGAGAATTGCTATTAGCTCGTGATTCCATGGACTGACAGAAATACAAGACAATGTCAAAACCAAAGGGACATTTTTTAAATTTATGGTATCGCTGTAGTGCGCAGCAGTTGCAACTATGTACTAAACCATTATCTTTAAATAAACACACAAAGTATTTTAAGATAAAAAAAAATACTTTACAAAAACATATCATTAAAAACAAACTATGTACATGAAAATGAACATTTTATTTTTTATATTTTTTTATTGCTTAAGTGGGTGGACGAGCTCACAGCTCACCTGGTATTAAGGGGTTACTAGAGCCCTTAGATATCTTCAACGTAAATGCCGCCACCCACCTTGAGATATGTGTTCTAAGGTATAGTTACAACAGCTGCACCACCCTTCAAACTGAAATCCATTTGTGCTTCACGCCAGAAATAGGGCAGGGCGGTGCTACCTACCCGTGTGAACTCACAATAGGTCCTACTACCAGTAAAAAATTCTGACTACTCAGCAGAATATGCAATACATACATATATTTTCAAAGTACTAATGTGTGGCATCATGATATCCACTGAGTTGATATTGGTGGCCTAAATTATTTAACAAACTTTACTCAAATTGCTTAGCGTTCGTAAATCATACCGTATTTGGCGTAGCGCATACACTGCTACGGGCTGATAAACCTGGATGCTACGAATATATTTATTTACTCTGTCTATTTCGTGTCGTTTCTATGAATCTAAATAGACCACAATTTAATGTCTAATCTTACGTATTGTTGCTTAAAATAAAAAAGGTGATGCACTTTTTCTAATGAAATACGTACCTATTTAACAAATGTTCACGATTGATTTCCACGGTGAAGGAGTATCATCGTGTAATAAAAATCAAACCCGCAAAATTATAATTTGCGTAATTACTGATGGTAGGACCTCTTGTGAGTCCGCACGGGTAGGTACCACCACCTTGCCTATTTCTGCCGTGAAGCAGTAATGCGTTACGGTTTGAATGGTGGGGCAGCCGTTGTAACTATACTGAGACCTTAGAACTTATATCTCAAGGTGGGTGGCGCATTTACGTGGTAGATGTCTATGGGCTCCAGTAACCACTTAACACCAAGTCGGCTGTGAGCTCATCCACCGATATAAGCAATAAAAAAAAACAATTTTCGCATTATCAAGACATTGCTCCAAATTGAATTTTCCGTGCATGAAAATTTTCTTTGAAATCATATTTTTGTCAAGTTTATTTATAGTAATACATAAACGCGACCCGCCCTCGCTTCGCTTCGGAAATATTAAATTTTATTATTGAATAGTTGAGTCCCGCGATGTTACCCGCGGTTATTGTCGTATCGCGGGTGACGCCACGGGGCAAAGGTACTCTAAAAAAAGTAGCTTAAGTTACTCCTTATATCGTCAGCTACGTGTCAGTGAAAGTCCCGTCAAAATTGGTCCAGCCATTCCAGAGATTAGCCGGAACAAACAGACAGAACGGACACAAATTGTAAAAAATGTTATTTTGGTGTATGTACCGTATTCAATCGTATTCATATGCATGTAGTAAAAAGTGGTTATTTCAATATTACAAACATACACTCCAATTTTATTTATATGTATAGATTATTTTTTAATTCAGAACAAAAGTTCTCGGTGTTTCTATTAAATGATCTGAACGTACCATTTTTTTCTATTTCGCCGGTGACTCGTTTCGTTCAATATATCAATACAAACATCGCCATGCAAATGCTAAAAGTTTATCATTTTGAAACGATTGTATAATAACGGTTGTTGTTCTTATATTGCTTGCCTCGAGGGACGTTTTCGTGACTATTGTATTTATCTACTTATTGTTTCCGTATAGTTTTTGAAATTCCATAAGTTTGGGTAGTTCTAAAGAAAATTATTGTCACGACAAGAGCGAGTGCGGGATCACGTTCGGTTGTCGAGTTCATGTACCCTGAGCGATGCTATTGATGATTAAGATTGATAAATTCAATTAATAAAATTTTGATTCGACGATTGAAATGTGGTAAATATCGGTCACCACTTCGATAAAGCGGCACGACACGAGAACCCTCTCATCGTGGCCGCCGGTAACTACATCCCCGATCCTGCGGAAAGAATGGAAAGCAGTCGACGTCGCCCAAAACACGTCATCTCGGATCCTCCCGATCCACTAACGGTGCTTCTAGGTACTTCAAGCACCGGTCACCGAGTAAATTAACTTTTAGACACAGCCCACTGAGTTTCTCGCCGGATCTTCTCAGTGGGTCGCGTTTCCGATCCGGTGGTAGATTCTGCGAAGCACGACTCTTGCTAGGGTTCGTGTTAGCATCGTCGTCAGGTTTGAGCCCCGTGAGCTCACCTACTAGTTAAGGTTCCGCTGGAATAGCCTCTTTATGCTACCGGAGTAGCTAGGAAAAAAAAAGGAGGTAAATATCGCTCCTCGATTCTAATCTCTGTATATTACTTTCTATTTGACTTATCATCGATAGCTGACAAGTTTATTTAGAAACCATGTTTTAAGTACGCATAATGTACCGTGCTAAGAAACAGCAGCCTTCGTTAACGAATTAATGACGAATTCGTCAAATTCAAAATTTCATACAATGCTGTTTCGTAATTTAAAAGAAAACACATTGCAACAATAACGCGTTCTTTATATAAAGCCCGAGCTTAAAGTCGCGATACGTGTTTTCGCCCTTTTACCTTGTTTAATAAACAAAGCTTTTAAAAGTTTCAGCTATATAATCCTTTGACACAGCTTAATGCAGAATAAAATGCCTTTTTACGGTCGCTCGTTTAAGAAAATAACAATGTTATATGTGCAGTATTATATGCGGGTTGGAATGGTTCTCAAACAAAATTATAACAAATGTCATTTCTCATGTCGTCAAGTGTAAGTAGTATACTAGTATTTGAACCTAGGTACATAGAATTTAATCAGCTTAGATTCATGATGGCTTGTTTGTAGAATACTTTTTATTGCGGTTTTTGGTCTTATAGAGTTTTTAAACAAAATTGAAATTACTATATCTAGTTTTTAAGTAAAAGAGAAAAAAATATATATATGAACGATTTTTCTTTTTACAACCGTTCTATCATTGTTAAGTAGATGACATTTGAAAGAACAATACTGAATTTTTTCATTTAATGCCGAAATGAAATTCAAGAACAACGAATTGATTTTGAACTACTTCATATGTTTTTAAAATATATTTACTATTGCTACATATTATGTATATTGCTATTACATATATTTTCAAATTAGTTGACTATGAATATTGTAAAACAGAAACGTGCTTCAAGTAGGATCAGAATAAGATCAAGGAAACCTCTCATTCGCTTCCAGGAAAATATGAAAATCCAATTCCCGTACTATTCATTTATTTTTGTATTTCTTTTTGCAATTCTGTTGCGTGATATGTTTGCAATTAACTTTAGGTGGGCGTCCGTTAAGGTAAGCTAATTAAACTGCACCACTTAAATTACTAACTGATACAATACAGAACGGTGTGAACTAACTACCTTTATCTTAATTGGATATAATCTATATATTAATACGTGAAGCAAAAACTTTGTATCCCTTTTTACGAAAATTGCGCGGACGGAGGAGTATGAAATTTTCCACACTTATAGAGAAGAAGTGCACAATGCTAATATTTTTTTTAAATAATGCATAAAAGATACATTAAATCAATAAAAAAAACATTACACACATTACATACCATATATTTGACGCACACACGCATGCATACTATTTATTGTCAAACTTTTGTTCTTGACGTCTGTTGTCAAATTGAGAATAGATTAAATATTGTTTGTCTTTGTTAATATTTTTTATAGTGTAGTCTTGGCGAAATTTATGATTATAGAAGTATAAAATACAATCATAATAGTGTACAAACTTACAATTCCAATTAATTATAGTCGAATTTCGACTACTGCGGGACCTCTAGTTATGTTAAAAACGTATCACAATTCCGAGAATCAGTTCACTAAATTATCGGCATCAGGCTAATTTATCTAACAACCTCATTAAAAGTAATACATACTTTATTAAGTAGCTCATTATACATTTTCAGGTTTTCTCGGAAATACGAAATTACTAATTATAGCTAACAAACGCGTACTCGTCTATAACTTTTCAAGTATATGTATACGTATGTATATATAATAACAAGTAACAAAGACATGCTACGTCACGAATCTGTGCGTGATTCTATATGTTTAGGTCGGCTAATAATTTTCTTAGAGACGCTATCTTCCCAATGGTTTATTTTTATGTGGAATGCAAAATGTAATAAATAGTAAATTATATCTTTGTTGTGTCATGCAAATAAATAAAATAAACTTTAAATTTTTGTGAAGGTCAAATCATTAAATCTCTTTTTATATGCTAACGAATAACATTGTGTAAGATGTACCCTAAAAGTTAACATGGGAAGAGTACTTAAATTAAAAGAAGAACTCATACATAAATATGTGAACTCCAATCACCCGGTCTACCTAAAATCCGGATATTACTCGTTGGAGCTTATCGGAAGCTAATTCAGAGTAATAGCTTAAATCTTAGCTTAACCGGTTGTTAATATTTCAATTAGCATACACATAATATAGTACTACGCAAATAAATATAATTATTATATTCTATACTAAGATTATATTTTTTAATATTTAGATAGGTGAGAAACCGTACGGTCGACTATAAATGTTTTATGGAGCCCAAAAACATTTTTAACTGAATGTCGCCATCCACCTTGGGACCGTTGATGTCTCAATTGAATTATACATCGCTGTTCCAGCCTTTTTTTTATTGTTTAGATGGGTGGACAAGCTCACAGCCCACCCGGTGTTAAGTGGTTATTGGAGCCCATAGACATCTACAACGTAAATGCGCCACCCACCTTGAGATATAAGTTCTAAGGTCTCAAGTATAGTTACAACGGCTGCCCTACCCTTCAAACAGAAACGCATCACTGCTTCACGGCAGAAATAGGCAGGGCGGTGATACCTACCTACCCGTGCGGACTCACAAGAGGTCCTACCATCAGTATTAATTATTTAATACACCTTTATATCGTGGATTCATGAAGGCCATTAGTATGAATGTTCTTAGCAAAATTGGTATCGCCTCGACGACCCGTTAGTGGGGCGTCCTCGGGGTGGCGCCGCGTGTCTGGTTGTAGTGTTGACCGCGGACGGAGATCGGACGTCGGTTGTAAGAGTGCAGGGGAGTCGTTTAGTGGGTGCGGCCCTAAAATTCCTTGGGCCTGCGGTCTGCTCCCAACACCTTACAGATCATCAAGTCCCACATACCCCGCGCGCCCTCTAAGCGTGGGGACCTCGTAAGAGGGTCAGCCCACGACCCGAATATAAAATTGATATGTAAATCGAGCATCTTATCCTCCAGACCACGTTCGCTTAATTTCTTTATACAATATTTTTGAATAAAGCTTTAGTAAATTAAGCCAGTCATCTGAACCCAAAATATCATTGTCATTTTTTACTTCATTTTCATTCGTTCTATTCACAGATTTCTATTTTAGTTTCGTAAAGGTTTGTGACTGTCGCTTTTGAAAATCCATTGATGAAGATTATTATAGCTTTCGCGCAAATCTTGTAACAGTCAATAATATTCATAATTTATTTAACTTTACAACGAGGATTCCCACTGACACGTCACAAGGGCTATTTCAAAGTTGTGTCCGTACATCGTGAACACTATGTATGCGAGCATTTTTATGAATGGAACAAACTTTCTTGTTAACAGCGTACGTTGAAACATTAACAATGACGTCATAACTTCATCCTGGTACCATTCGGAGGACTTTGTTTTAAAGCCAAAGCGAGTATCTGAACCAGTATTTTGGAGTCAATAATGTTGTAATAAAAATGTCAAAAAACATCTCCGTTATTTGACGTTATTTTAATTAAATTGAGAATACGAGCATTCATGCTGTGTGATGTCTATAGGCTACAGCAATCACTTAGTATTAAATAGGCAAGAAGCGCATTTGATCTTCTAGGCTGAGAGCTTTCGACATTAAAATTTGCTAACCACATTTCGTTTTCGTAACGTCAATAGCTTAAAAAGCCACGCAAAATTGCTTTGCGTTAGAAACATGATCCTAATTCGCGTAGATTGAAGGCACAATCATCAGGTAAATCTATTTGGGACTCTTTGTTCTTGATAATTGAATTTAAAATTGACGCCTCTAAGATCAAATGGTTTAATTTTATTTACAAAATTTATTCAAACGTGTCGTAGTTCGAAGTTTAGTATTGGAAATGATACGAAGTCTTAAACGATCCTTTAGCGTTTGAAATTTCAGAACTGAATTTCTGAAACTGATTCAATCTTTATACGACTTTTAAAAATTTATTCCGTATAATTTTCAAATGAATTCACACTTTAGCTTGCGTTTGTTAATGTGGATCCCCTCGTTCTAAAACTTGAGGCGTGTTCAATAAAATTATATGAATATGTTTCTTGCATATAGCGAATTAGCATAGAGTCCGCCATATTTCCCATTTCTGCCGCGTTTTATTGCTTAGATAGGTAGATAAGCTCACAGCCCACCTGGTGTTAAGTGGTTATTGGAGCCCATAGACATCTACAACATAAATGCGCCTATATAAGTTCTAAGTTCTCAAGTATAGCTACAACGGCTGTCCCACCCTTCAAACTGTGAAATAGCCAGGGTGGTGGTACCTACCCGTGCGGACTCACAAGAAGTCCTTTTACCAGTAATTACGCAATTTATAATTTTGCGGGTTTGATTTTTATTACACGATGTTATTCCTTCACCGTGGAAGTCAATCGTGAGCATTTGTCAAGTACGTATTTCATCAGAAAAATTGGTACCCGCCTGCGGGATTCGAACACTCTTGCATCGCTAGATACGAATGCACCGGACGTCTTATCCTTTAGGCCACGACGAATTCAAAATATTCCAAGTAATAATAATGTTCCAGATTAAAAGGCAGCCGTATATGGGCTTCTATGTTATAATACTGGTAGGCACTCATAAATACTTAATGTCCTTTTTCAAACGAGACTTGTGGAGAGTACTTAGCGGCTGGCAGCAGTTTGGCTCCGCCTGTGGAATTGCTGAAGTCCATGGGCGACGGTAACCACTCACCGCAAGGTGGGCCGTATGCTCGTCTGCCTACAAGGGCAATAAAAAAAACTTAATAAAAGATTATACATAGGTTCATCGGCCTTTCTAAAGCAACTAAGAAACTTGATGAAATTCATTAAAATATTATTTCAACTATTAAATTGTGATTTTCATTAACCCTCATCTGACACTGAGGTATCATTACGTACCTAAAAACTACCTGCCTTCGCAGATAAGTTAATTAGTTTCCCGTTAAATTATATTTAGCCTTTTGTGCATTCAAAAGAATCGCTCACGATGCTCTGTCAATAAAAGCCCATCAGAAATTGGAACATCATCGTCGTGGTATCATAATTTAAATATAAATATACAGTGACAAGGCGTTTATTCGGCAAATATAATTAATGACGAACTTCGTCAGATCTAAATGAACCGCCTTTCTCATAAACCTGACGTCTCCTTAAGTGGTTCATATTTGAATACCTCTCCCAAAATTACGTAACTTATTTTAACGATATACAATATGTGTATAGTGATTGTACACTGTTTTAGGAGGTATAAATATAATGAAAGTATCAAATTAATCAGCTTTAATCTCAGAACTTAGTCATCGATGCACATAAGTTAAAAAATAATTTAGCGATATGGATTATAAATTATTGAATCACGATCCAATCGCGTGACGTCACTAGTCGTCTTACCCATTAGGCTATTAAATTTAATTTTATCCAAACCTCTAAAACTAAGATCTAAGAATTATTAATTTTATCGTCCGAAAATTTTATTTATTTACACAAATTGAATAATACTTCGGAATGGTGATGATGAAGGGATATAAGCTATAATACAGGTAACCCTCCTACAAATCTCAGTATTGTGAGAAACCGCGTATTAAAAGACTAGAAGCCAATACAAAAAGAAAAGTATTTTTTCCGAATGAATAATGAAAAATATGCAGTAAAATTTTGGGTATTCTCATATATTGTATGTTCATAGTGCATAGTGTAATTTTATAAATCATTTTAAACACAAAAACTCGTTATGTTGTTTTAGAAGGACCTTGTTATAAGCGGATTTTGGAGTATTTTTCTTTTCGTGTTAGAGTGGAACCGTGTTGTAAATACAATACCGTGTAAACCTGAGGACTACCTGTACTATACAATATTAACCAAGAGTATTTCGTGGAACTAATGAAAATTATACCCTCATCTCCGTTCAAACACCTACCAACCGACACCATAGCAGGTACATCCCTTTTACTTAGAACTTCCCTCTGGTTTACCGTGTTTCCAGAAATCACAATGAAGCTTTGAAATAAATTTCCTCTTTTGGTATTTATATGGCACTGGCATTGACATTTTCAATGGGCGGCGATGGCCATTTTCAATCGACCACAAAGATATCTGACACAGTTAGGAATAAAAAAACCCAAAGCACCTAACGTAATTATTTATTTAACAACAACTCACTCAACTCGGAGTCAACATCACACATAATCAAAATGAACTACACGCGGTATTAGCTAGGATTGGTTACATTTTATTAATAACAATAACAAGATTAGAATCTAGAGTCAAACGCTTCGGAATATTAAAGGGCAAATGCAAATAATACGCCAAATTTACGAATCGGGTCTTCGTCGGATTATCTTAAAACCATTGCTGGTGTTTAGTTATGATTTATTCCATTTGTTTTGGTTACATTTACGCTAAACGGATTACACGATAATAATATATCGATGCGAGAAGGGTGCAGTTTGTTATAGAGCCATTAAATTAATTAAAAACTTTAGTTTGACCACTTGTCCAAACGAGTGGTGGCTTCTGTTTTTTTGGGCGTTTAAAATGCCTGTTTATAAAACAATGACATTTTACCAGAAATTAAAACAAACCTAAATGGAATTGCAAATAATAAAAAGTAAACTATACCTGATAAAGAACTAAATAAGATATATTCTTAACTATCTAAAGTCTATTTATTAAATTAAGCTTACTCATCAGAATGTAAACAGTAACATTGTAGACAGTAAATAAAAGTAGCGTTCGAACAGTTTGTTTAAATTTCTCTTTTAATCAGTTTATAATGATTAGATCACTCAACGATTCACAGCCACAAAGGTTTAACGCAGAATCTTAATTACACAAAGGAGAACCAATATTTGAGAAGTTTATTATTCAAAGGAGGTAGGTACCATTCCATTTATTTCCTTGGCCGTAGTTAGGTGTTGCACCCTTTTATCTCTGCGAAACTCTTGGAAAGTTCTAGACGTAATTCAACGTGGCAATAAGTTCGAACAAGAGTCGAGAGTAGATGTTAAAGTTATGGAACGAAATTATTACCGCAAGTAATTTGCACCTGTTACTTGTTGGAGCTGCTAGAAGAAGTTCATTGCTACCAAAAGACAAATTGAGTTTCTACCTTATATGTTGAAATGGATATGTCTACGCTTTGGTAAAATTGTAAGGTTAAATTTTCATTGTCGGTAACTGGAAGGTGTATGTGTGGAACCTCGTTATAACGTAACAAGATCTATCTTTATTTCGAAGAATTTACGAATTTATTAAAACTACATAATATTTGACTATATTGCTTATTTGGCATATTTTTGTACATTGGATAAAAAAAATTTAATTGGTAAACAAGATTTCATACAGCGATCCTCAGATTAAAGACGAATAGGGAAATTATCTTCAAATACATACTTTTAATATCATCAGTACATAAATATTTTTTGATAAGACTCGTAGTGGATTTCGTGGTAGTGGATTATTATTAAGAAAGCGAGATTGGAAATAAATGTCTTATATGTTTAATCCAATCCGTCGGGAAAACGGTGTAAGTCATAAAAATTGGTCAGTTAATATTCCGTTATTTTTCCAAAATATCCTTCTTTTTTCTTACATTAGCTAAAGATCTCACGCCCTCATATGCTTAGGTGATATACAGACACCACAGAAATATTTCTGCTACAAAAGCTTAATACGTTAGATATCTCAGTTGTATTAGAATCTTTCCACTCTTATTTTCTTATTTCAGGACGGCATAAAAAAGGCTTTTTTAAGAAATTATATTGTTATTGGTATCTTTTAGCTAACATTGTTATGTTAGCGCACTAGTGTTATACATATTAGTATACGTTTTTATGAATGTAAATATTGCTTATTACTATCTATACCATTTATCTACCTTGGTTAAATTAGTGCATTAGTCGAAGCTTTTACGGACATACAAATTGGTCTTTAGATATCAAGTCTGTACAGTGTGTAGGTATGTTTCGATTATTGAAGTTAATTGCTAAGAGAAGCATTACCATAAAAATCTAACAATACCGTTGATGGATCCAAAACAAGGAATTCTGATGGAGTCAGTTATTGAATACAATAAAATAGATTATGAATATATTTTATAGTTGAATTCAAGAAATTGATTACAAAGGGTGCCCTATTTCTAGAAATAGGCGAAAATAAATTTGTCGTTTCTCAATACTAATTTATAACTGTTTAAAATTATTAAAGAAATAGTTAATATAAAACATGCTGCTTTTAAAACAAGGTGCACATTTTGCACAACATTGTGCACATTTTGACTAGGCAAATGATCTGATTCACAAGGAGTAGTCTATTTAACTTTTGAAATCCGAAAAGCTATCTATAACTAAAGTATGTAAGTATATATTATACATATATAATAAGCCTAGCTTAAGGGTATTTCTCGTGTTTAGTATCTGCCAAAGGACGCATTTTTCTATATCAGATCACCGGAGCTTACGAATACAATCGATTGAAATGCGAGAAGGGTCAAAAGAAAATCAACCAGTGACATTTGAAGTCAATCCATTTATGTAGCTCCTACACACTAGCGTTATGTAATTCTTGCGAACAATAACGTACGTATTTAGGATTATTTTGTGTTTTTGTCTTTAAAAAAATTGTGAATATAAAAAGAAATGAGACAAGTAAGAAGGTAATACGAAATTAAAAGATCTCAAGCATTCTTAATTTCTTTTGTGACATATAATTCTAAATTAACATTTTTTAATATGTACGCGCGTACGGATTCAGTGGTAAACTTTCCTTGTCCTCGGGATCTAAAAAGTAAAGTTGTTGATTTTAAGACTCGCACAAAATTTTCGTCCCATGAAATTTGTTAATTAAATTAATAGGCGTACTAAAATAGTACATATTAAAGTTCAGAATAGTTACAAAATTTCCATTCAGGTTTAACGATTTCGGGAACTATAATAATATGGAAATTATTTGAGTATTTGTGATAAATAACGATGTTGTATTGATTTGCATTATAATACATTACGAGATATTAGTAAAACTATTTAATAGTAAAATAAGGTAAAAAAAAATTATATTACACATTTTACTTTTTACGTATTTCAAAAATAATAAAGATATACATAGCGGGGTTGAAATTTGTTAGACTATTCATAAAATGTTGCATTAGCTATCGTATAAACCTTTCGTTATTATCAATGTGTACAGAAATAAAAATATAGCGCATATGTGTAAACGCAGCACGTAAATTGATTTCGACTTAGGCGAAGGCTTAGAAAATTAGTACCATATATAATAGAATGAGTATATTTGACGTAATGTTTGCAATGCCGAATTACCGGATTTCATATTGTTAACCGACTTCAATAAAAAAAAACTGTTTGGAATTTTCTGTTTCTTGGCTATCAGCTCCTTTTATACACGTCTTTTTAAGTTCTTCATACGTAGGTCTGTTTTCATTAATGTACTACGATGAAAATCTGCTTCGTAATCCTGAAAAAAAACTAAGACCCAAGTATTGTTTCCATCGATAGTAATACGTAAATATACTGTACATTTTCATAATTAGTCACCACTGTGAAAAAAATGTACGAAAATTAGTTTTCAGCCTTAATGTTGCATAAAATATCGTCAAAAGAAGCATAGAGTTTGACATTAAAATTATGAAATTAAAAAACACAATTGCGGTCTGCGATGTTATTTTGTGCGGTACTTAATTAAAGAAACCATTAGTCTCGTCTCTTTCGTATTTTTAAGGTGATAAAAAATGATTAGGCGTCTATGAAGTTCGAAGTTTAAGATAACAAATTTTCTAAGGCCCATTTATGTAATACGATCTGGATTTTACTTCTAAGTTCGTCGTTTTGTTTGGATTTCATATTTAGATAAAGAAGTTTTTGATTGAAGCAATATAATTTGCCACCTAAAAGAATTTCAGTAGGCTTTGGGATTCCAGGACGTCATATCCTATAGGACACAGGAATGAAGTACAATCTACTAAAATTCACGGTAAAATATAAGCGTATCATGTAATGGAATACCGACAATTGGATAACGATTATGATAAGATCATGGTTCTTTCTGACCATTATTCCTCAAACGAGGTTTGCCAAGAGTACTCGGTGGTAGGCATCATCTTGGTTATACCGCTGGTATTAATGGCGTTCCTGAGTTACGGTAACCTGTCACCATGATGTGGGCCTATATAACCTATGTTGGTCAGCTTACAGGGGCAAGATTTGGTTAGCTGGTTGCGTAACTTAGCCTCATATGACGTCACATATTGCTGCTAGCAGCAAGCAAACATCGCACGGAAAATTTGCAAAATATGTATTGACCGGCCTTTTAACATTTCGACGTCTTATCTTAGCACCGAATCTAAATTTGTGGTGTTTATAGGTTCCAGTAACCGTTTCCCACTAGGTGGATTGTGTGGGTGACTGCTGTGTGGTATAATTAAAAAAAACGATATGAAAACATTGCTGGAATTGGTAGGTCAGTTATCGGGAATAAAGAAGAGTAAACAACAGTGGACATAAATATAATAACAACAAATGTTTCTGATAAAGCTTCATTTACATAAACCTCAATAAGCTACAGTTAAACGCCAGCAGGATATCGGTGTTCGAACAAATAAATTCGGGCAAATAAGAGATTAAACAAAAATTTAGAGTCACTATCGATTCTCTTGGGCAATAAATTAAAAGTATGAAAGCCAGTGGTGGGCGTGTCAACATTTTCACTGGTCGCTTTAATTATCCGTTCATTTATAGATATTTCCTTTGGGGATTCTCTCGAACGCCATATGTATGACGCGAACGTATTACCCACTCCGAATGATTACAATTTCTTAGCATTTTTGCCACTACATCTATTAATTGAAAGGAAGCTCTTGATTGCATTTAGGCGATTGGTTTTCCGATCGGAAGCTAGCTATGCCCAAAAAACGATTTGGCATACAAATGTACCTACAAGTTTACTTTCCGTATACAATACGCTAATGATTAGCATTGTAATTGTTTTATATTTGAGTGTTAATTAAAATAGAGATCTAAATGTAAGCAATAAAAAAAAATTAAAATAGAGAGATGTGTCCACCTGAATATAAAGATTATTGAAGCCCATAGAGTTCACAGCGAGAATGGCTCTGCCCAGCAGCAGGCGTTCTACTTTTTTCGGATCAGTAATAGGCAGTTTGGTTGGTGCCTTATTGATACAATTGGCCTGTAAAAATGAAATTTACGGTCTGATAACTTATCGTTAAAAGGTTTCATATCTTGAAACAAATAGTGTACGTTATACATCAGAGAACAGGTTTTTCATTCCGATAGAGGCACCCGTCACGTGCGGACGTGCTCATCGTCCACTCAATCGCCCGGTCTTTGTTCGCCCGGCTTTTGTTAGCCCGGCCATTGTTCGCGCGGCCTGTGTTCTTGGTACATCTGCCGACTAAGTGCTCTTTCTGGAATTTTATTTGTTTTGTTTCCTTTTGTTGTTTCTGTGTTCGTGGTACATCTGCCGACAAAGTGGTTTCCTGCAAGTATTTATTTGTTTTGTTTCTTTTCGTAATTTCTGTTTTGTTGTGCTTTTTCTTTGTCCTGTAGTAATCGCGCCGCATTGCCACCTGTGTTCAATAGAACCGCTCAGGTCCGAGAAGTTGGGGCCTCGCCGCAAGGCGAGTGTTTTCAAGACCCGGGGCCGCCCCACCTGGGTANAAAAAAAAAAAAAAAAAAAAAAGAACAGGTTTTATAATAATATTTAAAATAAAAGCAGAAAACAAAATACCTCTGTGAAAAATATCAATATTATGTTTGGTGTAAAAAATATGAACAGCCATCATTACAGACATTTAGATGCACACGGTGCTGGAATATAGCCTTAAATCGGTGACATTAAATTCTTAAAATGTTAATTTAATGGCTGATTTAGGCAGAAAAAATATGTTCTTCTCGGCCGCGAATTTTAAAATTTGTTTGTTTTCAGCAGGATTGTAGATTATGAAAAATTGGAGGAATATTTCTATTTAATATTGTATATAACAGACAATTCTTGTGTAATGTAAGCATTTCCATAGAAAAATCATAGCTTATCAGTACCCAGCTTAGGCGCATCTCCTGATAGGAATACTCCAGGCATCTTATCTTTTAGGTCAAGCCCAATTGCAGCCCAAAGCAATGACTGCTCTTGACGTTTTCACAATACATTATATCGAAACAGGACCTTAAAAATTTAATATATAGTATAGTAAGATGTCAGTTTCCGATGCGTAAAATCTTTTTATGAACGCTGCGTGAATACCCGAACGTTTCTCGTCTATCAGCATTGATTGAATTTCCGTTGGTCATTTCATTTTGTCATATAAATTTGCGCAGACGGCGGACTGCGAGGGGATCCAATAAGATTAGGACGCACTAATCCGTCATAACGTTATCGTATGAGTGTGAACCGTCCTTCGGTGTTCGCCGTGCGATTTCTGATCGTCTTATTCGTGTGACCCCTTCAGCATTTTTTTTCGCGTTTCTAAATCTAAAGTTAGAGTGGTGTAAAGTAATTTAATGAGACCATGATCCTCTGCACTGAAGTGTAACCATACTACCTGAAGCCACTACGTTCATCCACAGTGCGTTTCCAGAGATCTTTTTTGCCACGTACCATCCGGCTTTGGAATGAGCTCCCCTCCACGGTGTTTCCCGAGCGCTATGACATGTCCTTCTTCAAACGAGGCTTGTGGAGAGTATTAAGCGCTAGGTAGCGGCTTGGCTCTACCCTTGGCATTGCTGATGGACATCGGAGCGACGGTAACCACTCACCATCAGGTGGACCGTATGCTCTTCTGCCTATACGGCAATAAAAAAAGTATGAGGCAAGGTTAGTGTTTTTCAGCGGTAGGCAACGGCTTGGCTGTTCCCTTCATAAACAAGACCAGGTGTTTATGTCTTTGGAGAGTGACCGCTCTCAATTTTCGGTCTCGTGCGTCTTCGAGAGCTATAAAAAATATATAAAAAGTAGGGTATAAAGCTAGGAGTCAAACATATATGTTAAGTGAAGAAAATTCTTTGCTTAAATGAAAAGCGCATTATATTTGCTACACCTAACATTTTAATCCCAAGATAAATCTTATTTCATTAATATAAGATTTTAACAAAAAAAGGAACCCCACTTTTAAAGATAATAAAATGAAAATATCATCAACATAGATAACACATAAACTACTACTGGTCAGAGTTTGATAAATTAGAATTGGAAGCACTTGCTTCTAAATAAAAAAGAAATCATTAAAAATGATTTTCCAGAAAAAGTTCTGAGGTGACATGTAAGCTAGCCCTACCTTTTTGACGTCGGCTAATAAAAAAAAAAAACATTTATCCAAATTAAATGGCTCTAGTTTCATATCCACAATGGATCTTACACAGATTTAATGAACTCAATATGTGTTCAAAACAAACTGATGACAAAATGAGAATCCCCTTAGCATACATATTTCCGTTTCCTGTTTTTAAAAATGAATTTGCACAGAATAAACACAGACGTTCATCGTTTGAGCATTTTAATAATGTCGGAGAAGAATTGAAAACGTTGTTTTATTTTATTTCGCTGAAATCTCATAAGCCAGAAGTGCTTTTTGCTTTCAGATTAATGTAAGTTTTAGAATTATTTGTGATCTTAACATTTCGGTATGTAATAGCTTGACAGCTTGGACTTTTTTTTAGTCGTTTAAAAACCAAGCATGGTGTCGCTTAGCGAGATTACATTTTTCATCTCATTTATGTGAGTCGTGGTTAACAATAAAATGTTACACTCCTTTGTATTTTTTTTCAAGTGACAAAATAATAAGAGTTTTTGTTCATGACCAAAACATTTTTTTTTGCATCCTGTAAGTATAAATGGACAGAGCTATAGACGCTAAAGATCTCAGGAAATTGGAATTTATTTATAAATCGTAATCCGAGTAGATACGTTTAGAGAGGATTGAAAATGAATTGTGCGAAAGTCTTGACAATGAAATGAAATTAAATAAACCTTCAGTACTAAGACAGTTAAACTAATAAAAAGTCGTGACTGATTTTAGGGCATATTCACCGTCCTACAAACTTCTGCCGCGAAGCTGTCATGTGTTCCAAATTAAAGAGTTGGGATATTCATTAAAAAAATACAATACAGTTTAGACTTCGATCTCTATCACTAGGTGGTGCATTTACGCAGTGACGTGCTGTCACCTCGTCTGTATAATTGACTACCTCAGTAAGCAATACAAATTTTTAATGAAACAGATGACCGACTTCAAAGAAAAAAAAAACGAGAACATGTTCGATTTCTTGTTTGTTCGATTGTTCGAGAGCTGTTCGATTTATCAACCTTGAACAGCAATAGCTGAGCCACCTCCTTTTGCCTTTTTCTCTTTTTTTTTGCTTTTCTTTTTTTTTTGTATTTCATTTTATGATGTGAAAGGCAATAAATGATCTTTATTATTATTATTATTTATTATTAACATCATCAATTTAGTCGAAGGAGGACCGGTCCACCTCCTTTTAATAAGTAGGTTATATCTAGCATTCCGACACGTACAGTTTGCAAAGTATGCAATTCAAAGGTATTAAAAAGTAAACAGCGGGATTGACGCGTTCCTTAAATAGCAAGGGACGTGAATGGGGTTTTCACCCTATGATGTTTTGCTGTGAATATTTCAGAAGGCTTTTTACGCATCTCCCACAATTGAGCAACCCAAAGGCAAATGGTTACACGCTTAACATACAATGATCTCGGTTCTGGCACTGCTTTGAAAATACTTGATTATTCTGAAATACTATGAAGATTACAATTTTTTTTGTCCTGAATGAACAGACACATTACGGCTTACTTCGGAACCCATAGACATCAAAGGGTGGATCTACCTTGAGACATGCATGTACCTCCAGCTTGGCTAGCAGCTACCACTTAATCCATTATTAGCGATGCTCAAGATAGAAACTAACGGAGTTGAGGAAGTTAAAAAGAAAAAAAAACAATACTAGGTTACTAGTACGTAATATAACAGGTAGATTACTACCTGTCATATCCTGTGTGCTTAGTGGGAGCTTTTTAACTTTTCGATCGCGTAAAAGTAAACTCAAATTTGTATGGAGTTGGAATCGATTCCCTCAATTTGCCGCTAGGGGCGCTGTTCCAACTCCATACAAATTTTAGTTAACTTTTACGCGGTCGAGAAATTAAAAAAACTCCCACTAAGCACAATGGTGGTCACTGTAGGTAATCGCATCCTCTGTTATTCAACCGTGAAACTTCAGCTTGTGAATAAACTTACGATCTGATCATATTTCAAATCAATCAACTAATAAACATTTCCAACAGACTAGTGAACAATTTGTTGTCAACATACCGGACGTTTATCTCACGTCCATACGTCACACACAGCTATCGATGATTTCAGCAATTAATTGTATTTCAAATTATGAATCGTATTTTAGCTACGGGTATTCGTTTCACCATCCAACTGTCATTTCATATTTAACTAATCACTACATAGTATAAAACAAAGTCGCTTTCTCTGTCCCTATATCTGTCTGTCCCTATGTATACTTAAATCTTTAAAACTACGCAACGGATTTTGATACGTTTTTTTTTAATAGATAGAGTAATTGAAGAGGAAGGTTTATATGTATAATAACATCCATTAAATAGTGGAGAAACCAATAATAAATTACAGTTTCCGAAGTGAAGCGAGGGCGGGTCGCTAGTATTAAAGAAATGCAATATTAAGCAACAAAATGTAGGTATATTGTGGCTAAGACTCGATGGTATCCAATATAGTCTAAGCAACCAGCAATTTCTATTCATAACAGATATAAGACTTTTTTAAATTTAAAAACAGCTAATTTCAACCACAAATTTACTTACTTAATTACGAATTATTATCAAGGGGCTTTTATTTATACACAAACACGACGGCCTCGAAGCCTTCAAAGTTTTTGTGTTGCCAACAATTAACGAAATACAACCATAAATTAATGAAACTTGCAGAATCGATCAGCCCCATTTTCGAACTTTTGATAATGTTGCCAAATAATTCGGACGCATTTATGTATGTACGAGTAAAGTGGATCGAATTGTAAATTTAATCTCACAACAGCCTTCCGATCCAGTACTGAACAGTTATATACGATATTATGTAAGTTGTCTAACTAAAATTAACGTACAATTATGCAGGGTAGAAACGTCGTTCGTATTACAAATCAGAATTGATGATAGGTGGACCGATCTTACATAACAACATCCCTTTCGAGTTATCCCTTTCACTCAAAGTCTAGCATTGTGTTTTCGAAATATGTAGGTACTTTATTAAGCGGACTAACTTGAAGTTTGATTATGATTTGCTAATTTAGTACTGCGACTGTCTTGGTGGCGCAGTATTTAGTGGCTCTGATTGAAGGGCTCTGGACTGACGGATCTCTGGACTGGGATCTAATGGATCTAATAGGTAGAGGGCCGTTGGCTCCAATCCCACTTCCTGCAAACATTCCTGGGACGAACAAGTTTATCTTCGGTTAAAAGTTAAATTAGTAAGTCGTTCCGAAGCTCTGTGACACCTAGTTTGAGGCAAGATGGCTGCGGGCGATTAAAAAAAATATGTTTATTTTGATAATTGAGTTGAGTGTCGTTTAGGGCTTTATGTGACTTTAGGTGACAAATCATACCGTTGTATTTTAATTTAGGTACACATTTTTTTGATACCACTAAATGAAATAATTAAATGAATAATTACAGTTAGTATTTCATTTATGAATGTTTCATTATTTATTTATTTGCATTGTTTTGTAATTCTAGTTTTAACATTGCAAATACGACAGTTAGGTTGTTAATTTGACCTACATTTTACCACAGAGTAATGACATGATTTTTGGAGACATATTTTGTGGGATAGAGAGAGTGATACGACATGTTCTTAAATCCAAGAGAACGAGAGATGCCTCATTATTTTAGTATTACAATTTGAGCGAGGCTGAAACAGCGTCTTGAGCGAATTCCGGCATACTTACAAAACTGTGGGTTTCGTTTTTTTGAATAACCAACGCTTTTTATAAAAATAGGCCATTTAAATAAATAACAACAAGCTTTAAGCTTACGCGGCTATATACATCGGGAAAACATGACATGAGAAAATGGTTGTAAAAACCCAACAATTAATAGTATTTTACTGGTGGTAGGACCTCTTCTGAGACCGCACGGGTAGGTACCACCACCCCGCCTATTTCTGCCGTGAAGCTGTAATGCGTTTTGGTTTGAAGGGTGGAGTAACCGTTGTAACTATACTGAGACCTTAGAACTTATATCTCAAGGTGGGTCGCGCATTTACATTGTAGATGTCTATGGGCTCCAGTAACCACTCAACACCAGGTGGGCTGTGAGCTCGTCCACCTGTCTAAGCAATAAAATAAAAAAATTACAATTTTGTAAATAACATTTAACCCCGCTGAACGTATCCTCGGATACCGGGCGTCGTAAAGGTCTATAGAGTTATTGCTTATATTAATAGTTCCACCCAAGCTTCGCCGAAAAGCACTCAGGACATATTCGCTCTCTGAGAGTAGCTCTCTAAAAATTAAATATTCTCAATTTCCACGTAATTTCACAAAAAAAAAGTTTATTAAAGTATTATAAAGTACTTTAGCGTTTCCCTTCATAGGCGGATGTAATAAGCGCAAAGAGGATTTCTTTTGTTATTATGAGTGCCCTTTGTAAAGCCCGAATAGGCATTTAAGAAACTTCTTTCTTTGAATTCGTACTAAAATGATGTTCTGAAATGTTGAAACTAAATTCGCATAAAAAAAGAGAACAAAAAAATAACAATCGATTTACAATGGTTTTTAAAACATATCGAGTGCTTGTGCGAGTGAGTCCACATAGCCTTTCAAGGACTCACTCGCACAAGCACTCCTCCTGTAAAGTTGCTTAAGGCTTTCAAGGCTATGTGGACTATGTGACATTTAAGCAACTTTACAGGAGAGCTATTTAAAAAATATAAAAATTTGGAAAAAATATTATAACAAAAACCTCTTCGGCCAAATGAATGGGGTAAACTTAATTGAAGTTCAATTAAAAACATCGAATTGTTGATACTAATACCAAATAAAATAGGCCTTTAATTACAAAGATAGATGTAGTGTACTAAGCTCACATGTCGCTTAAACCAAATACTGGTGGTAGGACCTCTTGTGAGTCCGCACGGGTGGGTACCACCACCCCGCCTATTATTGCCGTGAAGCAGTAATGCGTTTCGGTTTGAAGGGTGGGGTAGCCGTTGTAACTATACTGAGAACTTAGAACTTATATGTCAAGGTGGGTGGCGCATTTACGTTAGATGTACGTTACGTGTAGATAGATGTCTATGGACTCCAGTAATCACTTATCACCAGGTGGGCTGTGAGCTCGTCCATCCATCTAAGCAATAAAAAAGAATAGCCTTCACACCTCGATATTATCTGTTGTTAATAAAAAGATGTATAGTGTCGATCTAGAAAAGCAACACTGTAGCACTCATATCGTGGGTGTCGCAAAAGGTGACTAAAGATTTAATCGGAGAATGGGTAGGAATGTTGTTTGAATCTGCGATACCGATATACCGATATACTGCGATGGCTAGTTGACATTTACTAGTGATTGGGCGTATTGTAAACCCGCACGGGTATCAAATACATTCTGCTTATTTCCGCCTCAAATAAGTCGTACGTCCTGGTTTGAAGACTAGAGCAGAATACAAATAGACTTCAAACTCGTGTTTCAAAATGGTGGGTGTTCGTGTTCTGTTGTCTATGGCTCCGGTTTCCCCTTTACACTGCTTGAGGCATGAGCTCGTTCACTCATCTAGGTTTTAAAAAAGTATTTCGCTCTGTATTCTACGTAGTCCGGGCTATGGTTGTCTGCGTTGAACGCATTTTTTTTTTATTGCCCTTGTAGGCAGACGAGCATACGGCCCACCTGATGGTGAGTGGTTACCGTCGCCCATGGACTTCAGCAATGCCAGGGGCAGAGCCAAGCCGCTGCCTACAAATTAATTAGAATTATAAACGCTTTATCAATAGTATAATTTTGTTAAATTTAAATACAACGATAAGACGTCCGGTGCATTCGTATCTAGCGATGCAACCAACGGTGTTCGAATCCCGCAGCCGTTAACAATTTTTCTACCGAAATACGTACCTGGCAAAATATGTTCACAATTGACTTCCACGGTGAAGGAATAACATTGTGTACATAATAAAAATCAAACCCGCAAAATTATAATCTCCGTAATTACTGGTGGTAGGACCTCTTGTGAGTCCGCACGGGTAGGTACCACCACCCTGCCTGTTTCTGCCGTGAAGCAGTAATGCGTTTCAATTTGAAGGGTGGGGCAGCCGTTGTAGATATCTAAGGACTCCGGTAACCACATAACACCAGGTGGGCCGTAAGCTCGTCCACCCATGTAAGAAATAAAAATAAAAAGTTATTCAGTACGCTGTTTTGATCTCACTCGCTTTCTCCAGAACCTCCAGATTTAAAAGAGAGTTTCCGCTTGAATTGCCTAAGCAGTATTGCTTTTAAACGAAAGCCGGAAATGATTTTTCGTTAAATAAAATGAAATACCTGTTCCATATTTAAAAATATGAAAATATGTTTTTATTAAGAACGTACAGTTTTAAAATACGATGGATGTTTATACGTCACATCTGGTAGTAATTTTCTCTTACATTTTCCAAATCCTAACCTAAAGTTCTAAACTCCCGAACATTAACAGGCGATTAGCAAAATTGCATATAAATACGATAAACTAGAAATTGAATTAAATAAAAATAAAAACTGCAGCTATTATGCTAACCTTACCAAGTACTGTAAAAAAAATAGCAATAATACAATGCTTCTTTAAATACATTTCCGTTGTCATCTATTTCGGATGTCACGTAAAACTTTATAAACATGAAGATTTTTAAACATGAATAAAAACAAGACTGCTATTATGGCATTTTAAAACTAACCTCTTAGCCGCACTAAAGCGTGCGTAGTAATATATTGAAGCTGCCATATTTCCACTACAGCGAAACATTAAAATAATCGACGAACATAAACAGACTCGGCACTTTTGACAATGACACCCTAGATGGTTGTTCTGTGAAAGACTGAATCGCGTAATATGTAAATGTAAGCGCTTCGATACAACACAGGTCATAACTTTGATACAAGCCCTTAGAGGTTTTTAAGAGATAAAATCTCAAAAAAATCTGATCTGACGAGTAAGAACTTAAAAGAACCAATTACCAATATCGAGTTACAGAGCACACTTTCCAGTAATTGCAGAGCGAGATTTACACACGAATGTGTTGTTGTTATAAGGGATGGTTTTTGAAGTAAAAAAAAAAACAAATTTAAAGAAAATAATCAATTAAAATACTTGTTGCTATTTTCTTTTTATATTAGTACGTTTTGAAACAACTAATTTGATGCTTATTAGCTTATTGCTATTAACGAGAAATAAATATCGTTTCAGTAAATTAATACCAAACTTTTCCCATCAAAGTTTACTCGCAAATATTGCCTCCAATTAAGCTTCAAATGAAATATCAATGAAAGTTTGTTTACCATTGTAAAATTATTTAAAAATAAAGTAGATAGCTGTATTTGTTTTTGTGCTTATAATATTAAGAGCACATTACGCATGATACGTACTGATTGTAGTGAATCCTAGCGTAGGGGTATAAATAAGCCATTTATGTATTTCTACCGCTTACAAATAATTCCTGTTTTGTTTTGCACTTCTAGTAAATGTTATTTGACCCTTTTCAAACGAGATTTGAAAAGAATCCTAAGTTGTAGGAAACGATGCAGTTGTGCGTCTAGTAATCATGAGCATTAATGGTGGCATCAGCAAACTCACCAAGTGGGCCCTAGCCCGCCTGCCTCAAACGCCGTAAAAAAGCATTGATCTATCCATTACGATCCCATCATCAAATATTTTCTTGTGATCTTTAGCGGTAGAAATTTATATATATTTTTCTTTAATCCAATCACAGTTCCACACCAATTTATTTCGATTTTTTCCTAGTAAACCTAATTTTTCCTAGTAACTTACTTAAATTTGAGCGGCATACTTGAAATACCATTTTCATTCCCCAAAAGTTTCTGACAGTAATTCTATTAATACACAAACTATGACATTGATCGGGGCGAAGTTATTCCGAAGAACGTTGCCGTAATGCGATTTCCTGTGCATATTTAGCTCAAGATTAAAGGATTAATGCGTCAACTTGCCAAGTGCAATACGTTGGCTCTGTTTGTCTTGTTTCATACAATACATTAAAGGCACAACACTTGCACGTCTAGACTGAAATGTAAAACAGATAAATTAAAATACGGCGAAGGATAACTTCTTTTAGACTTCATACAGAATTCAGAAAGTATCTAATAAAATAACTAAATTAATCATAAAAATTACAAATACATTTCTTTTATATGTTAAAATTAAATGTCTTATTTAATCTTGCGTACCCTACTATGATTTTCAGTCCAAAATAAAAGATACATTATTTTATAACTGAACGCCTGTAAACAAAATACAGGCGTTCAAGTATTTTTAACTCGCTATTATTGGTTTGACTGTATCTGATATGTAAATTAATCTTTCAACATAATTTTCACCAACTCCTAGACGTCCGATTCACTTCAAAATTGCACATATAGTACGACGTATGCAACGCGTCAGTGATCGTTGAGATTAAAATGATTTTATTGTTATATTTTAACCTAATATCTGATTACTACTATGTGAAATCTAATAACTCTCGAACTTTTTCATTTTGTCCAGCATATTAAAGTCTATTTATTATCTGTGGTTAGGTCGTCGTTAATTTTAGTCTCAAATGACGTCATATGTAATGAAGCTGCTGTTTTTAGTTAAGTATGCGTGTAATAGAAAATACTCTAAAATGATCAATCTTTTAATTTAACATCTGTTTTTTGTTCGAAATCTGTAACTATGTCTTTCATGTAACCAACACATAATAAGAATGTAAACAGATTTTCAGAGAAAAAAAAACACTAACAAGCCATAAACAGGACATTTTAGTCCCATATAATAGCTCACAGCCTTGTTTCGAAACATACACCCCTATTAGCTCAGCGAAGAGCCCATAAAACTGTACCCTGTAAAACAACATATTTCATATATTCACTACTTTTTATAAGGTTCAGTTTCGTGTGAAAATGTGAAATAAACAGAATTTTAAACGCCAATTATAGTGCTTTAGTGCCAGATATTAAAATATCAACGATTTTTAAATCAATGATCCCAAAAGTTAAAAAGAACTTAAGTCAAGTGTTATCCATATTAAGCGTAATTGCTGACACCTCGGAATAACTGTACTATTTTACCTGATTTGACATTTCGCGAACAAAATCACTAAAACTCCGTTATCGTTTAGACAAATCTTCGTACTCTATCAAATGCGAAACGTTCGTCAAATACTTTGAAAAGTCTTCAACGACTAACAAATTGGAATGCTTATGCAGAAAACTTTCAAATGATAATTATTTTTGATTATACCGATTGGTGTCTCGGTGGGCGTCTTAATTAAAACTATCAAAACCAACGATTATTTAAAGTCAATTACAAACGATTCTGTCACAAATGTGATAGCAGTTTTGGGAAACTGGGAGAAAAATCGCAATGCCGTAACCAGGTTGATTCTCAAACAACTTTTAAGTATTTTTTATAACAAAGAACAACTAACCGGTTCTTGGATTTTCCGAAACGAATCTAGTAGTTACACCCTGCTCATTTCGGTCGTGGAGTTTGGTTTGAAAGGTTCGATGTACTGCCGTAGCAACTCAAACTTCAGCCTCATGTCGCAAGACGGACTGTGCGATCACGACCTTCTTTTTTAATTCCACTATAGATAGACTAGAGTGCGTCTACCTGATTATGAGTATTCATAGTCACTCATACCCGTTAGCAATGGGGCNGAATCTAGTAGTTACACCCTGCTCATTTCGGTCGTGGAGTTTGGTTTGAAAGGTTCGATGTACTGCCGTAGCAACTCAAACTTCAGCCTCATGTCGCAAGACGGACTGTGCGATCACGACCTTCTTTTTTAATTCCACTATAGATAGACTAGAGTGCGTCTACCTGATTATGAGTATTCATAGTCACTCATACCCGTTAGCAATGGGGCTACATCGCTGCTTACCGCTGACTTACTCTCAATAACTACTACACTTAAAGAAGGAAGTATCGTGTAGCGCTTGAGAATCAGTGAAGGGTAGATTTATTTTAAAGTCGGATTACACGTCACAAGCGTATTTATAAGTTTGGCAACCTTAAATACCGGTAGGCGATGAGCTTATGCCTGCCCATGTCAATGATACAACATGAACAAATAAAGACGTGTGATTTTTCTATTGTTCTAGCCATGAATCTTACAATGCAGCTCGCAGTTGTGGTGGCCGTGTGCCTGTGCCTGGCCGAGGGAGCTCCCGACGGTCGATTGGCAAGGAAGCAGCAACGACCAACCCGCGGCTTTAAGAACGTCGAGATGATGACCGCCAGGGGCTTCGGCAAGCGGGACAGGTCTCACACCAGGGCTGAACGTAAGTTATTATTTTAGTAAATTGTTATTTCTGTTAAAATCAGCAAAACAGACGGGTTTTTGTAAATTATATGGAAAATGTTTGATGTTCGGCACTTGTAAGCTCAAACGGGTAGAACCATATTTCTGCTTATTTCTAAATCGACGCTGTTATGTGATCCGATTTGAAGAATGGAACAGCCTTATTCGATATAATATATACAACCTCAAGTCGCAAAGTGAGTGGTGGCATTTACATTGTAATGTCCACGAGTTTCGGTGGCCGTTTAACATCATATAGGCCGTGAGTTCGTCTGGCCGTCTAGTCTAGTACAATTTCAAGAAATAAGGCAGTGTTAGTTCAATAATTACTTAAATTAATATGTTTTAAATTATGTAGATTCACATATAATTTCAGATTAAGTATTACAGAAACATTGGCCCCTGGTGCTTACTTTGATCTGTGGCAAAAAAAATTGTTACACGTTTTAACAATGCTGACATACTAAATTTGTTTTAGTAAAATAAAATTGTTACTAGACTTTTGTGTATGTATAAAGAAATAAATATTGAATTTTGCCTTCACAAATTAAAATTAAAAGTAAATGGGCCGAATAAAATTTACTAAGAATATTAGGCGGTCTCTTAGCCGTTCATTTCCCTTTATATTGAAATTCAAATAACAAGGGAATTGTCGGAACAAGTTTTGATAACTTTGCATTCCGCTAGCAACTGAAGTTGGATTGTTAACAACGAAATGAGCTATTTTGATGATTGTCAATCATTAACTCGCCTTAGTTTTGGATTGAAAGTTTTAAAAATATTTTAGAAGCAGATTTAATTAAGAGTATACCTAAAACTGATTATCTAAAGGAATTAATTACTATATGTTCTTCTGATATAAAGCTTTAAAATATGATTACAGGAAGCAATACGTAATCAAATACTACAGATGTAGATGTGTAGTGCAGAGTCTTTTGTAATTGTAGAAGCGCTTCGAATTTAGCGTCAATTATTTTCAACAAGTCACTTGTCGCCAAGATTCCTATGCTTAAGGTGTAAGAAGCCTTTGAAAGGCAACCTTCAGTAGTTTTATGTTACTCGATGCGACTACGAGTATAAAATTGAATAGTACCTGCTGGTGCTCTAAAGGTTAATAAATTATACTGAGTTACTAGATCAAAAACTCAATACAAAAGTCAAGATTTCGGAAATATTTTTGATAAAATAATTGTTTTGGAAGGACACTAAGAAATTACGCCAATTAAATTTCGAAAAATTTACCTTCAAGAGTTATCTTTTATATCTTTTCAATTTTATCTCAACGAAACTGAAGTCACATAATGTTCATAATTGATAATGTTGTTTCAATTATAATCGAAGGCGATGTAGATCATCAACAATCATCTCAACGTCCTAGTCGCGGTACTCCTACATTTAAGAGTCCATCGGTCGGTATCGCCAGAGATTTTGGTAAAAGAACACCGGAATTTGAGAATGAAGGTATTTGGGAAGCTGACATCGATTTGCCATGCGTAGCGCTGGCTATCTATACGAGAATTGCACGGTGTGCTTATAAAACGATTGAATTGTGAAAACATCGAGATGATACCGATGAAAATAGTGAACGAATTAAACAAACCTGGGCTCTTTATGATAAAATAAACTAAAATATCACAGAAACTAAAATATACTAAAATATCACAGCGTCAAATGAAAATGAAGTGTATATATACATATCAGTTTAAGAGTTAAAAATATAAAATTTAATTCAAATTTGAAAATCACTATTTTCATCGACAGTTCGATCTTGGTGGAATCGAAGCTAGATTTCGTTCGTGACTGGCCTTCGAAGCCACAGACGGGGCCATTCGAGAAATCCGTGTCGCTTTGCAGGTGTTTGTTAAGATTGAAATCCTGTTAGTGTTCAGAATCGAAACAAGCGTCCGCGCGAACGTTTGTGTATCTTTATCGAGAGGGAGCTCATGACTTGACTTCTAATTTATACAATACATGTGTTATAGGCTATTTTAGTAGAATATTTAGAAAAAGAATTGGATTTAATTAATTTCTATTCGATTAAAGTTGGGAACCAAGTCAGTGCTCTCTATGAAAGGATCGATGCAGATTTTGAAAAGCTTAAGGCAAAATAACACCAAAAAGACTGGTAGCGCTTCAATGAAAGAACGCATTCAAATACTAAAGATTACAGAATCCATACAATTAATTCTAAAACTATGAACAATTACGACGCACACAACAGGGATGTCATTATCTATGCAATTTGTTACATACACTTATACTTCCACTTAAACAGATGATATCGGCTACGTACACCATCCCCGCATGAAGTTTACCCCTAAAATAGGTCTGATGGTGGCTCACGACTTTGGCAAAAGAAGTGGTAACGATGATTATGATGAAGGTAAAGATTGGCAGACACCTCGCTGTTACCACGCTTGGCGCTTTCGGTGATCATAAACCGTCTGCTGTTTGTTGTATAAAAGAGCCATATATTTTAAGACATTTTGACAGAGAATATGATTATTTTAAAGTATTTATTTCAGGCCCGCTTCTTTTAGTTTATAAGGTCTATTATCCCATACAGTATTTAAGCTGCCTAAATTTGATTTAGTGTATTATTGTCATATTTACTGTTCACGAATCTAAAAAAAACTTTCCCAATCTACCGTCGTGAATTGCAATTCCAACAGAAGAAGAGATCAGGGTGACCAGGGGAACTTTCAAGCCAAACTCAAACATTCTTATCGCGAGGGGCTACGGGAAACGCACAAATTCTCAAAACGAACCAGGTATCACGGCGGATCATCTCGAAGCCAATTCGAAGAGAACAACAATCAAAATATTTAACAATATTTCGTTGTTAAGAAAACGGCTTGAAAGCCGAAATCGAAATTGTTTGTTTGTGCAGACCCATCGACCGAAACGCCTCGGGGACCGGCTGGACACGACATAATATTGGGCTTACACGAACATGAAATAATATATTCGCTTATTAAAAATACACATAATACGCAACTTGTACACTACTTTACAAAATAATGAATAACGAATTCTGACGCTTAAATGTGTTGCTTCGGTAATTTATCGTTTTTTTTTTTTTCAAATATGCAAAGAACTTTATATTAAAATAGTATTATGTAATTATTAATGTTTGTTCAACGAATCGCTTGTGATAAATGGAATTTTTGCTTTCTTCAGAGAACACAAGAGAAATACTAGTTTCCTCTCACCACAATATCTCGTATTGAGATAAAAGTAATGAAGTTATTAAACTATCTTGTCCTGATGAAACGACCAGAATAATTCAACGAAAGCAAGCTATATTTCTCGTGCGTGTGTTCGAATGATATTGTTACGAAAAATGCCACTTTTGGGATTAATTCCCTTTATGAATAGCTAAAAAGAATGGAAGGTGTTATATCTCTGTAAACACTCGGCTATTTACTTCTCCGGCTTATAAAACAAGTTGTAGGAGCGCTTATGTTACGAATATATGGGTGTATCTATGGCCCATTGTGAGGGCCAGCTTTTCATTTTGTTTTCTTTGCGCATATTATAAAATAAAATACATAGTTTTCGCAGTCTATTTCTTGATTTAAATAATTCTGTCTTATGTTGAATCATCGATAACAGATACCCTTTACTTTTTATTTTAGGAGAATATGTTGGTTTCTTATTCCATTTATTTAAAAGCTATAAAAGATTTAACATTATATTATTATTGATTGCATCTTTTTTATATNTTTTGTTTTCTTTGCGCATATTATAAAATAAAATACATAGTTTTCGCAGTCTATTTCTTGATTTAAATAATTCTGTCTTATGTTGAATCATCGATAACAGATACCCTTTACTTTTTATTTTAGGAGAATATGTTGGTTTCTTATTCCATTTATTTAAAAGCTATAAAAGATTTAACATTATATTATTATTGATTGCATCTTTTTTATATTAAATTAATTATTTCTTGACCTGAATTTGTTTGTTGAAGAGCTGTTCTAAAACAAAAATCCTTAAAGTAAATACGATACGATAATACGATAATGGAACATTATTTTAACTTACATTAATTTCAAACAGTGTACGGAGTGAACAACTACTGGGACATGCTTGAGAACGCCCCCGAGAGGGAAGGTCAGGAAGCCAATGACGACAAGACCCTGGAAAGGTGAGAAATGCTTAAATTTATACACTAAAAATAATGAGTTAACCCCTACAAAATCATGAAAATAAGTTGAAAATCAAATTCAAGTTTTTATTTAAGCCATGCCTTTAGAAGTGTTTTTTTAAATTCGCATGACTTTATCACCGATCCCACTTCGTTACTGAGAGGAGTCAACGAGCAACTCAGAGCTTGGTATTTTCTTGCTTTAATTATTTTGATGAGAAGGGTCGCAAGCACGCTTGCCTACGACGTCAATAAGTTAAAAATTAATTGAGTTTTTACTTGTACCAGATACTAAGTATTTACGGATTTTAATGTAAGGTGTACAGACAGATATGTACATATGTATAAAAGTTCTTCACGCTTCGGTTTCCTCAATACTGAGGGTCGTGGCAACCTCCTCGCAACAAGAGCTTATTCTGAATCATTCCACGCCATTTGATCCGATCTGCCGCCGAGTGTAGAGCATCGTGAAATACGGTGTCGAGAGTAGTGCGGATCTGGTCAGTCCAACGTATCGGGCCTCTACCTCGTGGTATTCCTCCTTCCACCTTGCCAGTTACAATTAGCTTCTCCAAGTTACCGTCATCCTTTCTGGAAATGTGGCCAAAGTATTCCAAAGCTCTACGTAGGCAGATGGTAGAAAGCCTCGTTCTTTATTTGGAGTTTTTGGAGGATCGACAGATTGGTGCGACGTGTTGTCCAGGGAATTCCTAGCATCTTTCGCCAGAATTTGGCATTCTTCGACCGGCATTAGGCGATCGGCATTCTTCAGGATCCAGGTCTCTGCGCCGTATGCCATGACCCTCTTTGCCTTTCCAATCCTTCTCCGTATCTCATTATCGCACGAGCCATGACAACTAATATTTGTGTCCAGGTATACAAGGTTGTCAACTATCTCTGAATCAAATCTTTCTGTGAGCTCAAGTTTGCCCGTATGATCTATGACCATGATCTTGGTTTTGGACTTGTTTATCGAGAGTGCCAGTTGATGCGTGATGATACTGATGCGTTTCATCCTATCCAAGTAGTGTCGTCAGCATATCGCAAATTACAAATGTTGTAACCACCGATGGTGATACCTCCAGTCCAGTTATTGCAGATACTCCAAATTATATACTCACCGTATAAATTAAATAGGATGGGTGAATCCTATTCAATAAATGTATATATATAATCTCTTCGAACAAACAATCCTACGCTAAATTGCCCTTCAGAACTTTGGATAAAATACAGCTAACGTAAATTCCAAAATATCAATTTCAGTTGAATAATTATTGACAATGGAATATAAATTTGTACAAGATTGATAGAATCAAATAAAATAGATTACAGTGAATTATATTCACTTTACAGAAAAATAAATGATCGCACCAAAGTATCCTTTAGACAAATGTTTTTAGCTAATTACCTGTTCAAAAATAATAATCAAAATTGGCACGGTATTTTTTTCTGTCATACAGTTATCAATTACGTCTAAATCTAATAACAACAAAATACCTGACAATAACTGAGGATTAATCGAAGTCGACGTACTTGAAGATTTCTTCGCAGGAATCTTAGATTCAATAAGGGTTTAGTTACAAAAGATGTACGAGAATTAAATGTATTTTCCAAGTTCAACGACATACCGCTCGTATTCGTTTTTCAAATATCTATTTTTCATTTGATGCCGTCAGCGCAAAAGTGGCCTAAGCTTACCATTGTTATTATGGAGCAATGAAGTTTATGTTTTCATGAATTTGAATTTGAGTAGGCAAAATAACAATATGCCCAAAAATAATATTTACAAAGTCATCTGTTATCTGTGGGTGAAACTATGGATAGGCCGGTTTTGCATCAAAATTTATTATATCTATATATCTATATATATAAAAATGAATTGCTGTTCGTTAGTCTCGCTAAAACTCGAGAAGGGCTGGACCGATTTGGCTAATTTTGGTCTTGAATTATTTGTGGAAGTCCAGAGAAGCTTTAAAAGGTATAATAATATGAAAATAAATAAATAAAAATAGCAATTTTGTATTTCCTTTGATGTGTCCCCCGCCGGACGAATTCCTTTTGTTTGTTTTAAGTTGATTTTATACAAAAGTTTAGGTCTTTTATTTATCTATTGAGGTACTACGAAGTCTGCCGGGTCAGCTAGTTTTAAATAAATTGCAATATACATAATATAAGCATGATTATGAAAAATTGTGGGTTAAGCCACTTTTACGCTGATTTCATTTGATCTCAAAGTTCTAATAAATCTAATGTTTGATAGACATATTATGTACTTTTATAGTTATTAAAGATAGCCTCATTGGTGCGTAATAACAAGTAAATCAATAAGGACTCAAAAGGCTAATAACAACTTATTTGTTAAAATACTTGTTAATTATTTATTAGGCATTATTAACAATCAATAGGCTTGTGCGCGGCTTAGGGCTGCTGTGTAAGGAATCGAGTTTTACTATTCACAATAAATATTCAACTTCTTCATAGACACTAAAATTTAAATTACATTTTAAATGACTCGGTATAACTCGGTATCAGGTTTCTAACTTTGAAACCCGATAAGCAATGAAGTTTATAACATGAAGTTTTTAGCGAGAAGTATCATAGAGTTGTTCGAGAAACTTAGTTGAACTTTTTTTTTTTTTTTTTTTTTTTTTNTCCTCGTCGAACCCGTCGCTTGCGACGAAGGGCTCGACGAGCGAACTAACCCATAGACACAGCCCACTGAGTTTCTCGCCGGATCTTCTCAGTGGGTCGCGTTTCCGATCCGGTGGTAGATTCAGCGAAGCACTGCTCTTGCTAGGGTCAGTGTTAGCAACTCTCCGGTTGAGCCCCGCGAGCTCACCTACTAACGTTAGGGTGAAGCTGAAATAGCCTCTCAAGGCTATCAGCATAGGTAGGAAAAAAAAAAAAAAAAAAAAAAACTGTGGGTGAAACTATGGATAGGCCGGCTTTGCATCAAAATTTATTATATCTATATATCTATATATATAAAAATGAATTGCTGTTCGTTAGTCTCGCTAAAACTCGAGACCAGCTGGACCGATTTGGTTAATTTTGGTCTTGAATTATTTGTGGAAGTCCAGAGAAGCTATAAAAGGTATAAAAATATGAAAATGCTCGGAAATTAAATAAAAATAACAATTTTGTTTTTGCTTTGATGTGTCCCCCGTCGGACGAATTCCTTTTGTTTGTTTTAAGTTTATTTTATACAAAAGTTTAGGTTTTTTATTTATCGATTGAGGCACTACGAAGTCTGCCGGGTCAGGTAGTTTTAAATAAATTGCAATATACATATAATAAGCATGATTATGAAAAATTGTGAGTTAACTCACTTTTACGCTGATTTCATTTGATCTCAAAGTTCTAATAAATCTAATGTTTGATAGACATATTATGTACTTATATAATTATTAAAGATAACCTCATTGGTGCGTAATAATAACGAGTAAATCAATAACGACTCAAAAGGCTAATAACAACTTATTTGTTAAAATACTTGTTAATTATTTAAATGGCATTATTAATCAATCAATAGGCTTAAGGCTGCTGTGAAAGGAATCGAGTTTTACTATTCACAATAAATATTCAACTTCTTCATAGACACTAAAATTTAAATTACATTTTAAAACGGCTCGGTATAACTCGGTATCAGGTTTCTAACTTTGAAACCCGATAAGCAATGAAGTTTATAACATGAAGTTTTTAGCGAGAAGTATCATAGAGTTGTTCGAGAAACTTAGTTGAACTAAGGAGTAAGGGTTCTAAAAGAAAAACTTTATGCTCTGGATACACTTTTAAAATCGATAGATGTTGTGGAGACTCCTTTTTTTGTCGAAATAAGATGAGACGATTATGATGATTACCTAACTAATGTCGAGCTATATATCAGAGCTAATAGACCTCAAAAGAATGATACTGTCTTGAGACACGTGGTCAAAGTTTCATTTGCATTGTAACACGGTGTTCTCGCTCGATAGAGACCAAATCTTCGCGACAAAATGAAGTAGGTACATATGATGATTATACTTAACCTTATGAATATATTATTGACATATTTATATGCCACGCTTTTAGTTAATGTTCTTTGTTTGAAATTAAATTTGATCTTTTTTATTTAAAGGGTTTTTATATATTCAGAAAGGTTTAACTAGTATTTCACCGAACATATTGTTTAATCCTGTAAGAATTACGATCAAACAACGACTAATGTTTTCATTAACTATCTCGAGCGTAATCTGTTTATACAAATCGTAATTTAAGGAAGGCGTATTCGATTGTAATTTATTGCAAATGAGAACCATCGATTCGATTAATTAACAGTTATTTATTAATGGCGTTGAAGCATTAAGTTATAACCAATTGTTGCGATTTCCTTTTGTTCTCGCCATGATTGCCTGATGGTTAATACGATTGTAATTTTATAAATGTTTAGATGGACCTTAAATTTATTTCCATTTATAGATTACTTCTCAGATTTTTATATTCATAATATGAAATCACTCGCTCTATTTATTATTAATTTGGGATTAATTACTTCAATAAACTCTTTATTACTACTCCTAAATATACTTCGATGCATAATTAACTGAAAAATTAATATATCTGCCTGCCCCATCAATCCCAATCGCTGTCATTTATTTTTTATATACTTGTATACGTTATTAAAACCAGCGGTAATATAAGTTTATGACTGTATTAAAATATGTTTTCGAGTGTATAAAATAAACGAGCGGTAATTTGTTATTTGTAAGTTGTGCTGTGAATTCAAATAGAAGACAAATTAATTCATAGTAAACGAATACAAAAAAAAATACGGTTGTCTGGTGTTTTTTTCTTTAAATTTCACGTTCTATTCTGTGTCCTCAAATAGAGTGATACCAAAATTTCATGCCAGTAATTAAATTAGTACCTAATCCTAATTAATATTATCTTAAAAATGTCTCTTTAATAGGTATTGGAGATGTTATCAGTATATTACTTGATGATCTTTTGGTTTATCAAAAACTATGTCTCAGTGTATTTTTCGAAAATTCCCAATTGCGAACCACGTAATGTGTCTCATGATTGCTTGTGCATTGCTTTAGAATGTTTATTGTGTAAATCGAATAATGAATATACAATGAGTTCTAAGCCTTTATGCTAATTCGCCTTATAAGGCAGGTAATTTGCGAATTAATTCATCAGTCAAAGGATTTATTTTAGGACGTTTTAACTCGACTATACCTTACATTCGTGTGTCTATTTTTGTACTTTCGTTACTTTATTGAGACTTGACCTACTTATTGCCTATGTTAAAGCTACAAATTAACAAAGGAAGGGGAAATGATTCCGTAACATCGCATCCTGTCGCTACGTTAATTTGATTGTTAAAAAAATAAAACAGAATCGATTCAAGCATTTTCAGAATCGTTTTCAGAAAATTACAGGTTTATAATATTATTATCATGTATAACAAAGTTTTTTTTTAATTTCTTGTTGCTAACATCGGTGGACGAGCTCAAGGCCCACCTATTGTTGAGTGATCACCGAAGCTAATAGACATTAACAACACAAATGCTGCTACCCACTTGGACATGAGTTCTAACTCTTAACTCTTACAGTACGACGGCTGCCCTACCCTTCAAACCGAAACGCATTACTGCTTCACGGCAGAAATAAGCAGGGTGGTGGTACTTACCTATACAGAATCAGAAGACCCTACGAAGAGTAATATTTTAGTGTCCACTTGAAAAATAACTTTCTCACTTCGAAATCTATTAACAACAAAGAGATTTCACTGGTGGTAGGACCTCTTGTGGGTTTGCACGGGTAGGTACCACCACCCTGCCTATTTCTGCGTGAAGCAGTAATGCGTTTCGGCTTAAAGGGTGGGGTAGCCGTTGTAACTATACTGAGACCTTAGAACTTATATCTCAAGGTGGGTGGCGCATTTACGTTGTAGACGTCAATGGGCTGTGAGCTCGTCCCATTTAAGCAATAAAAAAAAAACATGATGTAAATATTTATTATTAAATTTTATTATAGCATTCCACTGGACTGGTTCGTGAATGAGATTCTCAACAACCCGGACTTCGCTCGATCTGTCGTCCGGAAGTTCATCGATCTCAATCAGGTGACAAAAAACTACGGACCTGAATTTAATTTAATTATTTTATTTTAATTTTGAACTGAACCCCGGCAAAACATTTAATTTATTGTTTCAATGTAACTTAGCACTTCGTGTTCGAAACCTATTTATTATATAATATCGTTCGTGTATCGTAATAATATCGTATCGTTATTACTCAATTCATGTTGTCTATTATTAAGCTATTATCTGTTTGACCTATACATGGTATATCTATGTGTGTAACGTGATTTTTGCTAACTTCAGAACGTCATGTTAATATGAAAATTTACCAAAGTATAAAGAACATAAGACAACACAATTTTCACCACACTGCCTTGATATCCTGACCGGAATTACCGGGATTAAAAATAATTATCATTTAAATGTTTTTTTTTTTCGTTTTTATATTGAATGTTTTTTATGTTTATATTTTTATGTTTTTTATCAGTTACCGATATTTTTAAATATCATAACGAGAATAACATCCTCAACCTCAAAAATGAAATTTAAACTTTAATCGCATGGGTTTTAGATAAACTTGAATATATCAGAATCATCCACTAAATATTATTTTATATTATAAACAAACATGACTTCCCATCAGAGCAGCCCTCTTTCCATTTAAATACGAGAACTCAAGCGATTATTATCGATAGTAATTTATTTGATCCCAAAACCGAGAATTCAAATAGTCCAGTTAACACATATTTGCACAATTTCGATTGGCCTTTGATTCGATCGATATTTCACTGACCGTAATTCCTGTCTTGATCAACAAGCGTTGTATTAACAAGACAATGTATAGTGATGATGTTGATTGAATATAAACAAAGGCTTCATCATCATACAATTGAAGGTATTGATATTAAAGACAATTTGGTAGGCAGCGGCTTGGCTCTGCCCCTGGCATTGCTGAAGTCCATGAGCGACGGTAACCACTAACCATCAGGTGGGTCGTATGCTCGACTGCCTACAAGGGCAATAAAAAAAAAACATAATTTTCGTGTTAAAGGATTACCGTTGTGGATGGTACTTAGCCTATGATTTTATTGTCATGAGAGATAAACACGTTTAACGAAATTTTTGTCTTACTGATACCAACTATTAACAAGTCCTCCTAGGCTGAGCCCCATGAACTCCCCTACCAAGCCGTGCGTAGCTGAAATTGCCCCTTAGGCTAGCAACGATTAAGTAGGGGAAAAAAGGTACCAAATCCTCCTGATTACTAATACTTTTATAATTCTTAGCGATGTAGCCAAACTATCCTGTTAACATATTCAGACTTAGTTTTGACTTGATCCCTAGTTCTCGTAATATCAATATCAAAAATGTGGTACAAGAAATTTTAAGCATATTTTTTCACTACCGGTTTTTAAGGAATCAATACGGTCTCAGTCAGTCATTTTGAGCCCCCATATCCCAAATAGAACACGTGCGTAACGAACATTTTTGTTTTGTTTTTATTAATTATTATTACTGTATAAATAAATATTTCCGCATCAGAATTTTTCAGTACCGGATTTTAAGGCATCAATACGGTCTTATTCGGCCATTTTGAGCCTCCGTATCCCAAATAAAACACGCGTGTAACGAACATTTTTGGTTTTGTTTTTGTGAATTATTATTACTGTATAAATACATAATTCCGCATCAGAAATTTTGTTTTCCAACAGCCCTTTACATACACAACGTTTTATTTGATTTGTTTTTACATTTGTGGATTATATTTCAGACCGTTCTTTAAATTCGATTAAATGTTCGTTGGTAACTAAGTTTCTAGAATGTTATGAAATACTACCACACCTCGCCTTTTCGCATTAAAAGTGTACAATTTCCAAAAATATTCGAAACTGAGTTAATATGCGTAATCATTTGGTATCATCAGTATTTTTCTCATAAATTCTGTCAAAAGAGCAAAGTTTAGTTTTTGTTTTTTTTTAGTTTACTACTACTACACTAGTTAGGTGTTTTGAATACTATTAACAAAAATTAATACGGTACGTAATTTTATCTCATTTTAAAAGACAGATAATGTAACTGGTAAAAAATAATAAATAAATGTAGCAAATATGATTGATATTAAAAATATTACATGTTAAAAACCATTTAAAACATTCTCCCGTAAAATTAGTAAGTTTTGAGATTATACAGTTTTAATGCGAGAAGACGATCTATGTCGTGAATTTCCCAAAATTTTTACACTTGTAAAATTAAAATACTCTTAAAATTTTTCGCAGGACGGTATGCTGTCATCAGACGAACTGCTCAGGAACTATTAAGCTATTATCTAACTATATAAGACGGTTAACTCTCGTTATTCTGTTAAAATCGGTTTGCGTTCGAACGTTGAATAATACTCTGTATTTATGTGTTACTGTACGTAACAGCTCTGTGATATGGACGGAAATAGTCCTCAAAAAGAACAAAAAAAAAAATCGCTTCAGATCTCATTGTTTCACTTTTTTTTTTGTTTGTAAATAACTATAGTGTTATTATTATATTGAGTCCATATAAATGAACTAGAAAATGTTAATATTAGATGTTTATTTATTTTTTAGATATTTTGATTTCATTAGAAGCAATATATTAAATACATTAACGCGTTCTCTGTTATCTTTGGTTAANAAAAAGAACAAAAAAAAAAATCGCTTCAGATCTCATTGTTTCACTTTTTTTTTTGTTTGTAAATAACTATAGTGTTATTATTATATTGAGTCCATATAAATGAACTAGAAAATGTTAATATTAGATGTTTATTTATTTTTTAGATATTTTGATTTCATTAGAAGCAATATATTAAATACATTAACGCGTTCTCTGTTATCTTTGGTTAATAGAAAAGGGGAAAGGCTAGTTATTTGTAATTCTCACTATTAGGCTGGGATTCTGTCTTGATGTTGATTTCATTGTGAGAATGTCGAGTTAGATTACTCTACATACATACATACATAATAATAAAAAATTAATGTTTAAGCATAGAAGAAAATAATCTACGTTCAGATACCCAAGTAATTAATTAGTTTGTTGTTAAATTATCTTTGTCGACGTTATGAATAAAATTAAATAAAAATCGGGTATCAAAATTGTTGTTTTATTTTCATGCCTCATTATTTGTTCGTGTTATACTGCTATCTCTTATCAAAGGTTGGCATAATTAAGGCCGATAATGTATTTTGACGTATATTTACTGTTTCTCAGGAAAAAAAAGAGAGAGTGCTTCTGTCACAAATTCGTAATGTTCTGAGTTAGAATATGCCAAGTTCTATCTATTACCCTAGATCTTATATCTTAATTTTATCTTAATCTTATCAATATGTAAAAATAAATATAATTCCAAAAATAATTATTGCCTTTCGTCCGTATTTTATCAATCATAACCACATAATATATCCAATGAAGTAAAATTAAAGTTGTGAGACAGTATTGTAGAATCTGACATCAACCTTCTGTTGTAGCTGTTATGGTGTAAAATTGAGACTTCAACTACATGTCTAAAGGTTTCTTTCATTCATGTTCTGATGTCTATAAGCTTTTGTTCAAAACCAGCGAACATGCTTAATATTAACAAAATCAACAAATACCTGTGTTCAAAATCTGATTTTTCAAGGAATTTGGAAAAGATCTTTTCTTCAAACGAGCCTTGTGGTAAATACTTTATAGTAGGCAGCAGGTTGACTCTGCCGACATTGCTGGCGTCCATGGGCGACGGTAACCGCTCACCATCAGGTGGGCCGTATGATAGTCTGCCTACAAAGGGCAATAAAAAAAATTGTTGGTAGCGCTTTTTTTCTAAACGACTACGCCGTTAAACTAACTAGTCTAAAGACAAGACTTCTGGTTGGTCGCCTTAAATTTCTTTTCACACAGTAATTACTAACAGTGCTCTGAATGTGTTCGAAGAAAACGAAAAATCTAGCTATAAGCCAAACTTTGCCACCACCCTGCCTATTTCTGCCGTGAAGCAGTAATGCCTTTCGATTTGAAGAGTGGGGCAGCTGTTGTAACTATACTTGAGACTTTAGAAGTTATATCTCAAGGTGGGTGGCGCATTTACGTAGTAGATGTCTATAGGCTCCAGTAAACACTTAACACCAGGTGTGAGCTCGTCTACCCACCCATCTAAGCAATAAAAAAACTTTGATTTATTTGAAGAAGCAGTCAAAGGCGCTAATTTTTTTTTCATAATCGCACATAGCTTTTGGCATAAACCTATAGAATAAAGGTTATAGAATACAGAGTATACAATGTATATATATATATTTATACCGTCTAAGATTCTAATGGCACCTAGATTGATCAGAAATCATTTGAACCGATATAAAAAGCGGTGCATAAGCGAACAAAGAATTAATAAAGTCTATTTACAACGTTAAGCATTAAAACCAAAGAACTAGGGTACATATTATATTGTGTATATTGTCAGATATATCATTTTTATATTACGTTCCGGCTACGGAACATAGATAGCATCTTTGATTAGTTGCGTTAGAGGCGGACATTGATTAAAGTTTGCTTGCTGGCTTAACTAAATTAGAGCCGTCCAGTGAACTCGGCAGTATGTTGTCTTTGTTGATTTCAACAACTTCACGAATTGAAGACGCTTAACCTCACGTTTATTTATGTCTTTATACGAGACAGCACCGAAATATATGATTAAAAATATTTTAGGATATTTTTGATATTTAATTTTTTTATCACGGTCTACGCGCTGTTAAATCGATATTACGAGTATACGCCACTTAAATACCACCGCCCTTCTTGAGACATGAAGTCCTACTTTAATTAGTCCTAATTTAATTGCAATGAAAATGCTACTGGACAAATCGTAGCGAGAAATCCCTGCTGCACAACAATTTTTCACAAAAATTACGCAGCATGCTTGCATTAACAGAGGCATAGAGCTAGCTTCTATGTTTTCGAAAAAAGGTGACAAAGTATAAAGGAACTTTTGAACTTCATTTAAGATCGTGTTTCTATCGTGAAATTGCTTCAAATTACGACGAGCGCTTGTAGTAATTAGATCATTCGTGACCGAATCGTGGTTGTGTAGTAAATGAATTATAGGTTCGTCTCCGTACCTTCTTCGGTAGGTTCGTCTGTTAGTCATTAATTCAATTATAAATTAATTTGTTTTCGGAACTTTACAGAACGGTAGACTTTAAGTGTTCATCGTTCAATAACATTGAACGCAAACGTACCTTTACTTTGACTAATCAAATTAAATTGTATAAAATGTATTTGTATGTATTTTTTTGGAACGAAATTCCTTAAGGGACGATGTGGAGGGGTACCCTTTTTTTTTTTTAGTCAGGAGGAAATCGCCGGACTTCCGCCCTCCACTGGGGACGGCGGGCGGAGCATGTCGGAGTCGAACCGACTAAAACCTCCTGTCGCTCAACAACCAACGTCCAAACCTCACATGAGACAGAACTCATGAAAGGCAAAGGGGGAAAGTGAAGTGTTTAGTGCGGAGCACATCTGTCCCATCACCCTTCCCCTCGGGACGCCGGACTGGCGGTCGTCGGCGCCACGACCACCAGCCCTCTCGGTCGGCAGGCTATCCGGAGCCCGCCTAGATGGCGCCGGTTAGAGTGAGCTATCCTACGGAATACCCCGCTGGGTCAGAACCAGCGTGGGTCGAGGATAGCCGGCCTTCCATCACCCGGATGCTCTTGCGTAAAACGCGTGCAGAGCAGCTTGCACGACGTCTTCTTAGGTCCCCCTCGCCGGTCCCCGGACCGACATATGAGGGGGACCCGAAACACTTAGAGGGCCAGGGCTTGGGCGAGATCCGCCTCCCTGGCCCCCGCTCGACGGCGAACCGGGAAAAAACGTCCGTAACGTAAGATATTTTCGATTTAGTTTGTTATCAACAGATGTCACTGCACGTAAATTCAACAATTCCTGAATCGCGGTGACGAGATGTTACACAGTTGACAGACGTTCTCGTATTTCTCTTGCTAAATTATACTTACCTGGCGCAGGGGATACCGTGATCATGTAGGCGGTTATCCCAGGGCGAGGCTGCTCCATTGCACTGCGGAGTGGTTGACCCTAGTGATTATTTTTATTTTTATCAATAAATAAAAAAATCATAATAAAAAATGTATAACCGAATAATTATTTCCTTTATACCTCGAATAGAACCTCTTTTTTTTATTGCTTAGATTGGTGGACGAGCTCACAGCCCACCTGGTATTAAGTGGTTACTGGAGCCCATAGACATCTACAACGGAAATGCGCCACCCACCTTAAGATATAAGTTCTAAGGTCTCAGTATAGTTACAACGGCTGCCCCACCCTTCAAACCGAAACGCATTACTGCTTCACGGCTGAAAATAAGCAGGGCGGTGATACCTACTCGCGAACTAACTAAACTAGAACTTAAAATTAATATTTTTATAATAAGGAACTTCGTTCCTATCCGGTGTCCCACGACACTATACGTATTTTTTTTAAACTTATTACTTGGTTGCATAACAATTTTAGACGAACACTATGCAATTAGAACCTTTTTTTTTAAATCAACAAAAGGAGTGTTAATTAGATGTCTCACTAGAGTAAGCTATCGCATATTAAAACAATTTTAAATTAATTAAATTTTAATCAACTAGAACGCACTCAATAATATTCTCACAACGGCATCACATGATATAGGTAATACTGAAACTATAAAAGAAATTTTTGAACTAAAAGAAAAACAACTTATAGAAGACAAAATATGTAGTAATCCGCTGTCCGCAGGAAAGGTAGATAAACTGGAGATTGATCGTTCTCTTTAAGCTGTAGTGAAGCACCAGCAAATACCAATCACCATTCTTAAAAGGGGTTTATGTCTAAAAAATGATAACCTGACATATTTTAAAAATATCTTTTTAAGAGCTGATGTCAGAGAGATGTGAGAGAGATGTCAATTCAAAAACATTCGATCAGCTTAAAAGAGTTTTTATTTAATTTATTTATTATACACTCCGTCATAAGAAAATCTTATATTTGCATAATGCTAATTATGCTATTTAACTGATAATTATGTAATTTTTAACTATTATAATAGTATGTAACAATAATATATAGGCCAATTTTTAATAATTATCTAGAATCGATGAAGAGGAAAACAATAATATAATTTAATAACTTATTTTCATTTTTTTTTTATTGTTTGCACACCTGATTTGATTTGGTTAGCGGAACGTAAATGTCGCCACCCACCTTGTGACTTGAGATTTTTTTGATATGTATATAATGGTATACAATAAAGGGCATAAATACTCTCTTCCAGTCTACATTATAATCTTCAGCTTAATGAATCCCGTAATGTATAACAAAATGGTCTGTATGATGACTCCAGCGTTCTCTCGAGGCCATAGATCCCACGCGTCAGCAGGTTTTCATTTTTTGTTACGGCACCTACACAATTTGTTTTTCGTATTCCGCAAATGCTTCCCATAAAATGGCTACATAAAACGCTGTATAAAAATAANCAGCAGGTTTTCATTTTTTGTTACGGCACCTACACAATTTGTTTTTCGTATTCCGCAAATGCTTCCCATAAAATGGCTACATAAAACGCTGTATAAAAATAATTAATTAATTATCATTTGTATATTCATTTTGTGTAGTGAAAAAAATTAGATTGCAGGCAAAAGATCTCGTGGCCACAATCCAATGCACTGGTTCGACCAAATCCGCACGAACCACTCTGGATACCACAGTCTACGATGCCATATAAGCTACCGAGAACAGAGGAAGATGGCGAAATATCATCCAGAGAAGGATAATGGGAGGAGATGGTCACGTCCCTCAGACATGAGGAATGCGACTTGGGGAGGAGGAGTGAAAAAAAATCGTATTTGCACCTTTAGTATAACAAATTATGGTCGACAACCACCTGTCCTCACAATCAGACCCAATTTAGTTGGGACGCCAATTTCCTACGAAATACATAAACGTCAATATTTCATTACATTTTATTAGAGAATTCGGTCCAAATTATCATTTCCTGAAAAGGCCAGCTGTCGAATGTGAAAATAAAAACGTGAATCCAATTTAGTATACACATTTCTTGTACGGTCAAAAGGCGAGGGAAATTAGGCTTGATGTCAGTATGGAACCTCTATTTTTTAAAGAATGTTAAACTGTGATTGTGTGACGCGAAAAACTTATATTTTAAAACTCTTTTCAGTGAATCCTGGTTTCAATAAAGTTTTAACAGTTTAAAGTTCGATGTTTTTGTTCATTTTGAAATTCGCAATACACACTAAATGTGATATAATTTTTTAATTATGCTTTTGCAGCACTCTATTTAATCTAAAATACAAATGCAATTCAAACTCCGCGCCAAAATGGAAAACAATTCTGCCAATCTAACAAAAAACAAAAAAAAGTTTGGAATAATAAACAAATCCGATACCGGCTGACTGACCAATACTTTTTTGACTGGCTGTATGTAATATGTTTTCGTGTTCGATAAAACATTGTGGTCGAAAACTTAAGAAGGTTTTTTTTTTTTTATTGCTTCGATGGATGGACGAGCTCACAGCCCACCTGATGCTAAGTGGTTACTGGAGCCCATAGACATCTACAACGTAAATGCGCCATCCACCTCGACATATAAGTTCTAAGGTCTCAGTGCTGGTTACACAACTGCTGCCCCACCCTTCGAACCGAGACGCATTACTGCTTCACGGCGGAAATAGGCGGGGTGGTGGTACCTACCCGTGCGGACTCCCAAAAGGTCCTACCACCAGTGATTACGCAAATTATAATTTTGCGGGTTTGATTTTTATTACACAATGTTATTCCTTCACCGTGGAAGTCAATCGTGAACATTTGTTGAGTATGTATTTCATTAGAAAAATTGGTACCCGCCTGCGGGATTCGAACACCGGTGCATCGCTTCATACGAATGCACCGGACGTCTTATCGACTTGAAGTCGTCGTGGCCTAAAGGATAAAAGTTGTAGTATAGTGTAAGTTAACTATGTTGAGTAGTTGATATCGTAGAAATCATGGAACGTCCTACGAACACATTACATTCTATTTGCCCTTTTCTTTTTTTTATTAGATACAATTTTGCAAAGTCGACTTTGCTTTAGAAACCTTTTTGTTTCAGAACTATTTACTAAACACAATGAAATAGTTTCATGACTCGACATGGTCTTAAATTGTTTTTCTTAGGCACCCTAGTATATTGTTACAACTTGATAGAAATCAGATTTTTTTCGTGTCCAAAGAGTATATTAGAGCTTACTGGTAAGGCACACGGCAAGACGCTGGCACAATGGTTTGATTTTCAAACTATTCAACATGGGCGTGCCGGATAGTCTCGTGCTCATCATACGGGACTTCTTGTCGAACCGCTCTTTTCGATATAGAGTCGAGGGAACCCGCTCCTCCCCACGACCTCTCACAGCTGGAGTCCCGCAAGGCTCTGTCCTCTCACCCCTCCTATTTAGCTTATTCATCAACGATATTCCCCGGTCGCCGCCGACCCATTTAGCTTTATTCGCCGACGACACGACTGTTTACTATTCTAGTAGAAATAAGTCCCTAATCGCGAAGAAGCTTCAGAGCGCAGCCCTAGCCCTAGGACAGTGGTTCCGAAAATGGCGCATAGACATCAACCCAGCGAAAAGTACTGCGGTGCTATTTCAGAGGGGAAGCTCCACACGGATTTCCTCCCGGATTAGGAGGAGGAATCTCACACCCCCGATTACTCTCTTTAGACAACCCATACCCTGGGCCAGGAAGGTCAAGTACCTGGGCGTTACCCTGGATGCATCGATGACATTCCGCCCGCATATAAAATCAGTCCGTGACCGTGCCGCGTTTATTCTCGGTAGACTCTACCCCATGATCTGTAAGCGGAGTAAAATGTCCCTTCGGAACAAGGTGACACTTTACAAAACTTGCATAAGGCCCGTCATGACTTACGCGAGTGTGGTGTTCGCTCACGCGGCCCGCACACACATAGACACCCTCCAATCTCTACAATCCCGCTTTTGCAGGTTAGCTGTCGGGGCTCCGTGGTTCGTGAGGAACGTTGACCTACACGACGACCTGGGCCTCGAATCAATTCGGAAGTACATGAAGTCAGCGTCGGAACGATACTTCGATAAGGCTATGCGTCATGATAATCGCCTTATCGTTGCCGCCGCTGACTACTCCCCGAATCCTGATCATGCAGGAGCCAGTCACCGTCGACGCCCTAAACACGTCCTTACGGATCCATCAGATCCAATAACCTTTGCATTAGATGCCTTCAGCTCTAATACTAGGAGCAGGCTTAGGGACCCCGGTAACCGTATTCGTCGAACTCGACAAAGAGGTCGACGTGCAACCTAATCCATGCATCAGCCCGCTGAGTTTCTCGCCAGATCTTCTCAGCGGGTCGCGATTCCGATCCGGTAGTAGATTCATTCGCGAAACAATTGCTCTTGAGTTGTTAGGTCTCCTTCGTAGGCGCTCGGGCAGTTGTTAGCAAATCCCGTCCCTCTTGGCTGAGCCTTTGCTCGCCCACCTGTCCTGGTGAAACTGGAAAGGCCTTCGGGCCACCAGTAAACTTTCAATCATAACAAAAAAAAAAAAAAAAAAATGCACGGCAAGACCCATAATGAACTCCATGGGTAGATATTATTGTCCTGTTTATTTCTGTCGCGAAGTAATTATGGTTTCTAGTTTTGAAGGTTGGAACAGCCTTGGTAGAAGACGATTGAAATGGAGATCTCATGTCTACAGGTGGGTGGTAGCGAATTCATCGTATAAAATCGAGCTGTAAGATCATCGGACTATCGAGGGCAAGTAATAAAGAAGTGTAATATTACTCTTAATAAAAAGAGGAATAGCGTAGTAATCGAAAAAAAAGAAATCGTTTTCATAGATATTTTTTATTTTAGTTTTATCATAAGTGAAAAAAAACACAATAAAGGAGAAAATCCTAAAGTCTTAAATTTTCCCTATGACTTAATTTTTTTTGTTACCTTTATACATTCATTTTAGTTCTCTGATATTTTTTTGGTTCATAGTCTTTGTTACTAAAAGTGAGTAAAATTTTTGACATATCTTACAAGTACCAATTGAGATGCAGCTAATCGTCTCGAGTCATCAATTGAAACTTGATTAGAGATTCCGGTCCGAACTCCCACCGATTCAGTTAAATTGAACCCCGGACATCGACGCATAATGACAGCCCCTGTGCGGGCTTCGAATGCCTTAAAGCAACGTTCCATAGAGCATTACTTTGTTCAACAAGATTTATGCTTAAGCTTTGACGTAGGAGTATTTTTGGAACGGAGTTCCTTATCGCTCGTTTTGCATGACGACAAGGAGGCTAGACGGAAAAAAGAGTAACAATAAAAACTGACGCTAAAACCAAAATACATTTTTGAAGACATTTTTTACCGGTATTTTTAAAGTACTTCTCGGTCACCTAAGAAACTGAAACTTTTTCTATATATTCAGCTTGCAGTCAATTCTGAGAATATGCAAAAATGTTTTGTATATTCATGCTAAAATAATGATATATTCGTCGCCCAAAACACGTCATATCGAATCCTCCCGATCCACTGACGGTGCTTTTAGATACCTCAAGCACCGGCCATCGTTCTCGTCGAACCGCGACGAAGGGCTCGGCGAGTAAACTAACCCACAGACAAACTAGCCCACTGAGTTTCTCGCCGGATCTTCTCAATGGGTCGCGTTTTCGTCCAGTGGTAGATTCTGCGCAGCACTGCTCTTGCTACGGTCAGCGTGAGCAACTTCGTCAGGTATGAGCACTTTGAGCTCACCTACTCGTTCGTTTACGCTGATATAACCTATCAAGGCTATCTATCAGCTTAGGTTTAAAAAAAAAGATATATTTTTTCGCTAATTTTCGAGGAATTCATTTGCAATACCAATTTTAATCACATTTATTCACATTTTATTATTCTCTCTAACGTTTGTATTTTTTATGCAATTGTTAATTAATACAAAGTCAAAAAATATATAGCGAAAGGAGATCCGTTCCAACCATAAGACACCTCTCACTTGTTAAAGTCTAAATTACCAAAAACTGTTACTGATTTGATTTTCGTAATGAAACGCAAATAACGAAGCAGAGAAGAAGTATTAGATTAAAATATGAGAAAATCGTTTTTTTTCCTTTCAGCATCGGGGAATTAGCTCCTCCAAGTGGGTCTTAACATAGACCAGGTAAATATCGGCACTCACTGAAGTATTAGTTTGAATGATCACTTGAGGCCTTCAAACGAGAATGCACAACTTCTTTGTGACACAAAAAAAAGCGGGATTATGATATAATTATCGCGCCACAAGTAAACGTACATTATAAATTACTAGAGGTCCCGCAGTAGTCGAAATTCGACTATAATTAATTGGAATTGTAAGTTCGTACACTATTATGATTGTATTTTATACTTCTATAATCACAAATTTCGCCAAGACTACACTATAAAAAATATTAACAAAGGCAAACAATATTTAATCTATTCTCAATTTGACAACAGACGCAAAGAACAAAAGTTTGACAATAAATAGTATGCATGCGTGTGTGCGTCAAATACATGGTATGTAGTGTGTGTAATGTTTTCTTTATTGATTTAATGTATCTTTTATGCATTATTATACAAAAAAAATAGCATTGTGCACTTCTTCTCTATATTCTCTATAAGTGTGGAAAATTTCATACTACTCCGTAAGCGCAATTTTCGTAAAAAGGGATACGAAGTTTTTGCTTCACGTATTAATATATAGATTATCATTGACTTCCACGATCCAATAAGACATATCTAATATGAGTTGACGTCCCTAATGACACATTAATGGAGTAATATAGTATTATTCTATTATAACATAAGGGTATTAACTGAGAGATTTTGTCGTAAATTTTGCCTTTAATGTGACACGACTACGATTAAATAGCATTATTGTCTATTACCTTTATCTAATATAATGGGATATTCTTAATAATTAAAACCAATTTTACGGTTGAGTCTTACTTTTTATTAGTTTCGACTTTTCACGAATACTTTAGACCTTTCGTAGTCACGAATGAATGCGAATACTGATCGTGGGAGCCTGAGATACGAAGACTTATCGGGATAGCTAAAAGTGCCATGTTTCAGCTTGATAGCATCTGGTCCGATTGAAACATCTCCATAAAAACAAGCGTAAACTTGTGACAGGTCTGCTGTTTTCTATCTTCTTAAATGGAGCGGAGACATAGACTCTTAGACGCTTAAGAAGGTTAATCGAAGTCGGGTCGACGCGTTTGAGATATGATGCTAGAGGAAGACACTGCGGATTCCCTGGATGGCATATCGGACGAACGCATCCTGGAAAAACGGTGGGAATGGTGGTAATCTCGAAAGTCTACTCATCACCGACAAAGTTGGAGGAAAGAGGCCTAGGGAGCGTAGTCCCATGAGCTGATCCGATCAAATTAAAACGACATTAAACTCCAGCCTGAATGTCGCTATCTACTGCGCAGAAGACAGGAAGGGATGGATGAACATAGTCCAAACAAAAGTACACCGTAAAGGTCACGACCCTCAGCACTGAGGAACACGACACAAGGAGGAGAAAGAGTCACGTACGACTTATTCGTCGACACTTGAACACTGTCCACACTATTGTACTACCGTCCGTACTACACGTAGTGTACCGGTCGAAAAAAATTCTGAGTTGTTAATATTACCGTGGCTACTTAATTTTTATGAACTTATTTTGTTTTTGTCTGTACCATTTCACACTCACATACTTTCCCGGTTTCTCTCGTGTGAAATCTAGAATTTGGGTGGTAGCTTCAAGGTATTCATTCATTCAGTTTCAACTAATTTAATTCTTTCAAACACGAATTTATTAACTTAGAAATTAGTTTTTATCGGTGATGTTACCTTAGCTATATGTTTTATATATCTGAGTATAAGATTTTATTTAATACCAGAAAAATTCTGACACACTCTTGGCTGTGTGTCGACAGCCTAGAATAGCGCCACCCCATATCTTTCCATGGGTGTCGTACAAAGTAACAAAAGGGAATCTCCAGAGAATGACTTCCTTTCAGTACTACGATCGCAAACCAGCACTTAATTGTGGTACAAGGGTGCTCTAAGCACAGATATGTAGGCTACCATTCGGCCTGTATCTACGCGTAAAGTAGTTTTATATATTCCCGTTTGAAGGGTGAGGCAGCTGTTACTTTAATGGAACAAGATGGACAGCTGTTATATGTAGATATATTCAAGGTGGATGATGACGTTCACTTTGTGATGTTTATGTGCACCAATAACCACTTTACACCAGCTAAACCCTGAGCTTGTTCACCGAAGAAAGCAATAAAAAAAATATATAACCGCTAGAATTACGTAATGAATTGATCACTCTTCTGTCGTCGCCTTAGCTCACCTCACGTCATTACGGATCCTCCTGATCCATTAACGGTGCTTTTAGGCACCACAAGCACCGGTCACCGTCCTCGTCGAACCGGTCGCTTGCGACGAAGGGCTCGACGAGCGAACTAACCCATAGACACAGCCCACTGAGTTTCTCGCCGGATCTTCTCAGTGGGTCGCGTTTCCGATCCGGTGGTAGATTCTGCGAAGCACTGCTCTTGCTAGGGCCAGTGTTAGCAACTCTCCGGTTGAGCCCCGCGAGCTCACCTACAAACGTTAGGTTGAAGCTGAAATAGCCTCTCAAGGCTATCAGCATAGGTAGAAAAAAAAAATTGCTCTCCTATCCCTTCCTATACATGATATGTATTTACCCTTTAAACTAGAATTGTGCTTTCGTGGTATTATCCAAAACGGCACAGTAAGACTTCCAAAATCTGACACAATTTGTTTTTTAAATACGAAATGAATTTTCGTCAAAATAACAAAAAAAATAGCAGCAATGAACTAAAATCTAATTCTATTTATTTTCGTAATTCTCGAAGGGTTTATATTAAAAGAAAACATTGAAAGTATTTAATGAGCGTTTTAAACATATTATCTTAGGATCACGTGAGATAAAATGATCATAGTTACTTTATACAGTATAAAATAAAATAATTTCGTTGCTATTTTAAAATAAATATGGACTAATTTTCCTTTGTATTCATAACTGAATTTCAATTATGAACTATTGAAAAGAAAAGTATTGTGAGTGTACTTCCAAGATCCACTTCGGACAAACCAAACCAGATTATGGGTAATTAGTAACTATGCAAGCAAAACATTTCTTTTTTCATATTTGACGTATTGAATTGTAAGACAGTAAATAAACAGTTTTTATTTTTCAATTAACCTTCACTCCGTATTGAATTGGAAGACAGGAAATAAATGTTTTTTATTTTTCAATTAACCTTCTCTCTCTTTCTAATTAAAACATAGCGTAAAATGAAATTTTCAGAGTATAAGCGAAGCATTCTCGGAACTAAAACTACATATTTCCATTACCAAGCTTTTGATATTGTTTATAAGGATTAGTATTAACCATTAGCTATTAGATTAGATTTCTACTCTATATTTTTTTTTCATTTTACGAGCTTCGACCGGACCAGAACTGATAAAGAGAAGTGTGAAATGACTCACCGACACACCGGCTGTAAGCTGTAACCTATAGACGTGAATGCTGCCACCCACACTTAGAAATAAGGCTAGCACCTTAATTCTTACGAGTAAGGTAAGGCTTGGCCTGCCTTTCAAACTATACTGCGACAGAAATCGCTTTTTCGCATTAAAAGTGTACAATTTCCAAAAATATTCGAAATTGAGTCAATATGCGGAAACATTTGGTATCACCAGTATTTTTCTCATAAATACCGCCAAAAGAGCGTTTTTTTTTTTTAGTTTATCTATGATTTGACTACTATTATCAATATTAATACATAATTTTATCTCACTTTAAAAGACAGATAATGTAACTAGAAAAAAATAAGTGTTGCAAAGATGATTAATATTAAAGATTTACATGTTAAACCTTTAAAATACTCTCCTGTAAAATTAGTAAGTTTCGAGATTGTACAGTTTTAATGCGAGAAGTCGAAATAAGTTGGAGGGTGGTGGTATCTCCATGTGCGGGATATAATACGGTCACCTCAACATATAATAGAAATATACCGAACTAACATTTTTGAAGTTATACTTCTTTAGGCGCGTTATGAGAAATTGATGAGAGTGAAACTTTACGATGCGCGCGCACCGTGACACAAAATTAACAGAATGAAGTTGCCCACTAAATCGCTCATTACAATACGACCGACGTAACTTGGCGAGTCTGAATATAGCCGCAGGTGAACTTTCACGTATGTACACTCGTAAAAAAAAAGTGTTATTAGCATTCATTTTTAGTAATATAAATGACAAAATTATTATTTAATATAATTCATACTAAATATAATTAAATTATTAACGTTAAATATTTATTAATAATTATTTAATATTTAAAAAAAAAAGAAAAAAAATTCATAAAAATAAAGTATAACTTCTTATGCGCGTACATAAGTACACGCACCCTTCTATTTTCTATTGTCCTGTTTATACTACTCAGGATATCAGAACTTTCAAGTTGATCGGATATTCTGAAGTTGGTGAAAATGTTGTTCAAAGATTCCGTTACATAAAAAACGAACATACGTACCAAACTAATAAAGGCGTATTAAAAAGAACACTCCGCACTCCTCGCACCGCGTAATGAGAGAGTTAATGATCTGTTAATTAATTACATTACAGCGAGTCATCTGATTTTGTCCTTTATAACGCTCAGGAGTTCATTAAAGGGTTTTTGATCAACAAGTGAGAGTTGTTTGTGCAGAATCAGCTTTCAGAAAACCCGCAAAACCTTTGTGGCCGATGTAACCCTGATTAAAATTGTGTTAAAACAAAAATCTACGTTTGTTTTTGATTATTTAATGTGAAACAAATTTAAGGATTTCATAATTATAATACAGTTTCTATGTAGATGAAAATTGTGTTGCGGTGATTTATGAGGTAAATGGTCTGATGTCGAAGGATTTTTTAACGATTACCATACGAGGTAATAGTCTATACGATGTTTAGCATTTCCGTAGTCAATAGACCTCACAACTTTATTCAAATTAAGATTACTTTGGAAAAACTAAGTAACAAACTCCTGGTCTACAAACCGATCATAAAACCTGTCTGGACTTATGGAATAGAACTGTGGGGTTCCGCTAGCAACTCGAATATCGAGATCTTACAGAGATTTCAGAACGTTGCTCTCAGAAATATCTCAAACGCGCATTGGTTTGTAAGAAATAGTGAGATTCACGAATACTTAGAAATGCCGACTGTTCGAGAGGAAGTCAACAAGAACAGCAAGAGATATAAGGAAAGACTAAATGAGCACTCAAATGAATTGGCAAGGTGCATGCTAGACACAACTGGAGATGTGAAACGTTTAAATAGATGGCAAATTTTAGACTTAGACCAAAGAAACTAAATCTACTGCTGTAATTGATGACATTTAATGTAATGTCATCCACAACTCGAACCTCTTGGAACGCATCTGATTATGGCTATATAGCCGATTGCAGATAAATATAGAGAAAAAAAAAACTTTGGAAAAACAACTAGATATCTAGGACTATGTCATCCGCGTCATTAGACACAGCTGTAATATGATGTGTCCTGCGGGTGTGAGAAGATTCACGACAATCTAAACGTCTACATAACGAGACCAAGGAGCCGTTTTATTAGCAAACGTATTGTAGAAAAACGAAAATACCGCCTATTGTACAAATGTATCTGCTTTTTGACCGTTTTTGAATGTAAATTGTGTTTTGGTCTGCAATAAAGTTTCTCTCTCTCTCTAACGTGGTGGGCTTCAGTGACCACTTAACATCGGGTGATCTGTGAGCTCGTTTTTTATTTTATTTTTTATTGCCCTTGTAGTCAGACTAGCGTACGGCCCACCTGATGGTGAGTGGTTACCGTCGCCCATGGACTTCAGCAATGCCAGGGGCAGAGCCAAGCCGCTGCCTACCGCTTAATACTCTCCACAAGCCTCGTTTGAAGAAGGACATGTCATAGCGCTCGGGAAACACCGTGGAGGGGAGCTCATTCTATAGCCGGATGGTACGTGGCAAAAAGGACCTCTGGAAACGCACTGTGGATGACCGCAGGGGCTCCAGGTAGTATGGATGTAGTATCGACCACGGGTTGCGTGAGCGACTGACGCAGGGCATGGAAGGGCCCCCAGTCCACCCTGCGTGCGATCGCCGGGATCCACTCCGGTCTCCGACTCCTGCACGACGACCGCACGACAGGATTTTACACCGGTTGGCGGCACAGCTTCCCGGGGCGGAGTTTAGTAGTGACACCTGGGTTCAAGTCCCCAACTGACCGGCGGGCGGCGGCGAACACCGTTTCACTGGGTCTCCCTATACCCCGCCAAACAATCACGTCCCGCGAGCTCACACGCACATCTGCTCCGCATGTTCCAGGTATCGCCAAGATTCACCCCCAACAAGGAAGAGGAAAGGGAAGGAATAAAACTGGCTCTCCAACCCACACGCCGGAACACAGCTAGGCTATTTGGCGGCGGACTCTAGTTGGAGGGTGGTCGCCAGCCAGTCGGACAAGTCCTACCACCGATTATGTATTCGGCTCCCGTTTTGCACCACCCAGGGGTCACTTGTAGGGAATCGCGGGTTAAACCTACGGAAGCGNGGAATAAAACTGGCTCTCCAACCCACACGCCGGAACACAGCTAGGCTATTTGGCGGCGGACTCTAGTTGGAGGGTGGTCGCCAGCCAGTCGGACAAGTCCTACCACCGATTATGTATTCGGCTCCCGTTTTGCACCACCCAGGGGTCACTTGTAGGGAATCGCGGGTTAAACCTACGGAAGCGGGAAGCAATCAACCCCCAAAATCGTCCACTTATCTCAGCAATAAAAAAACTACGCTTTGAAAACATCGAAATCGAAATGTGACATCAGAATGTATTGTATGTTCTTTATAGATTACGATATCTTCAGATTGGCATATCGGCTGATCCAGTGAAGTTTATGGCGAATAGCTCAAAATAAAATCAAAGAGCGCCAAGCACAACGGACTGGGTTTGGCTAAAGACAACAGGCCTGTTGGTTGCGATGCTGGCTTATATTACATTCATCAGTCTTAAATTAATGATAATGTGATTTCAGTCGAAGTTGCTTAGCGGAAGTGTAACAAATATAAACGTTAGGGAAGTTTTAATGTTTATTATTCATTTCATTTCAAACATCATCTTCAAAGGTTTGATATCTAATCCGCATTACCTACATACCAGCGGCGTACGAAATTTTGGAAACTTGTAATATGATAAAGTTGCTATCGTCTATGACAAATTTGTCTCATTCGGGTTCCGACGCGATATGTTCTGCGACAGGGGTTTCGAAATAAAACCCAATTTTTAATCGCGATTACTTCCCGACTTAAGAAAGAGCGTCGAAAGCTAAACAAGCACGCTGTATACATGATGGAGACATTGTAGACGAAGAACTCAGAAGAAGTCATAATTATTAGTCAATGGCGTTATTCATTCTATAGTGATAGTATTGAAAGCTATCCTATCCTTCAATTAAAAGATATGAAGCTATTGAAAAATAAATAAGTACGGCCATGGGCGGGCTTAATATATACTGGTCTTTTACAACCAAGTTAACAAATTTTCCTGCTTTCGAAAACACGTGTAGACTTGTTAATTTGTCCGTCGCTCTACAATATTATAAAAAAATGTTTTATTTCAAATTTATTTTGTGAAATCGTCGTGGCCTAAAGGATGAGACGTCCGGTGCATTCGTATGTAGCGATGCACCGGTGTTCAAATCACGCAGGCGGGTACCTACCAATTTGTCTAATGAAATACGTACTTAAAAAATGTTCACGATTGACTTATACGGTGAAAGAATAACGTCGTGCAATAAAAATCAAAACGGCAAAATTATAATTTGCGTAATTACCGGTGGTAGGATGTCTTGTGGGTCCGCACGGCTAGGTACCACCACCCTGCCTGTTTCTGCCGTGAAGCAGTAATGCGTTTCGGTTTGAAGGGTGGGACAGCCGTTGTAACTATACTGATACCTTATAACTCATGTCTCATGGCGGGTGGCGGCATTTACATTGTAAATATCTGTGGGCTCCGGTAACCACTTATCATCCATTTATCGTTTCATTGATGTCATTTTATTCGTCCGTTAATGTAAGCCAAAAAAATAATCTACCATAATGGGAGCGAAAGATGGCTGAATTATGTCTAGCCATAATTGTAACTCTCGTTTGATGTAATATTTTTTTTATAATTGCGTCACACACCTATTACTCACAGCATTTTTTCTCATACAACATAAAAATCACACAGTACATTACGTCATACAGCGAATATGTTCAGTAAATTACAAACAATTAATCCTCATTTCCAAGCAAAAATGTTTGTTAATGAACGTAAGCGATTTTATAATGAGCGCATCATAATGTATCTATCATACGTGTTTTGTGACAAGATACGCGAGCGATGACACGACGTTCATTTAAAATATACTAGAGGTCCCGCAGTAGTCGAAATTCGACTATAATTAATTGGAATTGTAAGTTTGTACACTATTATGATTGTATTTTATACTTTTATAATCATAATTTCGCCAAGGCTACACTATAAAAAAATATTAATAAAGACAAACAATAATAAAATTTAATCTCAATTTGACAACAGACGTCAAGAACAAAAGTTTGACAATAAATAGTACGCATGCGTGTGTGCGTCAAATACATGGTATGTAGTGTGTGTAATGTTTTCTTTATTGATTTAATGTATCTTTTACGCATTATTTAAAAAAAAAATATTAGCATTGTGCACTTCTTCTCTATATTCTCTATAAGTGTGAAAAAAATCATATTCCTCCGTCCGCGCAATTTTCGTAAAAAGGGATACAAAGTTTTTGCTTCACGTATTAATCATCATCATCAGCCTGTATCTCTCCACTGCTGGATGTAGGCCTCTCCCATAGTCCGCCACAATGAACGATCCTCCGCCTTCCGCATCCAATCTCTCCCAGCATATCGCCGCAAGTCATCGGTCCAACGGGCAGGGGGACGCCCAACGCTGCGTTTACCGGTACGCGGTCTCCAGTCCAAAACACGTCTGCTCCATCGGCCATCGGTTCTGCGACACGTATGTCCGGCCCATTGCCACATCAGCTTGCTAACCTTTAGGACTATGTCGGTTACTTTGGTTCTTTGACGAATTTCATCATTTCTGACTCGATCCATCAAAGAAACTCCGAGCATACACCTTTCCATAGCACGCTGAGCGACTTTGAGCTTACGGACCAAACCTACGGTTAATGTCCACGTTTCAGCGCCATATGTCATGACCGGCAGCACACAAGCGTTGAAAACTTTTGTCTTTAAGCATTGCGGGATTGCTGAGTTCAAGATGTGACGGAGTTTTCCATACGCAGCCCAGCCCAACTGTATGCGCCTATCAGCTTCCTTCTCAAAGTTGGCCCTGCCCAGCTGAATAATTTGGCCTAGATAGGTGTATTCAGACACAACTTCGAGTACCGCAGATTCGACTATTACCGGTCCAGGAATGATATGGTCGTTGAAAATGATCTTAGTTTTGTCCAGATTCATTCCCAGGCCAACACGTCGTGACGCGGCATTGAGCTCACCTAGCATACAGCTGAGATCCTCCAGCGACTCTGCCATTATAACGATATCGTCCGCAAATCGGAGGTGTGAAAGATACTCGCCATTGACATTGATGCCCAGTTTACTCCAGTCCAGAGTCTTGAAGACATCCTCGAGAGCAGCAGTGAACAGCTTCGGCGATATAACATCACCCTGTCGCACCCCTCTGTGAAGCTCAATCGGGTTTGTCTGCTGGTTTTGGATCTGGACTGTCATTTTGGCGGCTTTATATAAACTCCTCAACACCTCAACGTACCGATAATCGACTAGGCATCGCTGTAAGGATTCCAGAACAGCCCAAGTTTCGATGGAGTCGAAGGCTTTTTCGTAGTCCACAAACGCGAGACACAGGGGACTATTGTATTCTTCAGTCTTCTGAATAACCTGTCTCAGCGTGTGGATGTGGTCTACCGTACTGTGGCCTTTGCGAAACTCAGCCTGCTCCGGAGGTTGGAACTCGTCAAGTCTAGAGGCCAAGCGATTTGTAAGGACTCTCGAGAACAGCTTATAAATATGGCTAAGAAGTGAAATAGGCCTGTAGTTCTTGAGCAGAGCACGGTCTCCCTTCTTAAAGAAAAGAATAACAGTACCCTTGCTCCAGGCTTCCGGTGTAGTCGTTTTTTGGATGACGGTGTTGAACGTTGTGCATAATTGGTTGAGAACTGGTGTATCACTTGCTTTCAACAATTCTGTACTGATTCCGTCATCCCCTGTCGCTCTGTTATTTCTAAGCTGTTCCAAAGCAGCCCTTATCTCCTCTATACTGACGTCGGGTATGTCTTCCGTATAGTGGCGGACTAAAGGGGCTCGGTGATCATTCTCTGGGTGGGCAAAGGGTTTGGGAGCATGTGAGGCATAGAGACTACGGTAGTAGTTCTCCACTTCAGTGAGGACTTCTGATCTTGAGTTAACAATTCTTCCATCGGCAGTTTTGAGCTTCGTCAGATGGCTTCGGCCTAGTTGTTGCTGCTGTATAAACGTATTAATATATAGATGATAATCGCGTACCTACTTTATCATTAATTTAAAGGATTTCTGTGAGTTTGACAGGTTTTTCAAATATCAAATCAAAGTATTCCATTCATTAAATTTTAGCATGAAATGTGAAAGTATTTTTTTTTCTATTCATTCGACTGTAATATTATAATCACATATTTACATAATTATTTACATGGTAAACATGGTACATTATTTACATGGTAAATAATTAACGGTTTGTCTCAGGGTAATTGAGTCCCTTTTTAGGCAATTTACAATAATTCCAGTAAAAATACAACAAGAATTAAACAAGTACCTTTACTCAGAAAAAAATCATGTTTTTTTATTCATTACTTCTGTCAATAGAGATACATCGGAGAATTTATACATCAGACTATGACGAAGACATCCCATTCTTTTCCTAACATTACACCTAACATTTTCCTTTCACTAACAATAATTACATAAAGCAATTAAGAATTTAACGTAGGAATTTATCGTATCGAGTGACGTCAGAAACCTTGTAACGAAGAAAACACGTTAATTAAATATTCAGAACAATGTGGTGTGTAAGTACAGAAGCATATGTTAAAGCGGTTGTGAGAAAGTCACTTTATATTTCATGAATACTGACACACAGACACATCGTCTTATAAAATAGACATCATTCGTAAACTTAACTCATATTAAGATACTTGATATAATAGTTTCAGGGAAATCATTGAAAATTATTAAGTTGTCCATAATCATTTCGGTTCGGTGCACAAGTACTTGATGAAAAGAAATTGTAAAAACCAGAGTGATATTTTATAAATACGATCTATAGTCTTAGTTTAGTCAAGTGATTAGATTAAAAATAAATAAATTATAGCCTTGTATATAATTTTAATTTATTTTTCCTTTCTCGTGTGTATTTTTTAATTATCTTTTAGCCCACGGGCCACAATGACCGGTCCTGCGCTTCCTGCATACAGCCTACTTTTAATAAGACGCTTTAATAAGACTTAATAATATGAGAATTTTTCTAATTTTCTAATAGTTCTATTATAATATAACACATATTATGTGTTATATGTATATATTATTATATTTCTAATAGTTCATTTTTTTCTTAACACGCTTACTTCGTCCTGTTGAGGTTTGATGCATTATGTTCTTGTCAGCAATCACACATTTTTTTTTAAAGCACCTAATGTTTAAAAATATAAGTCCCAAAGCAGCCAGGAAGCTAATTTACTCTCTGTAACGAACTTTTCGATACGAACAATATCTCAAAGTCCCTCGCGAGTTGCAGTATATTTATTGAACATTGACGTCACTTGATAGTAAATCTAAAGAAGCAGTTTCACCTTGATCAAGCTGCTTAAAAGCAAGTAAGTAATTAAAAACAAACGAGTAATTAAACTTTAAAAATTAGTAATTATTTATTTATTTATTTATTTATTTAAGGATTACCGACAGGGTTTACAGTAAGACATAAAATAACATTGACATGTATAGAGCAATTGATAACTGCAACTCTAATTATAGGCAATCACAGCATGCATTACATTAATATATTAATAGAGATTTAATAATTTTATTAATAATAATAAAAAAAAAAATTAAATTAATTAAATTATAATTAAATCGTGCTGTACGTACAGAACTCTAAATAAATAATTCTAACAGAAAAAATATTTTATCATTATTCTAAATCTTCTCTGGAGCCTACCGAAAGATTACTTTAAGAAATAACTTCTACATTGTAAGTGCTTGTATACTGAATAACAAAATTAAAGGCACGATTATCGATTTGTTGTAACATAGTAACGTTTGAAAAGTCGAGCTATTTCAAGTATATTTTCTTAGTTTATCTATTGAGTTGTCGTCGTATTAAAATGGTCTCCATAAAATACGACGCTTTTCACGCAACACGAAACACCACTCGCGACCCGTAATGCTTCTACTTAAGGGCGTAACTATACTATCAAACAAACTATCCCTGTCTGTAATACACGAGATGGAACCGGGATAATTCCGATTATTTTTATTGCTTAGATGGGTGGACGAGCTCACAGCCCACCTGGTGTTAAGCGATTACTAGAGCCCATAGACATCTACAACGTAAAATGCGCCACCCACCATGAGATATAAGTTCCAAGGTCTCAATATAGTTATAACGGCTGCCCCGCCCTTCAAACCGAAACGCATTACTGCTTCACGGCAGAACTAGGCAGGGTGGTGGTACCTACCCGCGCGGACTCACAAGAGGTCCTACGACCAGTAATTTTTATTTTTACCAGTATTATTGTGTGCACTATTTAAAGAGATATTTTTTGTAGTCGTTTGGTATATAGCACTGAATTTCTCGCCGGATCTTCTCAATGGGTTGCGATTCCAATCCGGTGGTAGATTCTGCGAAGCACTGCTCGTGCTAGGGCTATTTGTTAGCAAATTCTCTCCTTTTGAGCCCGTGAGCTCACCTTCCCGTTCGCGCGTATCAGAAACATTAGCTACCAGCGAATAGCTACTGAAAAAAATATTCAAAATGTTTACATACTTTTCATCAACAAAAGTAAATTATGGTTCTACTGTTTATTTATTTATCAGCATCATTGTTGTTTTAAAAATAAATGAATGAGACTGCTATGCCATTTAGTTTCTACTTCCAAGAATTAATGTGAATTTCAGCTTCATAGATGGAAAATAATTGCAGCTTGGTACTGATTATTTGAAAGTAGATAATATGACCTGAAGATAATACAAAGACTAAATCCTTCTGATGAATTTTTAGAGCGGCGGGTTGTAAGGGTTTACTAAGGTAGGTACGACCAAGCCATGCCGACGCTTAAAATTACTTTACAAAATTTAAATTTGCAAAGTTTGGCGAACAATATATTTTTTTATACATTAAAATTGTTGCCTCTTTGAGAACCATGATTCGTCTACCCTGTCGATTGTGAATACTATTTTAAATAATGAATCATCTATCCGCGAACATTTTTGATAGCGTATATATTTCGTACCGTCCATTCTAATTGACGTATACGCAAAAGTTTGCAAAAATACAATAACAGTGTTGAGAATTCGCCATCGAAAAAGTATGTAAACTCATCCGTATTGTTGATTTATTGAAAATCGAATTTAACAAACTTTAGGTAATCCGATTTAGAATCCCTATTAATATATAAATGTGAATGTAAGTTTGTTTGTTACGCTTTCACGCGAAAACTACTCAATCGATCATCATGAAACTTTGTACACATCTTCTTAGAGGTATTAGAAGTAACATAGAATACTTTTTATTAAGAAAAAAAAAAATATTTTTACGAAAAATTAAAAAAAAGATTGTCAAAAAATCTCAAAATCTAGCTTCTTCAACGCCATCTACCGGTTCAGTAATGAAGTTCCAATCCTGAGTACTGTAAATGAAGTCGCGGGTAAAATTTAGCGTTATGCCAAAGTAACTATTCCACGCGGACGAAGTCGCGAGCAAAAGCTAGTGCTTTATAAAATTGTGTTCGAAAGAGAATTAATTTCGACTGTTAGAACAGAGAAGATTGTTATAGTTACAATAAAAAAGGGAATTTAATAATAATAATAGCTGCGAACAAATCACACACGTTTATCCGGTCCCAATTTAGGATTCCCTGTGTTAAGAGTACCATAGACTGATAAACATACTTATATCTATATATTAATACGTGAAGCAAAAACTTTGTATCCCTTTTTACGAAAATTGCGCGGACAGAGGAGTATGAAATTTCCCACACTTATAGAGACTATAGAGAAGAAGTGCACAACGCTAATATTTTTTTAAATAATGCGTAAAAGATACATTAAATCAATAAAGAAAACATTACGCACACTACATACCATGTATTTGACGCACACACGCATGCATACTATTTATTGTCAAAATTTTGTTCTTGAAGTCTGTTGTCAAATTGAGAATAGATTAAATTTAATATTGTTTGTCTTTATTAATATTTTTTATAGTGTAGTCTTGGCGAAATTTGTGATTATAGAAGTATAAAATACAATCGTAATAGTGTACAAACTTACAATTCCAATTAATTATAGTCGAATTTCGACTACTGCGGGACCTCTAGTATGTTTAAATATGTACACATAAAGATAGTAAGCTCCCAGACAAAGAGCAAACAAACCTGTTCATCACACAATGTTTGCCCGAAGTGGGAATCGAATCCACGACCCTCAGCGCAACGATCAAAGCCGCTAACAATTGCACCACTGACTCAATCTTATTTATATATTTTTATTTGTTTATTTAGGTGTTGCAGCAAGGGGTACACAAAACAATATAATTATTTTGAGAAGTCTAATAAAAGGTAATTTGCATGTGTACTCTATGACATAAAGTTAAGTAATAAATACATTAAGCAATAATATAATATATAATATAAATACAAAAAAGTATGGAAATAAAAATATGAAACATGGATCAAATCTAATTAAAACTGATGAGAATTGAAATGAGAAATAACCCAATGGAGACTTTTGGTACTTCCAATCAATCGATCTAGGTGTCGATGTGTAAAACATCTTTTATCGCAGATATGACCGTAATAGCAATCAAAGATGATGCATCCGTGAAGATGTGATGCGATTAGTCTAGAGTGAGCCCCTGCACTAAATACATAAATAACACTTCTTAACGTACTTTTTTTATTGCTTAGATGGGTGGACGAGCTCACAGCCCACCTGATGTTAAGTTGTTACTGGAGCCCATAGACATCTACAACGTAAATGCGCCACCCACCTTGTGATATAAGTCTCAGCTTAGTTACAACGGCTGCTCTGCTCTTCAAGCCGAAATGCATTACTGCTTCACGACAGAAAAAGGCAGTGTGGTACGGACTCACAAGAGGTCCTACCACCAGTAACGAAAGTATGTAATTCTGTCTGTTACGTTTCCGCGCTCAAGCCACTGAACCGATTTTGATGAAATTTAGTAAGGACATGATCTGAACCCTGGGAAAGTAGGGTATGTTTTATCGCGCTACTGCGCACGGATCTCCGCCTATGCGATATCAAGTGTTATACCACCCAGACAGCTTTGCGGGCGTAAAGTTCAATAAAGGCTTACTGGCAACTCTTTTACCTTTACAAGGTAAAGTTTCTTTCTTTTTATCAAGAGGTTAATTAATTTTTATCAATTTAATTACTGTTGACAGAGGGCCTCATTCAACAAATCCTTCCGTAAAAAAATACTTTATTCTAAGCGACGATTCTGTGTAAAGTAATTTGATTAGTGACATAGCTTTTGTAGTGCATCCACAATGTTTGCGACATCTCACACCGATGACTTCTTTGCAATAATGCGGAAGAGAAGTGCATCGTTATTGCGTCGAGTTCGTGACAGTGACAACAGTCTTTTGAGAATCATATCGAGCAAGATCGAGGGACTGCTGATCAATAGCCTTTGCAGTAGGCACTTGGAAGGAGAAAAATAATAATATATAATGGTATAAAATGTATAATATAATGATAGTTATGTGTTAGATTTTTAAGTTACTAACATAGATTATAAGTAATTATTACTAACAAAATGTTATGGTTTTAAAAAAAAAAAAAACTGAAATAAAGCATTAATAATAATAATAATAATCTTTCAGAATTATATGAATACAAGTTCCGTTTTATCTGTGAATTCGAATCGTTATTTCCAAAATTTAAAAAAAAGATGAGCTTCACAATATTTTCTTAAAATGACTTCTCGCACATTCATTGTCGCTGTCCCTTCACTTATATATATTTTACTTAACTAGGAAAAAAATAATGGAGATATTAGATAATTATTCTTGCTATTAATTGTTATACAACTAAAAATGTTATAATTAATTAATTATAATTTGGAACAATTTGGATTGGTCACATATTGAGAAAGCCCGATACCTACCTATCCAAGAGAGCACTAATCTCGAAAGTGTCTGACAAAAGGAAGAGACGCCGTTCTAGAATACCTTGGCGTCGCTCGGTGGAGCATGAGCTAGGTGTCTTGGGCATGATGTGGGAGGAGCTAGACTGACCAAGACCGATGTAAGTGGAAAGATTTGATTCGAGCCCTACACCCCAGCAGATAGCAATAGGAAAGAAAGAAGAAGAAGAATTTGGAATAAATCACGCACGGTCATCCGGCCCCAACTTAGGATTCCCTGTGTCATGGGTACCAGTTATGGGTACTTCAAATACTGCTAAGAATCCTTTAAATAATAGTATTTATAATGTAGATAACTGCAAAAATTTAAGACAATTCTTGTGTTAAATGTTTATACTGCTTCTAATATCTACTAATCCAATTTACCAATACCCTCATCTATTTTCCTGTCGTATCTTATATCCTATAAGCATACTGAAGGTACAGTAGATACCAAGCTCGTTAGAGAGGGTATTACCAACCTGCTTGTGTCTTCTGTGTCTTCTGTGACTGTACGAGCATGAACAACTAGACTACTAGATGATGACCGAGCTTTGCTCGGCTTTTTTTTTACAACGCCATCTTGTTGTGTCTTTAAAGCAGTAAAAATAGTATTATTATTCGCCAATAGATTTCGGAAAGAGTAATAAAGTTGATTATCGATAAAGTTGATTATTGAAAACACGAATAAAACAACATGAAAATAAATCGTAGCTAGATCGATTTATCGCCCCCGAAATCCCCGACATTCAGATTATATATATATATACAAGAATTACTCGTTTAAAGGTATAAGACTAGTTTAAATAAATGACAAAATGTTAAAAGTACTTAAAGAGTATGAACCGGAACCCTAATCGAGAGCTATTCAAGCTAAAACTAATAAGGTAGCGACAGTACTCACGCTTTGAATAGCTTGGATAATAAATCCGTTGTGATGATTCTGCCGTAAAATTCAATTTGTTCGCCGCCTGAATCAAGGCATTAAATTTTAAGACATTAAATCTTTTAGTCAATAATTAGATTTTACAGTCGTAAATGAACTTACGTATGAAATAAATGTATGGGAATTTTATATTTTCAGATAAATAAAACAAGTTGATAGTTTTTATTTATTAGTGTTTGTAAAGTTTTATGAAAATAAATCTTTAGGATTTATAACAAGATAGTTGTAGAATTAGAAATCAAGACTCAAAATATTTAAAAAATATAATTAGACCGATACAAAATACAATTTTCAACAATAATAATTATTGATCCTAAATACTAATGACAAAATGTGGGTAACTAAGTTGACACGGTAATGTGCAACGTCCGTCTATCCTTGGTGCGGAGATCAGAAAGAGGCCGTTAACGAGGCAATATGTTAGTGGTGCCTTCAGCTCCCCTCTTCAACTCCGACCGCTGTATTACATCAGCAGGCCACGCCCACTTCCTAGGTATTCTTTCCTTAGAGTAGAATACATGTAAAAAAAGCTAGTGAAGCCGAACTTGCAAACTGAATTAATACCTACGAAAACATGTTCAAACTGTATGTGTAACTTCAAAGTTATTTTTTACACTTTCATGGTCAAGTTAATTTCTTGTCTGTGCCTTGTTTTTAAACAGGCATATCTGGGATATTTTATATTATATGTATGGAAGGAGAAAACTTGTTGCGCCGACCCTAGGTGACTGGGAGAAGTGTAGGAGAATGATGATGATCTGGGGTATTTTATAATATTGCACGATTACTGCTCATTTTTACTACGAACAGCGGGACATCCGTGTTTTGCATTACTTTTGATCCAACGATCTCATTTCTAAAAGTCGATTGTGATATTCGCGTTTTAATCACACGAACCAGTAAACAGCCTTTTGCTCAGTAGCTGAAGTCGCAATTAAACACGGTTCATTTCGGATCACTTAATTCATGCCATTTTTTCAAAGATGTAAAGCTGAAGTCAATATGGCCAACAAAGGTGGCTTTGCGCGTCATAAAACAGGGAAATGTAATATGTTTGAGCGAAACAAACACGCCCGAAGCTACTCACAGATTACCTCAAAAAGCCCTTTATTGCGACACCTACAAAACCCTGCTCTGTACACAAGCACTTTTTATTGTAAACATTGAATATTGTGTGAAATTTTAGGGAATAAAAACGTCCGTAGTAACTTTATAAAGCGTATTATGTTTCTTTTTGTTGAATTGGGGATATTTATGCGTTTCGACTTTCGAAAATAGACTTCGTGATTGAAATAAGCAGAATGTTTCGTGCTTAGAATTTGTCCCAACATCAGCTATTACCGAACTTATAAATTTGTGCGATAATGAATTTACGTAATAATGTATATCTACAAGTGGTCGTCCAGCGGTCGAAATTCGGCCACCATTAATTTAAATTCTAACTTCGAACATTATTAAGATTCTATTGTCAAAAACTATACTTCTTTAATCACAGATTTCGCCAAGGCTACACTATAGACAAATAACATTAAGGACAAACAATACGAGTTTTAATCTATTCTCAATTTGTTTACAGACATTAACAATAAACAAAAGAGTATGTGTGTCAAATACATGGTAGTACATGTCATGTTTTTATTCATTTAATATATTTTATATCCATAATTTCACAAAAAATATTTATATTCTCCACTCCTTTTTATATAAACTATAAGCATTGAAAATTTAATACTCCTCCGTCCGCGAAATTTTCCGCGAAAAGGGGTACAAAGTATTTGCTTCACGTATTAATAAAAAATAGATCCTTTGCAATTAGCTAAAATATTTGTATTTTATTTGTTCACCATACAAATTGATTGGGAACAACCTAATGTCCAAATTCTATTGTATTAACGACCATCCTACACTTCAAATTGGGACCCAGAAACAAGCAAGATTGTACTTACGTATGCGCATACAATTCGACATGCTAGTTATAATTGCGACAATAGTTTTTTTTTTTTTTTTATGATTGAAGGATTACTGGTGGCCCGGAGGCCTTTCCAGTTTCACCAGGACAGGTGGGCGAGCAAAGGCTCAGCCAGGAGGGGTGGGATTTGCTAACAGCTACCCGAGCGCCTCCGAAGGAGGCGATAATAGTATTCAGGTATGTTACTCAAAGAAAGCATTCCCCAATAAAATTAATTATAGCTTATTACAATACGCATGCGATAAGACGGGTGATGCAAAAAAAACAGGTTACTGTGACAAAATTATTATATATTAAAGTTTATGAAAAGTACTAATCATATGAGCATTTGCTGCGACTTATTAATGAAGTGGCGTTAGTTATGCACCCTAATGGATTTATAGTTGTTGAAATTTATGTTACATTAGTTTCTACAATTTCATTGTATTATTTATCATAGCTATATTCGGTTGCGATCGCAAATAATTTGATACTTTAATTAATATCTTTTAATTTACATTCAAACTCTATCTAGTCACTAATTACCAATTTCATTTGAATACATTTTTATGTTATAAAGTGAAACATATTTTCTATCTTGAATAATACGATTTACAGTAATTTCTATGTCTCGCTGCTTCCAGTGAAATTGTTACGGAAACCTATGTGTTCGTTCAATTTACGCTTATTATGATTTATAAGCTCATATTGAAATACCATAATCACCTTTATACGTATTCTAGATACAAAATGAATCTATGTGATTTACAAGTCAGAAAAAAAATCGAAGATATTATAATTAATTGCGTTTCAATTAAATTCTTGGGGTACCGTGAATTTCAATTATATGCGACAATAGTATGCGGTTAGAAGTTGAACGAATAAAATAAAGAGGTGCCTTAAGTTTTATAGATTGGAGATAAAATATTATATAAGAGAAATAAACATGTGTTAACCAAATCATCAAAATATGTGATAACGGACAACGCCTATTCGTGACTGTTTGGCGAAATTATCTATTTCACTCCAACGCGATTGCTAGAAGAGATAGAGTGATGCCTGAAGTTTCCGGTAGGTTACGGAATCTAATCCATTTCTTATGTGTCAAGTTTTGCTAGGAACTTTGCGAATCGACCCCTACGATATGCACCCGAGTTTATGTCAAAGATGTGTAACGCACTCGGATAAAGACTGCAACTTTGTCTCTACACCTAAGCATCGGACGCGTAGTCGGGAGGGAGGATTAGCGCCGGCCTGTAAAATTCGTTACTGAACTAATGACGACCACGACCACTCTGCCAAAAGTGTGGCCACGTAGAAGAAGCGCACTCGTAAGCTAACAGTCCCGAGTAACGTCTAATGACATCTTTCGGTGCAGAGATGAAGCTCTACAGAAACCTAAATCGCACTCGCAATAATTTCAGGAAATCTGGAGTCTGTAATTAATATTTTCACAAGAAATATATCGATCATCGAGCGAAATCACCCTCGTTCGATCGTAGATATATTTTTACCTGAATGGTGGCTGCACCGAGAAACAAGCGTGCTGTGTATTCAGTATTCTGAAAGTTATAATAATTTAGTGTCACTATTCTACGCATTTTTTTTTATTGCCCTTGTAGGCAGACGAGCATACGGCCCACTTGATGGTGAGTGGTTACCGTCGCCCATGGACTTCAGCAATGCCAGGGGCAGAGCCAAGCTGCTGCCTACCGCTTAATACTCTCCACAAGCCTCGTTTGAAGAAGGACATGTTTTCTAATGTAACAGTGGAAATAACTTCCATCCAATAACCAACTATCATACACCACAAGATATTTGATAGATGCCTAAATCTTGCTTTACTTCGGGCAAATCCTCAACGGATGCCACTTTCTGGATTATAGATTCTAAAAGTTTTTCAATTGAAGTGAAAGCTTCAGTGTCTATTTTTTAATAAAATTTACATGTTCAGAGGGTTCCCCGCCTATTTGGAGTTAAATCTGGAAACCCATAAGCATCACGAAGTGAATACCGCCACTTGCTACTACCCTGTATACCAACAACCCTTCATAAATTTCAATTTCAGTCAGTGGTACCTAAAGCGGTCTCATAATACGTCCAGTAATTACGCAAAATAAATGTTCATTTTCACATTTTCAAGTGTCTTTTAACACGACATTATTCCTTCGCCCTGACAGACGCTAATGAACACGTCATATGTATAGAAGTAGTTGAAATTAGAAAAACTGGTAACCGCCTGAGAGATTTGAGCCCCGGCATGGTTGCGTTGCTCACACGAATATTTAAACTCAAACTCTTTTTAAGAGAAATGTTTTTTTTTCTTTTCATTATTTCAATATTGCAAAAACCCAATTCGAACGAGTCTACTATAGGTATTTTGCTAACGATTTAGTTCACGAGTGAGCGGACATTATAGGCTTGGATTAGCAATGCCAGAGGGTAGAATTTATGAGCACTTTTTATATTTAGGTCTATTGCCGGTATTACGATTTTAAATTGTGATCTTTGAACGTAAAAAAAACACATGCTTCTGTTATCTCTATTCAGGTCACAGGTCAATAATGACCATAGTCTGTCGGATTAATCAGAGGGTTTCTACGGGCCACTGTTACTCCTAACTTTATTATCAGTAGGGACTGAATGAGGACACTAAGTCTAGACAGTTTTGGTGTTTTCGTAGCTCGTTAATTACAAATAACTGAGTATATCTCACCGCGTATGTAGTTAAGTTGCATATCCCCACAGCTAACCTTCATCCAACGTAACATTTCGACTGCGAAGTAGCTTTGCCTTTCGGTTTCAGAAGTATGTCTGCCTTTCGGTTTCAGCAGTAGCTCTGCCTTTCGGTTTCAGAAGTAGCTCTGCCTTTCAGTTTCAGAAGTAGATCTGCCTTTCGGCTTCAGTTTCGGAAAACATTTGATTCTTTAATCTCACGTCTCAAGGTTTGCGCTGGTTATCACGTAATCCATGGAAGCAAAAAGCCAACCACGCCTAAATATAAAAAAAAATGTTCCGATTTCTCTCAAAATACGTAGTTTAGTTTTTAAACTGTATTTATTACTTACTTACTGTACTTATCTCTTAAATTACGAATTACGTGAAGACACAATATACATAATATTCTGTTTAGGATTCTGTGAGGTAAGCTCTATCGTATGTGCATTAGTCGGTCACTTACTTAATACCTCTTACACACATGATGCTAAATAATATATTGCTATGTTGAAAAGATAGTTTTTATTGCTGAGAACGTTGATGAGTTCACAATCCACTGGATCGTAAGTGATTATCGGAGCATAAAGACACATGAATGCAGCCACCTATCTTGAGACTTGAGGTCTTCATCTCAGCTGTATAGCAGACTCACGATTCAAAATCGAACGCATTACTGCTTCGTCGCAGAAGTAGGTAGGGTGGATACCTACCTGTGGAACTTCATTAGACGTCCTGCCACTAATAATTACGTAAATTAAATTTTTGCGGATCCAATTTTATACTACACGATATTATAAAAACAAATGGTTTAACAAAAAAAAACGATTGTGTGGTTTTATGAAACCACGGTAAAAGTGAAACTTTTTTTCACAAGACATTTAACTCTGATAAACAACATTTACGCTGAACACTGACAAAAACAAACAAAATAGCGTGGAGCACTGGCACAAATGAGTAATAGTCTATACACTACACGGTCAGCTGTTGCGAACTATAGGCGCTGCCATATTGGCCTTGGCTGCTCTGACGAGCGCCTTTCACTTTATCCCTACTCCGCGGCCGACCGTCACGCGACATGCAACACACAGACGAAAAAGTTTATTTCTACCATGTTTCTGCTCAGTAGTTTCTAATAATATTCGGGCACTGGTTACATTTGAGTCGTCAGTTCATTTGCCCGGTCATCAACGACAGATAAAAATAATTTGAAAAATATTAGGCTGCATATTTCCGTTACTTCTATTAAAACAAAGAATAATAAATCGCTTAGCACTCACTGTGTAACAAAGTTTTATGCTGTAGTAACAAGGGATCAGTGAATTATTCAGCTGACTTAGCGCACACCTACTCAAGCCTTTTAGAGTGGACAATGTCCACGTAATTACTTCTATGAGATCAACGACCTTCAATGTATTCAAGTGTGAGAGTTTGAAGTTCCTTCTTGTATTTTAATCATACCAAACTTCAATCATGGTTGAAGGCTTACTAAATTCTACCCTGTAAGCTTACAGGCGCAAAACTTTTTCTATTCGCGCACAAGTCTCATAATAATAATAATAATAATAAGCCTTTTATTTCCTACTAAATACTTTAACAGTTATTAATTTAATTCGACGTGCAACCTAAGTCATGAATCAGCTCGCTGAGTTTCTCGCTCGAGGTAGTAGATTCATTCGCGAAGCAGCTACTCTTGAGTTGTTAGATCTCCTTCGGAGGCGCTCAGGCAGCTGTTAGCAAATCCACCCCTCCTGGCTGAGCCTTTGCTCGCCCATCTGTCCTGGTGAAACTGGAAAGGTCTCCGGGGCACCAGTAATCCTTCAATCTTAAAAAAGGTAAAAAAAAAATGTACCTGTCACATTTCCAAACAACTTCAACCTTAATACGAAATGTTTATAAGTACCTTGCGATTGTATATCTTGATAAAGAAACTATCTTTGCATAGATATCTCGAAAAGACTATATTATTATTATTATTTATATGAATATGTTTTTGTGAAACAGATAAAGATAAGATTTTTCTTAGAATGATATTATCATGTACTAGTGGAAACTCGGCCATGGCTGGTATCGCTAATTTTATGGCAAACAAGATTTTACAGTTACAGTTTTACAGTTTATTTTATTTAAAACTAATTTAGTCAAGACAGAACCTAATACAATATAAGCTATACAAGATATAAAAATTTGGGACAAATTGAACAATTTTGCTTAGAGCACGTAAGTAAATAAATAAAAAACCAAAGACGCGGTAGTAGTAGAAATAGGTCATATGGTATAAAAAATATTAGCTCTAACGTGATTTTCGACACAAGGCACAAAATATGTTTGAGTTAACAAAACGCCTTTTTCTTTTTTCTATTTCATTGGCAGCCTACGGGGCTATTCCAAGTATGCGTAGACAAACTGATGAGCTCTCGGCCTGAGAGAATTTGCTAAAACTAGCTCTATCAAGGCAAGTGCTTCGCTGAATCTACCACCGGATCGGAATCGCGACCCACTGAGAAATACGATCCGGCGAGATATTTAGTGTATAGTGGGCTAGATTACGTATCAAACTCTTGTTCGACTCGAACTCGTATTCAATGAGTTTGACGAGAATTTTGAGCCGTGCTTGGAGAGCCTAAAAATACCGAGAGCGGGTCCGGAGGATCAGACAGAACATGCTTAGGGCGATGGCGGCTTTTTCATTGCCTCTATCACCTGGGTCTCGATATGACAAAACGCAATCTTTGTATCTATCTGTTTATAGCTTCTACTTGTATTTATATTGTATACGACAAAGGGAAGATCTTCAACCGAACGGGTGATATTGCTCGGTAGACCGACGGTCCAAATGTTGTTGTTCGGAACTTGTATATATGCAAGCTCATCATGAAAATGTCGTAAGCGAGATTTAGGTATCTGTCAAATATATTGTGTTGTATGATGGCTTCCCGCCACAATATGTTTTTTTTTTGAACCTTCTACGAGGTAACCACGTCTGCAGATTGGAAGCGGACCGGTATTTATATAGGAAGTATTTTGATGTCGTCGTGGCCTAAAGGATAAGACGTCCGGTGCATTCTTATCTAGCGATGCAACAGTGTTCGAATCCCGCAGGCGGGTACCAATTTTTCTAATGAAATACGTACTTGACAAATGCTCACGATTGACTTCCACGGTGAAGGAATAGCATCGTGTAGGTAATAAAAATATAACCCGCAAGATTATAATTTCCGAAATTAAGTACTGACAATAGGATCTCTTGTGAGTCCGCACAGGTAGGTACCACCACCCTGCCTATTTCTGCCGTGAAGCAGTAATGCGTTTCGGTTTGAAGGGTGGGGCAGCCGTTGTAACTATAGTGAGACCTTAGTATATACTTATATTTCAAGATGGGGGCGCATTTACGTTGTATATGACCATGGGCTCCAGTAACCACTTAACACCAGGTGGGCTGTGAGCTCGTCCACACATCTAAGCAATACAAAAAACTGTTTTTTTACGGAGTATTCAAAAGGTCTGTTTCTTTTAGTATTTTTTCTTTGTTACGATTCTATTCAAAGTATTCTTTTATTCACCAACAAATCTCAAATTCAACTACACTAAAGAAGCCAAGAAAAGTTAAGTATTAGACGTATCTCAAAAAACAATTTAAAAACAAAAACGTTTCAGGTCGCATGCTTTTATGTAAGTTTGTTTGTTGATAAGGCTTCAACTTTAGAAGCCACATAGAATTTATGTTTCTTTATACGTTAAAAATGCTAATTGAAAGCCCTTTACACAATTTACCGGACAAAGGCTCTATAATATATAAAGGCTCTATAAACCAAAAATTAAAAGCTATTTTCTTCCTATAATATAATTGTTAAAGCGTGGCTTGCAGTTTTACGTGTTTCAAATGTATCTCTTAAATTAGGAAATGTTTTTGAACCGTAAATCGGAATCGGATCTGTTGGGTGCTCTGGCTAACTGGAAAAACTGGGAAAAATCAACAATCAATCAATTTTTTAACATCTAATAAATATTTTCCAAGTATTTTTCGTAAAGTATCCGAGCAGTGCTTTTGGTACATTAGCATTTTTACTTCATAAAGATAATATTTTATGTTATAGAATTGATCAATTATTGATGAATTTGATTTTTTATGATATAAAATTAAATTAACATGAGATAGTTTAAATGTGAAGTTATTTGAGAATATTCTTCTTCTTCTTAGTCGAATACTTCACTGCTGAAGGTCGTGTCCTTGAAAGCCCTTCGTGGTTCTTTGTACCCTCAGCTTCCATTTGCTTCGGTTTTCGGTTTCTCTCAGGGCGTTCGTAACAGAGAGTCCAGTGAGCGCAGTTATCAGATCCGACGAACGGTTTGGTGAGAATATAAATAGATATAAAAACCCTTTTCTTTCCTCGCAAAATTTCTAATAATGCACGTTCACTGATTCCTCATTTCATACGAAATTTAATTTCTATCGAAACAGTTTGAGCTAAAACTACATTTTACGGCTTAAATGTACTATTATTATTATCATTTAATTATGATGAGCAACCTAAATCCACCTATGATAGATAAGCGAGGACAATCGAAAAAAAAAGACCCTAAGCTTATCGCTTACTTAACACCCGGGATCCTTTTATCGTGAAGACGTAGACACCCAAGTAAAACAAACTGCCAGATCTCTTCAGATCTTTCTGTGTGCAAATGGCTTAAAAGGTCTCGTTACTAGGTCATAAAATCTTTAAAAAAAAAACTGTCTGCAAAGATAAGTAAACGTCATTAAATATTTTTAGAAAAACTAGACGGTGCTAACGCGATATTTCTCTTTTTATATAATCTCAACGAACAACTCAGTCACTCATTGCCATGAAAATATAAACGTACGTTGTAAGTTAAGGTATTTGTTCAAGACATAATTACTCCCTTACAAATTAATTTCCCCTCAAAATACTGAACTACCTAAATTCCCGACACTGCACTAATAATGCTTGCAAAAGCTGCGGTTGTCATGCTCTATCTCGCCTTTGATGTAAATCGACGCTTGAAAGGCAAACGTGATTAAGCGACAATGCCTGAACTTTACAGTAGACTAATTTAAAGTTGAAATACCTGAAAAAAAATCTATTTTAACGAATCTAGCTGTAGGATTGAAATGATTTTAATAGACCAAGAAATATATTTTTTTGCGTATCGAATATGGTTATTGCCTATAATTTATGAACAAAACAGTTATTGTCGCTTAGTCACGTTTGCCTTTCAAGCGTCGAAATGATCTGTGACGTAGAAACGTATATACATACACATATGTACATATGTGTATGTATACATACGTACACATACATAGTATTGTTTTGATGACGTATTAACAGCCGTGCGGTACTGCTGAGTGCGTTCTCGAAGGCACGGATTTACTTCTTAAGATATTGTCGGTTTAGTCCAAATAACGTATAGATTAGATTCGATAATTTAATGGTAACAGAATGAAGCTTATGCAGTTTTCCCCGCAATACAGCTGTTCTGAATTAAGCAGCGCATGGACAACAACAAAAAATACTTATTTTGGTACGGATACTTTTCGTTTCTGTAAGGTATTCAAGACGTTAGTAATAACCTTATATAATGACAATAAAAAACGTAAAATTAAACCGTAAAATTAATTGCAAACACTGTTAAAATAAATTTTACCAGTGTTTGCAATTTGCGGAAATCGTAAAATTACTTAAGGGCAGCAAAGCACAATTTATTAACCAAGAACCAGAGTTAAAAAACGCTTATTTTTAACTCTGGTTCTTATTTGACTTTATTCATATCTATACTAATATTATAAAGCTGAAGGGTATTTTTGTTTATTTGAACGCGCTAATCTCAAGAACTGTTGGTCCGATTTGAAAAATTCTTTCAGTGTTAGATAGCCCATTTATTGAGGAAGGCTATATATAGGCTATATAACATCACGGTAAGACGAATATAAGTAGGGCACCAATAAATAATGTTTCAAAATAAGGGTTTAAATAGCTCCTTAACATTCTACAATTCAAAAATATTTTCACCTTCTAATTAAATGAAATGGGGAGTAAAATTTAGCATTATGCTAAAGTAACTAGTCCACGCGGACGGAGTCGCGGGCAAAATCTAGTCTGTAATATTTTCTGATGAATGTTGGTTCACAAGCCAGCATAGACTGCTGACTTTACAATTGAAACAAGTTCGTTAAGATTGGTTCTCGGTTCTTCTCAGGACTGTAGTCCGATTTTTATGGTAGCGATTAGCGATATTTGATTCCCAAATTAAAATTAACAGTAAACTCTCAATCAACTGTTTCGAATGCTCTTAAATCTTAAATTTTTGTAGTTTACAAAATAAGCACAAGATTATAAACTCTATTTAAATATTTTACCAGCGGCTCTTGAAATAATTTATATTCCAAAATTACGCACCGCATCCTATGACGAACATTATTTATAGCTGTCAACTAGTGGTTAATGGAACCTACAATTTGGAAACAACTGGCCACATTGAGACCTGAGACAGAAGTTGGTAAACGACTTTCTTCGTTTTATCCCTAAAATCCTCATCAGTATACATCGCTCACAGATATCAGTCATGCTAAGATAACCAAGCCGCTAACATAGGCTTCTATTTAAAAAAATGGCACATTCTTGATGTTACTCTGATTCTAATAGTACTTATGGTGAATAATAAAGACATTTTGAGTCTATATTTAGTTGAGGTTCCAAGAGACACTAAGAAGCCATTCGAGTCTACGTGAACGAAGATTGACGACTGGGCCCGAGAGAAAACATGAAGGAAAATGCGTGATAGAACCAGAACCCCAACTATAAAAACATATTCTTCTTGATAATTTTTCACCACTCTATGACTAAAACCCGGGATCTTTTAAATGGAACTTGGAATTATCTGAATATTTTAATTATTCGAAGGGCATGAGTTTAAAATTATAAGCGAATCATTAACCAAATCAACAACAACTTATACACTGATTTCTTCAACGTTTATCTGTGTATATTTAATTCGTTAGCGGCTAACTACATAATTATTAGCATACGCTGTCACAATGTTAGCTTTATAGGTAATTAGCTCCAGCTGTTTGATAAAGCTTTCCATGACCAGAACAAATGATTACCACGTTTTCATTAACTTCGCGTTATTCGTTGTTGGTGCGAGTAGAATTTCTTTTATGTTATAATTTCCCAATGAGTTCACACTACGTAACCTAGCTCTGAATAGGATCTGTATGATTCTAGTGTATACTTTGCATTATCGTTACTTTTCTATTGTCATTATTAAAAATAAATATCAAATTAAACAGACTATTAAAAAGACATAGCTGGTGAAAAAGCGTACTGTGAGTTCAAACAAATTTAAATTGGGCGAAATTCCTTTTGTTGTATTTATTTAGTCAGGTAACACCGGATTTTCTGATGACTCGACTTAAAAAAGAAAAAAAAATTGTCACCTGTAAATTATTGTTTCTGTTTATTATAAATATCTACCATCGCACAATGATCGAACTGTTTTATATATTACCGGAAGATTACGAGTAATTTATTAACTGAAATAATATATTTAAACTGAAAATTTAATAAGATTAAGCACATTAACATTTTCCAACACGTTATTTCGCAATGTTATATTGCATGTACATAACAATACCGGTAACGATTATTAAAAAAGTTACTTTTACGTTTAAGCCCATATAAAAGTGAATGTGGGATTTTTGGTAACGCGCGAAATTAAAAATATATCAGTATGAAAACAAAGCAATATGAACTCCAAGCCGATATTAAACAGGGCCTTTAGACGTAAACCAATTTTTTTGGTAGTAAAATTTCCTACGCTATCTACGGATTGACGCTAAGTTAATTTGTCTTGTTTTACTTGTTTAATACCAAACTCTGACAAGAAGATTTCTTAAGTGATAACCAATGACTTAAGCGTAAATAAGCAAACGGTCTTATGACTCACGAATGTTTTTTTTTTATTTTTTTCCTACCTAGTCTAACAAATGATCAACTTGGACTAAACGATAAGACGCCCGTTGTACTGGTATCAAGGGACACGAGTATGTCGGCTGTCTAATTGCGCAGGTACATACAATTATTTTAAGGACCTTTATACCTATTTATACCTACCTAGCATGTGTTCACGTTTTGCTTCAACGATGAAGGAATAACGTGGTGGGATCTATATCTATACTAATATCATAAATGTGAAAGTGTGTTTGTTTTGGCCTTCTTTCAAATCGAAAAGAAGCAACAGTTTACCATATTTCTGTTCAAAGTGATAGCATTAGGACAGGAAAGGAACAAAGGCTATCTCTATTATCCGAAAAAAAAAATCACATTTCTACAGGAAACTACATTGATACTTCCTTTAAAACGCAGATGAAGCCGCGGGTAACACAGCTAGAACAATAATAATATGTATAATGCACAAAATTTATAAATTTTTATCTGTCCTCGCTTTCAGATACTGCCACCCTCACTATTTCTGCTATAGATCTGTCATGCATCTTGGTTCGTAGGACTATTAGAACTTCGACCTCATGTCTCAAAGTATAATAACAACTGAACATCTCTTTTTTTATCTAATATACTTGGCAAGTCTATCTAAATCTCAAATTTCTCAAGATAGTAGAAAACAAGATAAGATTCATCAGAATTCATGGTTAAGCCATGTTGGTGCTATGACAATTCAAAGCGAACTGTTTCGTCATTAGTTAACTAGTAGGTAGTCAGGGATGCATCAATATTGTTCCTATCACAACACTCTCAGCTTAATCAATATATTCACTGTTTGCTTCCTACGTTGTACTGGCACTAAAATACAAATGTTAATTAATTTCCATTCTGACTCCGAGATTCTCACGGCCCTTATAGTTCACAAATACTGATCTCATTATTTTGATCGTGCTTTTATGTAAGCTACTTACTTTTAATTACTGGTGGTAGGACCTCTTGTGAGTCCACAGGGGTAGGTACCACCACCCTGCCTATTTCTGCCGTGAAGCAGTAATGCGTTTCGGTTTGAAGGGTGGGACAGCCGTTGTGACTATAGTGAGACCTTAGAACTCATATCTCGATACGATCCAAAGAAAAAATACTAATTGTTTCGAAGTCATATATTTCGAAGTTCACATACCGTATTTATAGTTTCTCATCGATTTCACATGGATTCGTAATTCTAACACATAAAAAAAGAAACTTCCACAGGGTGTTATCCAAAATTCTCCGAAAACGAAGACAAGTAAGTGATTTTGCATTGCATGAAAACAGAATTTGGTTAAGATGCTTAATAGACAAGGTATCATAGGCCGCCGCTGTGTGTATATAAAAGATACAAATAGCATACATATGTGCACATGAGATGACCACAAAGAGCTCGTAGATTATAGATGACCCATTTTTTATTACCGTGCGAAAATAATTTCGTGTATTATATCTCCCGCGGTAGCTTAAGCCTGCCTGAATTTTTTTTTTATTGTTTATATGGTTGGACGAGCTCACGACCCACCTGATGTTAAGTGGTTACCGCAGCCCATAGACATCTACAACGTAAATGCCGCCACACACCTTGAGACATGAGTTGTAAAGGTCTCACTATTAACAGTACAACGTTTGCCCCACCCTTCAAACCGAAACGCATTACTGCTTCGCGGCAGAAATAGGCAGGACGGTGGTGCCTACCTGTCGGTTTTAATTGAAGTGTGTGTGTGCGCAATGTTGATTTGACCTGTAACAGGAAGAGCCGATACAAATCAGCTTATTAAATAAATGAATTGGAGAGAATTGCGTGCAAAATCCTATTCCAAAAAGACACACCCTGTATGTATGTAAGTTATTGATTCGTCATTCACACCTGCTATCATATGATTAATCGCTAATACGTCAGGTACATAATTATTAGGTTATGACGTCATAAAAAGGTTTTCATCGCCGACATCAGAAGAAGAGGCTTTGTGATTATTCGACGTGTCTCAGATATTACGAGCTTTATGTGGCAAGATTAAGATCACAAATACGAATATTGAAGTAAATTGGAAATTCAGGATTATTTTTATTAAGAAATCTTGGCACGAATTTCTCTGAATTCCGATAGTCGGACCTTTAGGCTATAATTCAGAAATTTTATATAAATTATTAAAAAAAGAAACTAACTATATGTCCTAAAATAGTCACTATAATATTATGAAAATAATAAAACAAAAAGTTATTATATATTGATTTTTTTGTGTAGTCATCGATACTTGATTAGTGTGTTAGTCACTATAATATTATGAAAATAATAAAACAAAAGTTATTATATATTTTTTTTTTGTGTAGTCATCGATACTTGATTAGTGTGTTAGTCACTATAATATTATGAAAATAATAAAACAAAAGTTATTATATTTTTTTTTTTTGTGTAGTCATCGAAACTTGATTAGTGTGTTAGTCACTATAATATTATGAAAATAATAAAACAAAAGTTATTATATATTTTTTTTTTGTGTAGTCATCGATACTTGATTAGTGTGTTAAATTTCAATTCGTTCCGACGTTTGTATGTGGGTGAAAATCACGCTCAAAGATTCTGATAGATACATACATATACATACAGGCGAGATTAGTAGCCAGACTAAGTATTTTAATTACCTTTCAGCCCACGGGCCACAATGACCGGTCTTGCGCTTCCTACAGCCAACTTTTAATAGATGCCAATTTTCTAATAGTTCTATTATAAGACAATATATCTGTATTAAATTATACAATATTATATCTCTGATAGTTCAACTTTTTCTTAACACGCTTACTTCATCCTGTTGAGGTTTGATGCATTGTGTTCTTGTCAACAATCACACAATTTTTCCTAAAGTACCTAAAGTTTAAAAATATAAGTCCCAAAGCAGCCAGGAAGTCAATTGACTCTCTTATATTTATATTTTATATTTACTAACAATCACGCCACGTTAACTGGTCCCGTGATAAGTTCGTAAAGAACTTGTGTTACAGGTACCAGATAACGGAAAATAAATGTAAGATTTTTATTATACACATACATATATTTAATATACATCCATAACCCTGGAAAAGACATTCATATTTATCATACAAATATCTTCCCTTGGCGGGATTCGAACCCGCGACCCTCTTGTGTAGTGACCATGTCACTTACACCAGACGGCCGTTAAACGAACGAACGAACTGTAACGAACTTTTCGATACGAACAATATCTCAGAGTCCCTCGCGAGTTGCAGTATATTTATTGAACATTGACGTCACTTGATAGTAAATCTAAAGAAGCAGTTTCACCTGGATCAAGCTGCTTAAAAGTAAGTAAGTAATTAAAAACAAACGAGTAATTAAACTTTAAAAATTAGTAATTAAATCGTGCTGTACGCACAGAACTCTAAATAAATAATTCTAACAGGAAAAATATTTTATCATTATTCTAAATATTCTCTATCTAGAGCCTACCGAAAGATTATTTTAAGAAATAACTTGTACATTGTAAGTGTTTGTATACTGAGTAAAAAAACGTGTGGCACTCGGGAACTGCCGCGGTAAAGCTATTGCATAGCATTTTTTATCAACTTATGCAATTATAATTAGACAATAATAATTCAATATTAAAACAATAATAAAACAAGACCACGCTATATTAAACATTAATAAAAGCAAAACGTTAACTGTCCCCTTCACACTCATAAGCTAGACCGCGTGAGAGAGAGATGGGCAGACTTTTCATGATGCGCATGCAGTGTGACGTCACTCCACGCGCTTTTTCACAAAAACTACACAAGCGCAACGTGTGAATGTGTTGAACACGAGCTACATAGTAGGCGTAGTGCGGGTTTCAGGTTATTTTCGTTACGGAATTCGGCAGATTCAGTCGCCGCGCTCAAAGCCCGAGATAAAATCTATGCAATAGCTTAAAATAAGGTAGGCACAAGGTACTATTAATGATATTATTTAATTTTATCATTATCATCATTAGGCCACGGACTTATGGTGCTGGATATGAGCAACGCCCAAGGTTCGCCATATTGTTGGTCATGCGCAGTCCGTATCCAGGAGATTCCCGCGACCAGCAGATCGTCTCGGTCCACCTCCTGGGAAGCCATACTGCGTTTTTAGGTCTGCGGTGACCACTCAAGAATAACTCAACTTAATGCTATTATAAAAATCATGTGTGTCATTTTCTTGTAATTAATTGTGAGTGTGGCGCATTTACAATAAGCAATAAAAAAAATCTAATTTTGTTTTCAATAAGAACTTTCCTATAACACTATAATTATATAAGTATTGATGTGTAATTAAACAACAAAACTAAGCTTACTTCTTTAAAGCATCTTTCCGACTATGTACCACAGTTTCCCCGCAATTCACTATTTCTCCGAATCTAAGGTCGTCTAAGTCTATATAATGTATACAGGGAAAACAAGCATCTGCCACACAACCTAATAAAAAGGTGACAATTACGTGATCTCGTAAATACAACGTTTTAAGAGCCCTCGACAATTTCTCGAACGAAATTCTGAACAATTTAGTCCTTTCATTCTAAAAGAATTTTGGTAACAATTTACATTAAAATCGAGTGAAATTATTTCTGAAAACACGCTCTGGACTTACATATTTTAAACATATAAAATTCATAAATATAACAAAATGGATTCCGTATATACGATACCCTTGGACGGAAGCCGTGTACATTTTTTAAAAGGGTTTTCGGGATGTTCTTCAAATATATTTTTTATGAATAATTATGTATGACATTTAGTATCATTTGAGGTAAAATAAGAAGGCGAGTAGAATTTGGCTGGTGTTTTTATATTTGGTTTATGTATAGACTATAAAAGCATGTTAAAGAAATTTAAGAAAATCATTTGATTTATTCATTACAAGAGTAGGTGACTGATATCACATCCCACCTGATCTAAAGTAATTACGGGACACCATAGACCAAGGTGAATGCGACCGCCCATTTTGAGATTTAAGGTGTGAATCTTAATTATATTGTATAAAGACTGCCCTATTCTTCGTAATTCGTAAAAGTTAACTCAAATATATATGCAATTGGAACAGAGCCCCATGCGGCAAACGTTGCCTACGTAGCAATTTGAGTTAGTTTTAAGACAGAGATGAGATGAGAGTGGTATTATAAGTTGATACTTACTGATCCGTAAACTACATATATGTATACAGGGTGTTTGAAATTTTGATCTATGACTATCCACGTATTTCGCCAAAATCACTGTGAGCTAAGCTGTGAGTTGTACGCAGCTTTATTAATAATTGGCGTGAAATAAATTACTTCGATTGGATTCTCAGTTGTGAGCCTTTGATATTAAAAAAATACCGAAGTACATTCTTGATACATTCTTTTATAGAGGACCCTAAAATTAACAAAATAAAACGGACATACCTAAAATGTTTGTTGACGTCCGTTTCATGAATAATGAGGTCTTGACTTTTAAATTAAGTTTCAATCTCTTCTTGAAATACAGTAAATTGTAGTACAGCAGGCGACAGTTCTAATTTTCGCAACCGTTGCTTTGAATGTGTATTTTTTTTTATATATTATAAATTATGTACATATAATGTAGTTCATATTATCCAGGAGTTGGGAGCTGATTTTTTGTAATATTTAATTCTTGTACTTAGCGTTTTAAAGGGGTTTGACATTAAAGGTAATTAATTAGTAAGTAGTAAAATTAAAGGCTCATTAATAAAAAAATCGTCTCGATTTAAGTTTAAATAAAACTAAACCTTATTTGTAATGTTAGAAGGCGGAAACTTTATTAAATTATGTGTAATATTTTCTTCGGTTTTCGCAAATCGTAGATATAATTAAGGCTCCTTTTACAGTTTAACCTCGCTTTTTTTATTCATTGTTATTAGTCAGACGACCTGATCACAAAACTTTCGAAATGTTGGAACTAATGTAAACACATTACTTACGGGAAAGAAAACCGAAAAAATACTTTCAATCAATTTATACCTTTATTGTATGTATAGAACATTTGCTAAAATTCAGATAGAATAAAAATTCATTGTTTACTCGTTCGTTCGGATTATGCCATCCGTCGTGAAATGTTATCATCTGTGTGCTTAGTGCGAGTTTCTTAACGTTCTCGATAGCGTAAAAGTTAAGTCAATTTTATATGCAGTTGGAACAGCGCCCCTAGCGGCAAACGCACGCAAACGAGCCCATTCCATACAAATATGAACTAACTTTTACGCTATCGAGATCGTTAAAAAACTCACACTAAACACAATGGTCACATCTCACCATCAGAATTTTCTTTCTTTAAACATCTCTCACAAGACTTTGCCTGCAACAATCAGCCGATTTTTTTTTTATCAAATCTATTATTTTATTATTATTTATTGGTTTGGTAAAATATTCATATACATTCGTATTTTCACGATTGTAATACGCGAGAGTGAATTTTTCAAGTTTCACAAAAGGTCACGCGATTGACTAAGTATTTAATAATGGTTTGTATAAGTTATGAATTTTAATTTTAATCAAATACTTTTATGCAACAAGTATTGCATCTCTTTACTTATACTGTGGGTGTAGTCCACAAAGAATTGCTTTGTATTATTACGCATGTGTCTCAACACCCACCCACCTATGACACACATAACTGTGAAAATACTTTCAGTCGCTTGCCTACCTATTTATATATTTATAATGATCAATAGCGGTGGAAACTATTGTATTTTCAGAACAAAGTTCACCCACGGATTTGTAATTTAAAATAAAAACCATACCTCTAAACACGTAAAGATTTACTCACGAGAGCTCATGCTCGCCCATGTTAAATTATCTTCCCTTCTGATAGCGTAAGATGAGAAAATATGTCTTTGTTTAAAAAAAGTGTAAGTTAACTTTTTAGGGCCGAATCACAAAATCTAATATTAACATAAAATTGAGGCCGTCGGCGCAAAGGTGGCCTAACCCACAACTTTTCATAATCATGCTTATATGCATATTGCAATTTATTTAAAATATAATAAATTTTGATGCAAATCCGGCCTGTCTATAGTTTCACCCATAGATAACAGATGGCTTTGTAAACATTATTTTTGCGCGTATTGTTTTTTTTCTAATTCAGATTCATGAAACCTTAAACCTCCGTAATAACTATGGTAAGCTTAGGCCACTTTTGCGCTGACCGCCTCAATTGTAGATAAAATAATTTATTGTTTCTTAAAACGCTATCCAATAGTATAAACAGTTTTATAGGCCACTAACGCTAACAGCTGAATAAAATCGCGCGGAAAAATATTATGTGTTCGACTATTTTTAATAAAGAGACCCGTGATGGTTCAAGTTGATATCTACGAGTTGAGAAACCATTTACTGGCAGATGCACAATTTAAGGTTTCCCAGTATAAAACGAGCGAATAAAACGCGAGTTCTTAAAATAAAAAAACGTGTGGCACACGGGAGCTGCCGCGGTAAAGCTATTGCATAGCATTTTTTATCAACTTATGCAATTATAATTAGACAATGATAATTTAATATTAAAACAATAATAAAACAAGACCACGCTATATTAAACATTAATAAAAGCAAAATCTTAACTGTCCCCTTCACACTCATAAGCTAGACCGCGCGAGAGAGAGATGGGCAGACTTTTCATGATGCGCATGCAGTGTGACGTCACGCCACGCGCTTATTCACAAACACTACACAAGCGCAACGTGTGAATGTGTTGAACGCGAGCTACATGGTAGGCGGAGTGAGGAGTGTAAGGTTTTTTTCGTTACGGAATTTCATGATTCGGTCGCTGCGCTCAAGGCCTGCGATAAAAGCTATGCAATAGCTTAATAAAATTTCTCTCACACGTAACTGTCACTGAAAAGTTATTTAAAATGTGAAAAGTTGCCGACGGACGACGGACTCGTGTCTATCGACGTATTGTTCTAGAAGTTCTGCGAACAGTGTGTTTTTTGCGAGTTTTTTAACGTTCTCGATAGCGTAAAAGTTAACTAAAATGTGTATGGAGTTGGAACGTTTGCCTACTTTTGCTGCTAGGGGCGCCATTCCAACTGAAGTCGTCGTGGCCTAAAGGATAAGACGTCCCGTGCATTCGTATCTAGCGATGCAACGGTGTTGGAATCCCGCAGGCGGGTACCAATTTTTCTAATGAAATACGTACTTAACAAACGTTCACGATTGACTTCCACGTTGAAGAAATAACATCGTGTAATAAAAATCAAACCCGCAAAACTATAATTTGCGTAATTACTGGTGGTAGGACCTTTTGTGAGTCCGCACGGATAGGTACCACGACTCCGCCTATTTATTGCCATGAAGCGTTTCGGTTTGAAGGGTGGGGCAGCCGTTGTAACTATACTGAGACCTAGAACTTATCTCGAGGTGGGTGGCGCATTTACGCTATAGATGTCTATGGGCTCCAGTAACCACTTAACACCAGGTGAGCTGTGAGCTCGTTCGTCCACACATCTAAGCAATAAAAAAACTGCATATAAATGCGAGTTCGCTTTTACGCGATTGATAACGTTAGAAAACTCTCAACTAAGCACACAACAGTACTTAAACTTCTTTCCGTTCTTAAACTTCATTGTGTCCTAGAGATTTTATATTACAAACACACAGAGTGATGTAGATGTTATAAGTTCATTAATCGCTTTAATTATCACTTTTAAACGCTTTTATTGTCGACGGTCAAAGGTGCTCTTGGAACACAGTGCTCCACGATTTGAAGTAAGCTTCGAAATAAACAGACATAAAGCAATATTACCAACCTCGTCAATTACAAGTAGATCGAGATCTTAATTTTAATATAAAACAAATATTCCACTCTTCAAATCAGAGCGTATAAGCTCGATCCTTTGTACCATAAATAACTAATATAACTCTCTACCTATACATGCCCACACAATAAAAATATATACAATCCACAGATCAAAATAAAACCCGTACTTAACCTTTTTTGTACGTGTCACATTTCTTTTGTAATAATCAATTTTAATTTTTTTTTCAAATGATTTAAAAAAAAAAAATCCCATCGCTCGATACGAATACACCGAGCGTCATAACAATAAGACGTTATCCGAAATCTAATCCGGAGAATAAGCCAATATGACACCATTCGGCTGGTCAGATTATGTATTGGTAAGATAACAGAATGAGTTTTCATTTGTCAGTGGTAATTGGTTCGGGAACTGATCGAGTTGGCGTTTAGTTGTTTTTCTTCACCCATTAATATACACAGAATTACATCTATAACCGGACGTAAAACCGATTGCTGGCATGGCGACGCATGCCGTGAGGACGCGTCTATGATAGTATATTATACAGTCTCTTTGTAGTAGTGTATACGATGTGGCGACGCGTCACCATGCGTAAACGACTAACGGTAAGAGTAACGCCATCTATCGCCGAATAGTTGAAACGAATATCAAAGGAACTCCCGACGTCGAGAAATCTCGAGAAGTATAACGCCATCTATTATCAGATAGAGGAAATACACATCGAAGCTACTCGACTTGCCTAGAATGTTCTCGATAAAACTAGGGATGTCAACTCGACTATAGAAGCGTTGCAGAGACGGCACGAAGCAGTCAGTAATTGGAACTACTCGAACCGAAACAGCGAACGGATCACCTGAAGCGAAATGGAAGAAGCGAATTGAGAATTTTAAAGTGCTCGTTAAGTGTTAATACAGTTTTGATTTGTACTTCGTTAGAATTTTATTTATCCCGAACCCCCGCGCGTAACAATATTAAATATTCTATTTTTCATTATGCCGCATGAATTTCTTGTCGTAAACTATCATTTTGTTTTTCACATCTGCCCGCATTGGACGGCTCATTTTTTAAATTCACACATACCTAGTACTTGAACTCGGAAAGGAATGTATTTTCGTAAAATTACTAGGTCAAGTACAAGTTAAGTTTGGGAAGAGCTCGTTCGATTTCTTCGAGGGCGAGCACGAAGGAGTCGCTTTGTAAAACCGATCCTCTTTTTAATGTTTGCCGCCGGTTCCCGTTTCCTGCAAGTACCCACGCCCTGTTGTTCTTATATTAGAAAATTCTTTTAGAAACATTACACTTTACTCACAACGTCAATTTCTCGTTTTGAATTTATTGTTCTTATTATTTTCGAATTTTTGGAGTTTACTCCTTTAGAATCGATTTACATATATAGGCCCGGGGTATGAAAATTATGGGGACCAAAATCGTACTAGCATGTCACACGAAATGCGTTATGCGCCTGATTGGCTCCTGATTGCGTGATGCGTGCGCGCGCCAATCAGGAGCCAACGCGCGGCCGCGTTATCGCAGGTGACGCCGGGCTGCTGCNCACAGAATTACTTCATCAAACAAAATTGTAATTTATTGGCGTATAGAGGCAGACGTCCTACCGTATGAAAACGACAAAGACGATTTTTTGATGTGAAACATCTATAACCGGACGTAAAACCGATTGCTGGCGTGGCGACGCATGCCGTGACGACGCGTCTATGATAGTATATTATACAGTCTCTTTGTAGTAGTGTATACGATGTGGCGACGCGTCACCATGCGTAAACGACTAAAGATAAGAGTAACGCCATCTATCGCCGAATAGCCGAAACGAATATCAAAAGAACTCCTGACGTCGAGAAATCTCGAGAAGTATAACGCCATCTATTATCAGATAGAGGAAATACACATCGAAGCTACTCGACTTGCCTAGAATGTTCTCGATAAATCTAGGGATGTCATCTCGACTATAAAAGCGTTGCAGAGACGGCACGAAGCAGTCAGTAATTGGAACTACTCGAACCGAAACAGCGAACGGATCACCTGAAGCGAAATGGAGGAAGCGAATTGAGAATTTTAAAGTGCTCGTTAAGTGTTTTAAGTGTTAATACAGTTTTGATTTGTACTTCGTTAGAATTTTATTTATCCCGAACCCCCGCGCGTAACAATATTAAATATTCTATTTTTCATTATGCCGCATGAATTTCTTGTCGTAAACTATCATTTTGTTTTTCACATCTGCCCGCATTGGACGGCTCATTTTTTAAATTCACACATACCTAGTACTCGTGGAAAGGAATGTATTTTCGTAAAATTACTGGGTCAAGTACAAGTTAAGTTTGGAAAGAGCTCGTTCGATTTCTTCGAGGGCGAGCACGAAGGAGTCGCTTTGTAAAACCGATCCTCTTTTTAATGTTTGCCGCCGGTTCCTGTTTCCTGCAAGTACCCACGCTCTGTTGTTCTTGTATTAGAAAATTCTTTTAGAAACATTACACTTTACTCACAACGTCAATTTCTCGTTTTGAATTTATTGTTCTTACTATTTTCGATTTTTTTTGATGTGAAACATCTATAGCCGCACGTAAAACCGATTTCTGGCGTGGCGACGCATGCCGTGGCGACGCGTCGCCATGCGCAATCGACTGTGCGATTCTCTCCCACTCGATCGGATACCTATAGTGTATACTCCGTAGTGTATACAGTGTTGTTTACTACAGTACACATAACCTGTGTTTTACTTGAAAACAAATTATTTTTTCGTAATATTTTATTTTATCATTATGACATTTAGTTCCTATCACAATCTGTTCTTTCTGCATATTACTTTTAGAAAATAATGTCGATGTTTCACATCTGCCAGGCGTCCCGTGACGGCTCACATATTTTTTTTCTTAGCGTTTCATGAATAAAACAAAGTCAAACGAAAATCTAACATATTCGATAAAAAAAAATCGATAATAATAACATCACGAACTCACCCCTCATGTTGAACTTACATCATTTACGACAGTGAGTAGTCGCCGTAGCTAAAGGATAATATCAATACCCATTAATGTCTGCTTCGATACACGTACGTATTTGAAAATGAGAAAGTGTGCCGATACTTCGTAGTGGTGCAAATGTATAAATTAATAAACAATAATGTGGCTTGATTTCGTTGAACCCTATCCTGCTAGGGGTGGATTCTGAACTGTCAACTGTCTCAAACGAATCTCAGATTCCAATAGAGCTCGTAATTGATAAATGTATGTGATATAATTAAACCTACTTTTACGATGAAATCTCGCATTTTTATTGTTCTTCTATTATAATATTTTCGAAGTTCGAAGAAGTTTCGAAGAAGAACCTTTCTATTGGTGGTAGGACCTCTAGGAAATACGAAATGTAGATATCATATATGTGTTTAGTATTAGATATAATCGTAATAATATATTTTTTATTGTTCTTGTAGGTAGACGAGCATGCAGCCCACTTGATGGTGAGTGTTTACTGCCGCTCATGGACTCCAGCAATGCCATGGAGACAGAGCTATGCCACAACCCACCGTTAAGTATTTCTCCACAAGCTTCGTTTCTTCTTCAAAATTACTTCATGACATTACAGACAGATACAAACACCACTTCTGTAATAAAAAATGTCTATATTTAACTTGTAAAAACAAGCGGAGTCTATCTTTGGCCAATATTTTATAAGAAACCTTTAAGCGGTAGATTCAATTATATTATTATGGCTTAACGTGAGAGCCTCTTACGGCGCCTACACATGTTTAATATCTTATTTCTGTCCCAAAGCAGCGTTACGTTTTTCTTTCAAGATATGAGTGTTTTTGTAACATTTAATTTGTATTGTGTGTTACAATTTTTATAATTTTGATACGTAACAACAGATGCTATTATAATGATTTATATTTGTGAACAGTATCTAAATTAAAGCAGGAAGAAACTGGATGACCACTGCTAAAGATTAGGAAAAATGGAATTCTTTGGAGGAGGTTTTACCCTGAGGAGGTCCACATTAGAAGGAGATTAAACTCACTCAGTAACACAATTATTAAATACTAAATTAATTAAGCTCTATCAAATTATTGTGGAATCAAATAAAGAATCAAATAAATTTATTACTAGTGGTAGGACCTCTTGTGAGTCCACACGGGTAGGTACCACCACCCCGCCTATTTCTACCCTGAAGCAGTAATACGTTTCGGTTTGAAGGGTGGGGCAGCCGTTGTAACTATCCTTGAGAAATTAGAACTTATATCTCAAGGTGGGTGCTGCGTTTACGTTATGGGCTCCGGTAACCACTTAACACCAGGTGGGATGTAAGCTCGTCCACCCATCTATGCAAAAAAAAGCTATTTTATTTTTTTTGGTTTTTTTTATCCAAATTAAATGTAAAATGTTCTGAGGAATTCCTATAAAGATGTGAGTGACATGCCGAATCATTGTATAGTTGAGTAACTTTCTCGGTCCCGCGCGTCCTATTTTTAATTCTAGTGACGTCATATACGTCGATCTTTCGACCTCTTTTTTTTCGTATATAATCCTGTAAACTCACCACCGTCATCTAACGGCACGAGTCCCACAAGGCTCCGCTCTATCCCCGAAATTGTTTGATTTGTATATTAACGATGTAACCCGGTCTCCAGACACCCATCTAGCGCTCCTCATCGATGACACGACTATCTACTAATTGTGTAGAAAAAAGTCATAATTTATTCATTGGCGACTCCAAGCTGCAGCAGCCACCATGGGATAGTGGTTCCTGAGGTGGCGCATCGACATCAACCCCACGAAAAGCACAGCCATGCTCTTAAAAGGTAGTCCCCTTTCAGATTCCACTTCGAATATCCCATTCCGTGATAGACGCGGTAGCACCAACACCATTTGCCCCATCACCCTCTTCAGGCAGCCGATACTGTGGGCCTCGAAGGCTAAATATCTAGACGTCACCCCCAAAAGAGGAATGACATTCCGTCCTCACATTCACTTTGTTATCCACACAGCTGAGGATAGGCAGGAATGGTGCAGGATAATCCAGGAGAAAGTTGTTAGAGGAGGCGATGACCCTCAGCATTGAGGATTATTGACGCAATGAGGAGAGAATGCTTGAGAATCTTTAAATGTTAGTGTGAACGTTGACCTCCGTGACTATAATTTGTAATAGTCGGTAATTTATTTGTTATCAAAAGGTTTTATCTATTGCCTTCGAAAGCAGATTAAGGCACAGCCTACACGATGGTGAGGGGTCACCGGTACTTATGGACATCAGCAATGCCGGTTATATAGTTGAGACGCCGCCTAATGAGTCTAAATATATACAAAACAGAAGACTGAAAATTTTAATGAACACAAAGCATCGAGAATGCATGTTCTATTTATGGCTTCATAAGCCCTGAAAACAATGAGACATTTCACATTGTCTCATAACAATGGATCCAAGTCCATTACTCGCTATTTGCTGGATCGAGTTGTATACAAAGTTTCTATACGCTGAACCTTTCAAGGTGTTCGTGCTCTGGGTTACTAGAGCATAAAAAAAAACGATAATTCAGTTGGTTTTTTTTCGTTTTTAACCTTTTTAGAGTCTGTATTTTTTATTACCATATTAAATGATTATACATGCACGCCAGTCGACGTTTTCCCTTCATCAGAGGCGCGAGAATTTAGTGTTTTGATTTACTGAACAGACTGGAGAACGAGCTCACGGTCTACCCGGTGGTAAGTGGTCACAGAAGGCAATTAACTTCACAGCGTGATGACGACAACCGACTTAAGACTTCAGTTCTATATTAATACTGTAGGTACGTAGTGAATATGCAAATTATATTTTTTCGAATTTGATTTTTATTACGCAATGTTCTTCCTTCATCGTGAAAGTTGAATGTTGGCATGCGATGTTGACGTATTTCATTAGATTGGTAATTGGTACGTGGCTACGGAATTTGAACACCGGCATATCATTGCTAGTATATCGCTCAATACTAGTACACCAAGCGCCTTACTTATCCTTTGAGCCAGCGTAAATTCTAAGTGTTGTTCCTTTGAGCTGATTACCGCTAGACCAGCCTTGTATACGCTCATCTTATGTAGATAAAACAATAATTTCTATAACGATAATTATTGAATATCAAGATGAATTATATTTTTGGCTCTATATAGACACGACATAGGCAGGATACTGTCCATCTGGTACTAAGCAGCTATCGACGTCCATAGTTTCTGTAAATTCTGCTACTTTGAGAAAGAGAGTGGTCTTGGTTGTTGTATAACAGCTGTCTCAAACGCTAAGCTGGAAAGCATTGAGGCAAAAATAGATGGGATTCTTCTATCTGCTCATGTAGGTTTACAATAAGCCCAACCATTTTTTTTATTGGTTATGTGGGTGGACAAGCTCACGGCCCACTAGACACTTACGACGTAAATCTCGCCACCTACCTCAAGACCTACATTGCTATCGACACAGCCGAGGATAGACAGGAATGGCGCAGGATAATACCGGACAAAGTTGTTAGAGGACGCCACGACCCTCAGTATTGAGGATTATCGACGCAAGGAGAAGGAGAAACTCGAGACATAAGTTCTGATTACTAAGTATTTCATTTACATACATATTTCATTAGAAAAATTGGTACCTGCCTGCGGGATTCGAACACCGGTGCATCGCTTGATACGATTGCACCGGGCGTCTTATCCTTTAGGCCGGGCGACGAACCAGTAACAAATAATCTAATATTTTATTTTAATACTAGCTGACCCGGCAGACTTCGTAGTACCTTAATCGATAAATAAAAGACCTAAACTTTTGTATAAAATAAACTTAAAACAAACAAAAGGAATCCGTCCGACGGGGGACACATCAAAGGAAAAACCAAATTGTTTGTTTTTATATAATTCCGACCATTTTCATATTTATTCAATTTTTAAACGTTCTCTGGACTTCCATAAATAATTCAAGACCAAAATTAGCCAAATCTGTCCAGCTGTTCTCGAGTTTTAGGGAGACTAACGAACAGCAATTCATTTATTCAGATAATGCATCGGATTGTTTGAAAATATTTTCATTCGTCTGAACACACTGCTCATGATGCGTTTCATATATTGGTTTTCTCGTAGCCATAAACTGATTTCAAGATTCACCGCCACGAAAATTAGATTTTAGTTTACTTTAAAATACGTAGTATCTCCATTATTTCCATATAGTGTACATAAATTATTATCAAATGCATTATTATCTGAGGCTTCGAGTGAGTACTGAATAAAGTCGAAATTGAGAAGCTAAAACAGTGTTTTTTCTTTCTAATTCTTAATTAATATGACTTTTAAAATTCTGAAAGTAGTAGTAAGGCTTTATTATCTACACTTAAAAAATGGCATTTTTTAAAAAATATTTTCCACTTGCATTCCAAAATCTTTGCTAATTTTAAAAGTCATCTTAATTAAGGATTAGAAAGAAAAAACAGGGTTGTTACTTTTCAGTCTCGGCTTTATTCAGTACTTATATTAGCACCATCTCTTCTCGGAGTTGTCGTAAAAGCCGATTAAGGAACCGGATATTGGAGCAGCGTTCATTGAGTATTACAGTGTACTGCGATCGTCTTCCGGCATTTCCTGGTACTAAATCGGATTGTATCGACCAGCTACCTATCACCATGCCTTTAGATAAAACTGGTATTAGAGTTATATAGCGGTCATTCTTATGGTAGCCCGTTTTGCGACTTAGTTGCACTTTATTTTGAATTAAATGCTATATCAGTTTGTCCCCGTACTCAATTGCGATACAATGACCTTCAGGATCAGATTACAGAAGCTACGCTTAGATGATGAAGAAGCTACTGCATTGTGGCAGTTCAAGCAAGGTCACGGGAGCCATATTCCCATATCCCGTCTGATCAATAAGGGAGCTGACAGTTAATATGTAAATTCAAGTGATTTTTTTCTGGAAAAACAAACTGCCAACGAACAATGACCCCGTGAGATTGACTCGGAAAATTTAAAAAATTGAAAGCGATTATAAACAACGGAAAGGTTCCGCTGATTTTATCGTGTTTTATTATTCTTTGATGTTCCATCGTTTTATTTTAAATGTGAATTCAGTAAAACATGAATAACACCGTGAAAGCAATAATATCGTGTAACAAAAATAGAAAACCACAAAAATAAAAAATGCGTAATAACTGGTGGTAGGGTGTTGTTATGAGACCGCACGGGTACGTACCACCATCGTGTCCATTTCTGACGTGAAGCAGTAATGTGTTCCGGTATGTAGGGCGGGGATATCGTTGTTTGTACAACTGAGACTTCTAAGTCATGAGTGCCGCCATTGACGTTGTTAATGTCAACGGGTTCCACTAAGCACTTGACAGTAGCGATTGCAAAATTACCAACATTTAGTAAATAAAATATTTACTGCACATATTTAACCAGGTATTTTGTATCGATTAAACTTTTCCTGCTAACGTATTACTTAGACTATGAATTTTAAAATTATGTGATTTACGATACTAACGGAATTTTTAAAATATTGAAAAGTGATCAATAACCTGTCGAAAATATGCTGTTCTTGATATGTCAGAAACTGCACTGAGTCGTATTAAGATTTTGATAACATTTTGATTCGTTTCTTAACCTGTCAATAAACGATTGCAACAGGAAAACCATAAGAGAAAAGGTCGAATAAATTTTTTTTTTCATGACCTTAAATTATTTATATTTGAAATAATTGGATTTTCGTTTATTGAATGATTCTTTGGCGAGGAAAAAACTATACAAAAACTTATTGGAGAAAATCTTCATTTCGGTGATGGTGTATGAAGCAAGTGTGATGTTAAAATAATCTTTTTTTTTATGATTGAAGTATTACTGGTGGCCCGGAGGCGTTTCCAGTTTCACCAGGACAGGTGGACGAGCAAAGGCTCAGCCAGAACGGGAGGGATTTGCTAACAGCTGCCCGAGCGCCTCCGAAGGAGACCTAACAGCTCAAGAGCAGCTGCTTCGCGAATGAATCTACTACCGGATCGGAATCGCGACCCGCTGAGAAGATCCGGCGAGAAACTCGGCGAGCTGATGCATGGGTTAGGTTGCACGTCGAACTCTTTGTCGAGTTCAACGAGTACGGTTACCGGGGTCCCTAAGCCTGATCCTAGTGTTAGAGCTGAAGGTGTCTAATGCAAAGGTTATTGGATCTGATGGATCCGTAAGGACGTGTCTAGGGCGCCGACGGTGATTGGCTCCTGCGTGGATTCGGGGAGTAGTCAGCGGCGGCACGATAAGGCGATTATCATGACGCATAGCCTTATCGAAGTACNGTCGAGTTCGACGAGTACGGTTACCGGGGTCCCTAAGCCTGATCCTAGTGTTAGAGCTGAAGGTGTCTAATGCAAAGGTTATTGGATCTGATGGATCCGTAAGGACGTGTCTAGGGCGCCGACGGTGATTGGCTCCTGCGTGGATTCGGGGAGTAGTCAGCGGCGGCACGATAAGGCGATTATCATGACGCATAGCCTTATCGAAGTACCGTTCCGACGCTGACTTCATGTATTTCTGGATTGGTTCGAGGCCCAGGTCGTCGTGTAGGTCAACGTTCCTCACGAACCACGGAGCTCCGACGGCTAGCCTGCAAAAGCGGGATTGTAGAGATTGGAGGGTGTCTATGTGTGTACGGGCCGCGTGAACGAAAACCACACTCGCGTAAGTCATGACCGGCCTTATGCAAGTTTTGTAAAGTGTCATCTTGTTCCGAAGGGACATTTTACTCCGCTTACAGATCATAGGATAAAGACGGCCGAGAATAAACGCGGCGCGGTCGTGGACTGATTTAATGTGCGGTTGGAATGTCATCGATGCATCCAGGGTGACACCTGTAGTACCTGACTTGACCTTCCTGGCTCAGGGTATGAGTTGACCGAAGAGGGTGATCGGGGGAGTGAGATTCCTCCTCCTAATCCGGGAATAAATTCGTGTGGAGTTTCCCCTTTGAAATAGCACCACAGTACTTCTCGCTGGGTTGATGTCTATGCGCCATTTTCGGAACCACTGTCCTAGGGCTACGGCTGCGCTCTGAAGCTTTTTCGCGATTAGGGACTTGTTTCTACTCGAATAGTAAAGTCGTGTCGTCGGCGAATAAAGCTAATTGGGTCGGCGGCGACCGGGGAATATCGTTGCCGAATAAACTAAATAGGAGGGGCGAGAGGATAGAGCCTTGCGGGACTCCAGCCGTAAGAGGCCACGGGGAGGAGCGGGTTCCCTCGACTCGACATCGAAAAGAGCGGTTTGACAAGAAGTCCCGTATGATGAGCACGAGACTATCCGGCACGCCCATGTTGAATAGTTTGAAAATCAAACCGTTGTGCCAGACTTTGTCGAACGCTTTTGCGACGTCGAAGAAGAGAGCTCCCGTGTATAACGGTTTTGGTCGATTAAGCCCCACAACAATGTGCTCCGTTAGGCGGTGCACCTGTTGAACGCATGAGTGATTTGTATGGAATCCGAATTGTTCATCGATGAGAATGCCCTTGGATGAGACGAAGTCTCTGAGGCGTATGTAGAGCCGACGCTCATACAGTTTGCCTAGAGACATGATAAAATAATCTCTTTATCGTGCAAGCCTAGAAGAAGTTCAGTGAGAAACCTCAGAAAGTCACTGTGAATGAATGGAGAAGTGGATATAATAAAATCCAACCGTGTGTTGTGGTAACAACTGAATTCCATATACACATTGAAATTAAACTTCTAATTATATTACGACACCACCTGAAAAGAAAAGGAGAAAATGTGGAAATCGAACCCATAACTTCATCGTTTGTTCACCTAGCAATCTACCGGCGTGACGTAACTTGAAAACCGTTAAAAGAATTGGTAGGGCTAATATTATATTATTTACTAGCGGCCCGCTCCAGCTCCGCTCGGGTGTCGATATTTGACGTTTTATTTTTTTAAATAAAAGAACACTTATTGCGGCATAACTGTAATAGTTAGACATATGCTATCTTCAATAGTTTTCACAGGGCACGCGATGTAAAGATTTACATTGAGATGTAAAGATGTAGAGATTTTTTTTCAAAAAAGATTATACCCTATGTCACTTGGGAATAGTGAAGCTTCCAAACAGTAAAAGAAATTTTCAAATCGGTTCAGTAGTTTCGGAGACTATTCAATACAAACAAACAAACAAATCTTTCCCCTTTATAATATTATAAATATAGAATTATAGATGAATGTTAAAGGCATTCTAAGTTTATTTAGTTACTTCGATCAAATAACTAAGCTTAGTTGTACCGAAAATAAAATAAAACCAAAGAAACTAACAATGGTATAAGCTTATGTCAAGTAACTGTTGAATGACAGATTTATTTAACAGTGCAAAGTAGTAGCCAAATCCTAAAATGCTTCATAAAATTTAAATGAAATGCACTTGAAACTGATAAAAACGTATTCCGATTGTGACAGCCGGCGACAACAATCTGTTGTCAAACGCGATTTGACACTATCGCTGCTAGAAATTTTGTAATGATAAAGGAAAACTGTCGATGACAATTCTTCAAAGGAGAAACGGGAAATCGTTCAAATCTCGTATGTGTTAATCTTGTAAGTCATTTTAATCGTTGATGTGGATTACCTAAATGTCGTTGTCACGAGTAGAATTTCAAACTGCTCGAGTACTATTTATCTCGGATTCAATGTTATGTTTTCATTTTTTTATCGGCACGTCAGGACTCCAACTTAACTTCAGATCTACATATCGCATATACGGCGTTATAACATCGCTTATGCAAATTATGTAATTTTCAGGAGAAGCGTTGTATAATTCAACATCTTAATACAATTATATAGTTCTTCTCGACTAAAGAAATAAAATGATAATATTTAAAGTACAGCTTTACACGTTATTATTAAAAGCAAACATCTCATAAATAACTATTAAAAAATTGATTTTTTTCAAACTCAGCTCAGTTTTAACAAGAATCGCAAAAGTGACATTGTTGCACCGCATATGCGATATGTATATGCTTTGCAACATTTTTTTATTCTTCAAATCGCATGGATGTAGTAGCAACATCTTTACTTTATATCACGTGGGCGCAGACACGTGATCAGCGGTGGGATAAAATCAGTGCATATTTTTAAATACAAGTCAAATTATTTCTATACGGAATTTCGCAAAAATTTGAACAGACAAACAGAAATAATACTATAGATATAGATAGTATAGATTTCCTATTGATATGATTTTCGAGGTTTTTATAATAGAATATCTAATATTAATATTCTACATGTCCTACACATATCAGTTTTGAGACTAGGCAGGCAGGTTGCTAATGCCTTTCTCCGTATTTTTATCGCGTTATCGCAATTTTAGTTTGGAATATGGCATTATTTATAATAGTAAAAGTAAATATAAGTAAACAGGAGGAAGAAATGAAAACAATATTTATATATCCCTAATACATATATCGCATAAAGCCAACTCGACTGATAAACTCCCAATTATCAGAAAAAAATTAAACATTAACAATCTGCTCCTGATTAAGAAAAAAGAAACAATGAAAATATTTTTATAGTGTAGCAAAATTATCTCTTCTAGTGTAGAAGGTCTTCCTTCGATAACAAAAATGAGAGTAACAATGTCCCCTCTATATGTAAATCCATTACATTGGCAACCCTGACACGACATCTTTCAATGCAATGAAAAATTTGAGACTTCGACAAAACTGCAGATAACATGCGACGGGGCATCATCCGTAATAAGATTATTATGTAAGTCTGGGTGTATTATGGACGGAATTTTAATCTCACTCAAATATTCCAGTAACAGAATTGACTGATAGAAGCCGTTGGGTCGCGTGATTTCCTACAATTGACGATAATATCAGTAAACTCTCTAGTAAATGCCAGAGTATTCGCGAGTGATACTTGTGTGCAAGGACATATCGATTATCTGAATTGCGACTGACCGCTGAAACGGATTCTAGGGACGGTTTCACTAAAGCATTTCTTTGAAAATAAATAGTATTGTGAAAACAGAGACCAGTTATTATCGTTATTTTATTCTTCCAGATTTTTTTTTTCTTTCCTATTCGTAAATAGCTCAAGGGGCTACGCTCGCACAGGTAGGTGAGCTCACAGGCTCAACCTGACAGAATTTGCTAACACTAGCAGAATTTTCTTATTGCTGATTGGGTTCACTCTCCTAACAATCGTTCTCCAGAAATATCACTTTTAGTCGTTCCGGGTTACCCTTTACAATATTTTTTTTGATATTCTCGTATTCTTTCTTCTTCTCCAACGCTCGCTCATTACTGAGGATCGTGACTCCGTTTCAGCTTGTCGACCGCCAGCTTCCATCGGCTCCGGTCAATTGCCTGGTGTAATGCAGCGCTAAGGTGATCCGCTGGTTTGCCCGGAGATCTGGTCGGACCAACGTTTGGGCCTATTGGGCTTTCTCGTATTAATTCACATTTTAAGCTATATCCAGTCTCGTGTCGCCTAACGCCAAACTTTGTAGTTTAAAAAATAAAATACTTCGTCACGGTAAAACAAATAGCCTTTACGGAAACGGACCTTAATGTTTGATAAGGAGCTGTCGATCGACAATATCTCCCGTGTATCTATCTGCCTACATAATTCCTGACGTTATCACGTCTTCGAGATACGGTGCTCTCGATAAAATTGATGGTTTTACCAATTTCTGTTTTATTTTCTGAGTAGATCGCATCGGACGCATTTTTGGTAGCGGTCAACATGAACAGTAAGTTTTAATATTCTCAGTAATTAACGGCTTAGTTAAATTAAACTAAATTACCGTACTTGTTTAAGCATTTGATCATAGTTACTTAAAAGTTATGTAAATTCAAAAAACCTGACAAAGTTTCCGTTGTTTGCATGTTACATAACCTTAGACGTAACTTATTCGAAATTAAAATATAAAATATGATCATTATGGAACGCAGCTAGCTTTTTTAACTTCCAAATCTATACTAATGTTATAAAGCTGAAGAGTTTGTTTATTTGTTTGAACGCGCTAATCTCAGGAGCTACTGGTCCGATTTGAAAAATTCTTTCATTGATAGATAGCCCATTAATCGAAGAAGGCTATATACAGACTATATAACGTCACGCTAAGACCAATGAAAGCGGAGCACCAATAGATAATGTTTCAAAATCGGGTTTTTTTTCTCTTTTGAGAGCTTTCACTGCATGCGCTGCGGAAACCGTTAAAGTTTCGCTAAAGTAATGTATGAGAGAATTGTCCCATTTTAAAGATTCTAAAATAGTCCTCGACGGCATATGTCTATATATTAAGTTTGGCTCAATATAACGTTTTTTATGTTAAACAAATTTGTTCTAAAAAAAGTATTTTTTGTGAAGGTGTTTTTATAAAGATGATATAATCCTTATCCCAAACACCCAAATCACTTCAAGATAGACTTTGACAATTATTGATTTTTCTGGATTTCTCCAAGATCCTATCATCAGATCTTCATGTAAACAGGACCATTCGGGAAGTCTACCCTTTCGAACAAAAAAAAGATAAAAGAATTATCAGAATCGGTTCAAGCATTCTCGAGAAATCGGTGAACATACATAGATAAAAAATTATGGTCGAATTCATAAGTTCCTCTTTTGAAGTCGGTTAAAAAAGCGCGAGTTTGGTACCCTAAATAGTTCCCTAACATTCTATTATTCAAAATATTTTCACTTTCTACGTAAATGAAGAGGCGGGTAAAATTTTGCGTTATGCAAAGGTAACTATTCCACGCGGACCAAGTCGCGGGCAAAAGCTAGTATAATATAAATGACAATTTGAACAAAATAACGGTAAAAGTGTAATTCAGATAATTAGTTTTTCTTTTCTTTCTAAAACTATTTTTTACGGCAGGGTACAGTAAGAGTTGAATAATAGAAACCGTCACATACGGAAAAACGGTTATGCACTTTCCATACGACGTCATCTCTTTCTCTGTCTCTCTCTCTCTATCTCGGTCTTGTTTTATATTTACGGGAAGTTGCGTACGAATATCAAAAAAATTGCATAACGTCAGTGAGCTTCTGACACCTCCTATCTGACTATACACAAATTTTATAGGAAGAACAATAAACTGATTTATTTTCTCTTCGTGAGTTGTATTAAAAAAACTACTTGGTTTGTTTTCAAGGCCCCTTGAAAAATAGCTATTATTATGCCCTTTACTTTATTTTATGGAAGTACTATCGTCTGTCTTCGTTTTCGGAAGCGGACCTAACACCTAGTGTAATTAATAGAAGCGTTCGTCGATAGGTGAAAAATGTTTAGATAAAATTGTAATATCCAAAAAAAAAAGATAAAATTGTCCTAATGTACCTAAGATCGTAATCGTTTTCTTTCCCTACCTAATCGTTCGTAGCCTAAGTGGCTACGAACGCAGAGAACGTAGGTGAGCTCACGGGCTCAACCTTTTTTTTTTTATGTACGTCAATATATTATTTTGTATTGATTCCAGAAGCCTTGTGGCTCCTGTGTTGCGCGGCGGCGCTGGTCGGGGCCTCCGCATTCTCAATAAACTTGAGACAGAACCCGGAGACGCTGTGCATTGGCCAGGAGAACTTCCTGAGGATAGCCAGCATTGAAGATTGTTTCCACTACTTCCAGTGCTATGCTGGCCGCTCATATCTTATGCGATGTCCAGAAGAGACATGGTTTAACGAGGCAGAACAGGTTTGTTATTTTGACTTTTATTAAAATTAATTGTTTTTAGAGTTGTGGTTTTAGAAAACAAATAATTTTGAGATCGAAGCGGCGGTGTAATAGACCTGGTTATTGCTTTATAGGTTTGCGACTGGTCGGACCTACCAGAGCGCTGTGCAAAAGTTGAACCAGAACCAGAACCAGAGCCGGAACCTGAACCTGAACCCGAACCAGAACCCGAGCCTGAACCTGAACCGGAACCAGAACCGGAGATAGAACCAGAACAAGAGCCTGAGCCAGAATCTGAACCCGAAGAACCCGAACTCGAACCCATTGATTCTGAGGAGAACCAAGTAGAAGAACCAGCGCAGCCTAGTGATGAAGTTGCTGAAAACGATGAAGGGTCCGGAGAAGAATGGCAGGAGGATGCCGTTTGGCGTTTTGTTAAATCTTCTCGCGTAAGACAGGAAGAAGTTGAACAAGAAGACGATCAAGACGATGAAGACGAAGAAGGCACTGATACTGTGGAAAATGATAATGATGACAATGAGGAGGATGATGACGAGAATGAGGAAGAGGAAGAAGCTGAAAAACGCTCGAAGAGATCATTGAGACAAGAAGAAACTGAGGGTGATGATGAGAATGAGGATGATGAGGATGAGGACGAGGATGAGGAAGAAGTTGAAAAGCGCTCTAAGAGATCATTGAAACAAGAAGAAACCGAGGATGATGATGATGATGATGAGGAGGAAGATGAGGACGAGGAAGAAGTTGAAAAACGCTCGAAGAGATCATTGAAACAAGAAGAAACCGAGGATGATGATGATGATGATGATGAGGAGGAAGATGAGGACGAGGAAGAAGTTGAAAAGCGCTCGAAGAGATCATTGAAACAAGAAGAAACTGAGGATGATGATGATGATGATGATGAGGAGGATGAAGACGAGGATGAGGAAGAGGAAGAAGCTGAAAAGCGCTCGAAGAGATCATTGAGACAAGAAGAAACCGAGGGTGATGATGACGATGAGGATGATGAGGACGAGGATGAGGAAGAAGTTGAAAAGCGCTCTAAGAGATCATTGAAACAAGAAGAAACTGAGGATAATGATGACGATGATTATGATGACGAGGATGGTGTCGAAGACGAGGACGAGGAAGAAGTTGAAAAGCGCTCTGAGAGATCATTGAGGCAAGAAGAAACTGAAGATAATGATAACGATGAGGATGATGATGATGATGAGGATGATGTCGAAGACGAGGACGAGGAAGAAGTTGAAAAGCGCTCTAAGAGATCATTGAGGCAAGAAGAAACTGAGGATAATGACGACGATGAGGATGATGATGATAATGAGGATGATGTCAATGACGAGGACGAGGAAGAAGTTGAAAAGCGCTCTAAGAGATCATTGAGGCAAGAAGAAACAGAAAACGATGATGATGATCAAGAAGAGATTGAAGACGCAGTGGAAGAACTTGAAGCCGAAGAGGAAGAATTAAAAGAAAAGAGCTTCATTAAGAGGTTTTTTAAATTTTTCGCTTGAACCGGAATATAGCAGTCAAAAGCAGTTCCAGTAGGAATGCCAACTTGATTTGCTGAGTGAATAAGTAATTAATTTAATTTATTAATTTAGATGTTAGGATCACTTTGTGCAATTTTGTAAATATACTGTAATCAGTACGTATATACTATTTATTTTGTCCTAAGGACATGACTTTTTTTTNTTAAGAGGTTTTTTAAATTTTTCGCTTGAACCGGAATATAGCAGTCAAAAGCAGTTCCAGTAGGAATGCCAACTTGATTTGCTGAGTGAATAAGTAATTAATTTAATTTATTAATTTAGATGTTAGGATCACTTTGTGCAATTTTGTAAATATACTGTAATCAGTACGTATATACTATTTATTTTGTCCTAAGGACATGACTTTTTTTTATTGCCCTTGTAGGCAGACGAGCGCACGGCCCACCTGATGGTGAGTGGTTACCGTCACCCATGGACTTCAGCAATGCCAGGGGCAGAGCCAAGCCGCAGCCTACCGCTTAATACTCTCCACAAGCCTCGTTTGAAGAAAGACATCTCATAGCGCTCGGGAAACAACGTGGAGGGGAGCTCATTCCATAGCCGGATGGTACGTGGCAAAAAAGACCTCTGGAAACGCACTGTGGATGACCGCAGTGGCTCCAGGTAGTATGGATGAACCCTACTCCGATGGCGAGCGGTGCGATGGTAAAAACGAGATGACGGTATCATCTCGAACAATTCGTTGACGTTGCTCAACTACTCGATAATTGTCACTTCTAACATTTGTTGGTGACAAGGAGGTATTACGTAACTTTTACAAGGTGCTTATAGCTTCAAGTAAATTCTGGGTGCTTAGTGCGAGTTACGTTTCTCGATCGCGTAAAAGTTAACTCAAATTTGCATGGAGTTGGAACAGATTACCGCTAGGGGCGCTGTTTCAACACGCACACTGGTTAAAGATAGATATATATAAAATAGGCGATGGGTGCGCTACCTATTGTACCTTTGGGTAATTCTGATGTTATGTTTGCTCACGATAGACATTTAAAATAAACAATACACCAAACAAATATACAGAGTTTACTCTGTCAAGACAGCACGGGAAAAGGATCAAAAAAGTTATCTATGCAAATTTATTTTAAGTATGCTCCATTAGAAACGAAGAATTAATATAATCTATTCAACAAAACAATTTTTTAAACATTTTTTCCACTATTGAGTTCTGTTCACACTGCGAATGCTCCTTTATGTGTGTGCACATATTGTTGAGTTTTTGGTCTAAATTTTCAATCACAATGATGACTTGATGTGAAGACGGGATACAAAATCCAAGATTTTTTTCCATAAATCTGGTCTTTTTCATTGAATTTGCTTTCCGCAACTATCGCTCGATTAATATTCTTTATTTATCGTTTTACCTTCCGGAAAGAATTCAGAGTGCCCAATATTACGATAGTCAAAGAAAAAAGTCAAAATGACTTGGCATGGTTTTTCAGTTTTGTTTAAGTAGGAAGGCACCCTTCTGAAGCTTGTTTGCATGTCAAACACGTAACCCCACGTCTCGTCACCAATAACAATGGGTTTAATGAATGTTGGGTCGACATTTACTCGTTCTAGTATGTGCTCGGCGATTCTTATGCGGTTAAGTTTTTGGAGAAAATTCAGGTCTTTTGGGTCTAACCGAGCAGCAACATGTTTTATACCCTAGTAATTATTTATATATGGTACGGATCTACTATGGAGAAAGAAAGTTCGAAAAACTGATGTACTATTCAGCGTAGTTGATAAACGAATAATAAAAAAGCATTTCGTCTTCATACTAACCAGAGAATCAAAGTTTTTCGCCCACCATTACGTTCTGCATACGACTTTCACATTAACCCTGCTTTGCAAGACAAGGACAGAGCATAATTTCTATCTCAACCATAACCTTCACTTACATTTTCATTCCTTAACCTATACGTTTAGTTATCATCACGATACACTCGGTTTTAATAGTCTATTATTTTCTTAATTACGGCATTTGTATACATAAAACACGGTCGCACCCCACTTAATGCCAATTAGAGACCTTTACTGAAAGACTTGTACCAAGCTTCATTACAGTCGGATGAATTACGAACACACAGGGAGTGCTCCGAGGAATTGTTTGATTGCATCATCTCGTTTTACCATCGCACCGCCCGTCACTGGAGTAGAGTTCATTCATATTTCCTGTAGCCACAGCGTTAGTCCACAGTGCGCTTCCAGAAACCTTTTTTACCACGTACCATCCAGCTTTGGAGTGAGCTGTCCTTCTTCCACATGTCCTTCTTCAAACGAGGCTTGTGGAGAGTACTTAACGGTAGGCAGCGGCTTGGCTCTGTCCCTGGCATTGCTGAAGTCCATGGGTGACGGTAACCACTCACCATCAGGTTGGCCGTATGCTCGTCTACCTACAATGACAATTAAAAAAAAACACCGAGGACGAACACATAATTAAACCTTCTGTTTCTATATGTAGGTCATTAATGGAAAAAAAACGACGAAAACATTTTTTTAGCAATTTATTACATCATTATTATACAAAATAAATCTCAAATACAATAATAATCATAAGTATAAGTAACACAACCGAAGCAAAACGTTAACCGGACTTGAGAGATGTCTGACGGCCGCCTTCTGCCGACCCTAAATGCAATGAGGGGCTTTGAAGATACAAAACTATTTCATTGTGTGTTAGCGAACTCTACTCATCGATAATATTGAAAACAGAGCATGTAGTAGTAATGAAGTATTAAAAATACAAATACAAAAAAAGGAGTACGAGTGGAGCACAGTTTTAATTATTTATCATCATCATTATCATTTTTTAAATAGAAACTGTCATACTGGGTAATTTAGAAAAAAAAAAGTCAGCAGTATTATGTCAATCGATGAGGATATATAAAAAAAAAAAGATAGCTAAGTTAACCTAAGGCATACTCGGCAAACAGTGCCATATATCAAATACACCGTGGTCTACCTAACGCACAGTTTATATAAATAGTAGCAATGAGTAGATATGTGATGTGTTAAAAATATTACATTATTATTTTATGTAAAACGTGCGACTAAATAACGTCGTTTTAGCGTATCCAATTTGTGCATGACGTAACGACAGTCGCATACAACTCCTACCGACTAAAGCGAGCAATAAGTAAATTACATGTTTGTATAACTAGGATAATAAACAAATAATCGTAGTTTGAACATTACTCGGCGGATGTTGTCGACGGACGTCGCGAGACAACCCTATTTGGTGTTTGGCGCTACTCGACAACACCTGACGGTCGTATCAAAAAATATCTCTATTTATCGATATCGATAACCTATCGATATGTCACATCCACGTTCGACTAAAAACTCCGATTAAAAAAACATCTACTAAAGTACTTTACAAAATTTTCAAAATCATAATAATGTGCATATAAAATTATACAGACAGAATAGGGTTGTAAGGAATAAATATAAAAACAATTATATACAAAACAAGCAAAGTCGTGGATATCACATTATCGATAATATTATATTTACCAAAGACACAATTCCAACGAACAAATCCGCATTAAACGGCTACATCGCCTAGTCCTTACCGCGGCTATATGATAATATCACGAGAGCGAATACATAGTTAGGTACATAACGTTAGTTAGTAGAAAACGATTGTTCCATTCGATTAACTATAGATTTAAAGCGTGCCCTTAAAATTATTAGTTACATCAAATCCATTGACATTCTCGGTAAAAAAGTACGAAACAGCTGCTGATTTACAAAATACTAATCTAATCGGGAGACATTCATTGTGTCTCGCGCGTCTATCGGGACTTACACGAAACGCGAACAAACAACATCGACACGGCATTTCTCAATACTACTGAACACTTATCGATATCTCACAGCAAGAATGTTGTCGATTAGAGTCGGGCTTCGACTATCGATAGAAATGTATCATCGACCTCGATCCCGCGTCTCGCGTCGCGATCGGTCGCGCCGGACGCGCAGTGTACAGATCCAACAAGTGCGAAAAGGCTGATCGATCAAAACAGTCCGAGATCTTTCTTCATGTTAGTCTGTTTCCAGGCCGGCAGAACCGCGAATTCTTCTTGAGTCATACCAAAGGCCTCCTGCAATTATTGAAAAAAAATGTGATAAATTTCGTCTTTAAACGTTAGTTTAATTATTAATCTGACAACCGTACCCTGTGACTCGTGTTAGATTCTAGTCTTGGTAATTGTTAAACATATTTCACAGTTGATAATTAAGATTCGTTGTAGTTTTTACGTGTGTCTGTGTCATTTACAAGAAAATCCCAACTTAAGTAACAACTAAATTAGTATAAGTTTTTATTTACACTACACTTTAAGGTACACTTTAGACACATTGGTACATTAGTTTCACGCTCGAAGTTATCGATAAGTATTACTGAGGGCAGACGCTACTGTTGGATAAAAACAATTATGAGAGTGAAGCTACTAGAAGTATTCAGTGGGGCTGGGCAGCTTTTGGTAAGCTTCGTCGAATTTTCTCGTTCTCCATTCCGCAAAACCTAACGACAAAAGTCTACAACCAGTGCATCCTAGCCGTCATAACCTATTTAGCCGATACGTTGACACTTAGGGCAGAGCCGTTCCGATACTCGGTGTTTTTCTGAGAGATCGTAAACGAAACGAAGTCAATCGCATATGAGTGAAAGTTGCCGACATAACTCAACGGAAGCAAACTGAAGTGGCAATGAGTGGTCATATCTGTCGCAGAACCGATAAACTTTGGGGTAGACGAATTCTGGACTGGAGACTGCGGATCGGGGTAAACGTAGTGAAGGAAGCCCAGTAACAAACAAGGTGGAGGAACGAAGGCCTACCTACCCTACCTACATCCAACAGTGGAGTAAAATAGGCTGTTAATGAGGATGACATTGAGACAAGCTTTTTTTTTTATTGCCCTATAGGCATACGGCCTACCTGATGGTGAGTGGTTACCGTCGCTCACCGTCGTCTACCGTTGAATACTCTACAGCTTGGACTGACATTTGGTGTTTGATTAACTTACGTATTCAAATACATCAGTTCACACTCCCATTCTTGTTCGGACCAACACAATAAGTTACTTAAATATGCAACATTAACTATTTAGGGGTTCATAGCGTTTAATTGTTTCATTTCATAAATCTATTTCGTTTTTGTTTCTTGAAAAGTGAACGTGTAAGAAGAATGCTGACTTATTACAGTGAACAATTGACATCATTTCCAGATAGAACCTATAATTTTTCTAGAATCACAACGACCAGCTAAAAGGACGAGTTGCCAAAGGTCCGTTAACATGTCGACAAAAAAACGCGAACCGAAACTAGCGAGTTATCGCCAGTCGTCATTATTTCTAGAATCACGACGACTAAAAGGACGTGTTGCCAAAGGTCAGTAATCGGATCGACAAAAAAAATGATGTGTGTGTGAGGAAGTCACACACGGTAGAAGTGAAACTTATAAATAAGATATAGATATATATACATATACTGACTATCCCACTACACAGGAACATACATATGGACAATGTTTAGTAGACGATAGTGGGGATGCTACGAAGAGTCGTACAAAGAGGAGACCGAGAGCATCCAATGTGTTCTATCTCGTTCTCTCGCCGGCTGAATCCTATAATCCTATACATTAATGTGTTTGTGTCTCTATGGACTTATTTTTTCGTTTCATCGAGTTTGAAATCACAACGATTCTAAAGAAGTTTCACATCAAAAACGTGTACGAAACGAGCGAGCTATCGCCAGTCGCCATTTTTTCAAGAATCACAACGACCGACTAAAAGGACGACTTGCCAAATGTCCGTTAACGGAGTGACAAAAAAAAAACGTGTACGAAACGACGAGCGAGCTATCAGCACTTCATCGAGCACAAGGTTACCGTGAAGTCGTGCGCCGAGAGGTGCCGCTCGAGGTGATGCGGGTCGACGTGGTCGGGCAGCGGGCGGCGCTGCAGCGCGGCCAGCGGCAACTCGGCGCGGCTCGACAGGCGCGTCAGCTCCCGCACCCCGCACAGTACCTCCCCCGCCTTGAACCCGTGCTGCAATGTACAGGTGCCCCTTTACCGATGTGCGCTTTTTTTACAATGTGCATTTCCTTAAAATCTATACTAATATATAAAAGATGTGTGGTGTCGTGGGACACCGGATAGGAACGAAGTTCCTTATTATAAAAAATATTAATTTTAAGTTCTATTCGAAGCATAAAGAAAAGAAAATAAAACTGGAGAATTTGCAACAACCCACGGTCATTCGGTAACGTGCGAACTTATTGTAGTACACTTAATTCACGTTTTTTGCATAAGAGTTAGTGTATTGCGCAAACGAACGCTCTGAGATCGTGGTCAATGAATGATAAAAAATATGTTATTTTTTGTACGTTATTACAAAGTTAAGTCGTACACCGTGTGCATTACTAATTTGTACGTTATTACAACGTTAAGTCGTACACTGTGTGCATTACTAATAAAAATCTTACGTTACGGACGTTTTTTCCCGGTTAGGGTACCCCTCCGCATCGTCCCATAAGGAACTTCGTTCCAAATTATACAGTGGTTTTTACGGATGTTCCGTTATTACTACTGAACCATGCATCCGATTGACTTGAAACTTGATATCCATGTAGAAAATACATGTACTTAATGGATAGGCTAATATTTATATGAGTGGTTGGACTCCAGAATAATAATGACAATAAATAAGAAGCGGGCGAGTATGGCTAGTATTTTATATGTTCAGTGCAAGTTATTTCACAAAGCTTACAAGTCTTTCCTTTTTTTAAATAAAAAAGTAGGTTTCGTTTTTAGACACAAAGAAACGAATGAGTGAAGTTGTGTGATTTGTTTTATTTTGTCTATTTAGTGTTTAAATGCATAATAACGGTGGTTTAGTATTTGTGAAAGTGCACAATTGTGGTAAAATGAAGCAAAACTGCTGGACGTAGCTTCTTGGGTCCTCCAAAAAGTTCACTGAAAAATTCTCAGTAAAGGATCACCATTTTACTGAGATTATATTTGATCACATGTCATCTCATTTATAAATTTAATTACTTTTCAATCATTTATGTTATGTTGCGATTAGTTTCCTTCGAATTTTATTATTCATAAACTGTAAATAATTAAAACGGCGAATTATAAAAATCTTATTACTTGACGCTGGCTAATGCACAAACCGTGCCGGAGCCAAAAAATTAAGAAGAAGAAAGCATTATACAGTATCGACCAACACCAATCAAAACAATAAATATGTTTTCAAAGCATTAAATCGTATATACACAATGATGATGCGTCTTAAATTATTATGTGATAAATTTACATTTTATTTTACACTTAAAGATATTTTATTTATTTTTAATCTTATATACATGTATGAATATGTGTGTGCATGTACCCATACATATGGAATATGTATATTATGTTGCAGGGTTTTCGTATATACCTATAAATACAGTATTGTTACTGTGAAAGATGATTTTTATTAATATTGTAAGACACATACTCCGTTCTTGTTTTTTTCCCTCACCGCTTATGTAATAATGATAGGTGTTAGGAATAAGACCGAATTTTGTTTCTATTGTGTATTATTTTTTACACTATTAAATTTTCTCATCATATTGTGATCAGTATCTTAGAGATTTCGTGAAGCACATAATTAATCCGTAACATCTCATGTAAACGACACGTCACAGAACCAATTCCATTGCTGTGTCCTGTCCATTGCTGCCCGGACCTTTACAGTTTGCTATGACGTGCTAGTATCCAGCAATGTACTATCGAATATACGTACATTTATTGGCTTCAGAAAATTTCTATAGTGTATTGTAAGCACGATTACAATTCATGATGATACTTTATTAAAATTGATAATTATTTATATAGTTTGAAGTTTATGTCCACCGTGTCTTATAAATAACATCCATATTCGTTAGTGGAACGTTGCCTTTTACCGTATCAATCTTAATATAGACAATTACAATGTTAACCCACACCGAATGTTTATTGCAGAGAATAAAACTCACAGCAATGTTAGCGTCGGCGGCTTCGTCGTGATGCTCCCAGGTGTCGAAAAGGTCGGTGAAGGCCTGCGGCTCCAGCCCGGCCGCGACCACGCGCAGCTCGGCGGGGGGCGCGGTGGAGGGCGCGGTGGGGGGCGCGGGGCGGCGACAGTACGCGGCGGCGGTGCGGAGGGCGGCGCCGCGCACGGCCTGCCACCGACCTGCGAACGCTCCCACACCTGGAATTGATAAACAAGCAACATTTTTAATACGCTTTTATTAGCTTCATACGTATGTTGGTATGTAACGGAATATTTGAACATTATTTTGACCCCCTTCAAAAGGTCGGATTAAGTCAAAATTTACTTATCAAGGACTGATGACAATTCAATATTTTAAACAGTTAGACCCGTTATTTACTTTCGGCAGTCAAAACAATAAATTTATTTGAGCGTCTCCCTTTTTTCGCTTATCAAATTGGAAGCTGTTGTATTTGCCTAAATGTACAGTAACGAATAATTTATGAAAACATAAGTTTTCTATACTAATATTATAAAGAGGAAAGATTTGTTTGTTTGTTTGTATTGAATAGGCTCCGAAACTACTGAATCGATTTGAAAAATTCTTTCACTGTTGGAAAGCTACGCTATCCGCGGGTGACATAGGCTATATTTATAATATTAAAAAAAAATATAGGGATCCTTACTGAAACTCGAATAATGTAACCCAATGTGTAAAAAAATTACCTAAAATTCTTTACCTACCCAAGCGAAACCGAGGCGGGCCGCTAGTTTTTTAATAAATTTATTTTCTATTTTTTAGTTGGATTTTCTTTATAAGAGTGTTTTTTGCTTTTTTTTTAAACTATTATTTATTTATATTGTCTTAAGAGTCGTGGTGACGTCAAATCGAACGATAGAAATAACAAATGAATATCTTGTGGAGATCATGTTCGTCTTACCGTTGTTGATCTCTGCGGGTTCAAGTTCACCGTCTTCACCGCGAGGCCACCATCCCTGCCATAACCACACGTGAAGACCGTCGTCCAACAGGAACAGAGCTGCCAATAATAATAACGAACCTTAGGGCTTGGAGTGAACACCGAATGTACACAACGTGGTTTTTTTTTATTGCTTAGTTGGGTGGGCGAGCTCAAGGCCCACCTGATCGTAAATGGCGCCACCTACCTAGAGATATAAGTTCTAAGGTCTCAGTATAGTTACAACGGCTGCCCCACCCTTCAAGCCGAAACGCATTACTGTTTCACGGCAGAAATAGGCAGGGTGGTGGTACCTACCCGTGCGGACTCACAAGAGGTCCTACCACCGGTAATAAGTGTGGCTAGTGGCTGGCAGTAATCCGGACAAACATAATGTGATGTGATCAGAACAATAGTTACCAGGTTGCGAAGCGGAATACAACTCCTTTTGCTCAAAAGGGAAGGGTGTCACCAGCTGCTCGTGCCGCAGCGGAGACAACACCTCGTTAGCCTCGAACTGTCCGCTCGCGTCCGTGAAGTGGAACAGGCGCGGCGTGACGTCACCGCCCGCCTCCCGCCCGCCGCTCAGCACCGAGTTGTAGTACTGCTTGTTGGAGACGCCCAGACCCTCCAGCACCTCCTTGGGCTCATCACCTTCTTTAACCTCGCTGATCTCCAGCTCGCCGCCGAACAAGTAATCAGACTTCCTGGCGATCAGCTTGTTGGCGAGTTCGATGGCGATGTTCTTCGTGTGCTTGAGGCTGCGCGCTCCGTGCCAGATGTACAGCCGGCCCTTCTCCGTGTCGACCAAAAGCAGCGAGCCGCGGCTTCGAAGTTGCCGCACGGAGCAGGGCACTTGAAGGAGGTACGCTTCGTTCGACAGATTGCCCCGAGTCACGAATAATCTGTATCGGCTCTTATCGACTCCGCGCTTTCCCTGGTATATGACCAAGTTCCCTTGGAACAGGTTCAGGAAGGCGGGAGGTTCGTTGCCTTGGGCGACGCGGACTTGCGGCCCCTTCTCGCGGTCCAGCTCGACGGTGAGCAGAGCCGCCGCGCCTTTTTCGTTGGGAGACGCGTCCTTCCCCTGCCAGCAGAAGTAGGCGCATCGGTCTCGGCCGGTCACGTTGTGTTTCGACGGCTTCCCGTTCAGCTCTCGGCCGGTGACGGTGATCTGGTATTCCCAACGAATAATGTAGCTGTCCCCGGAGAAGAACTCCGGAATCTCGGCTTCGTTTTCGACCTTCTGATAATCGTATTCCCGCACGAGCCACTTGCAAACGGACTTAGTTCTGATGTCGTAATGTCTCATGTTGTCTTTGTCGTAGTAGTGCGTCCCGCGACCCAGGTGAGATCCCTCTAGAACGAGATCCGGGTCCTGGTACTCGTTGGACCACATCTCCTCGGCATCGCACGGAGTTATTTCGGCGGTGTTCGTTTTGTTCTCTTGGGTCTTGACCCGAATTACTCGGGTGTAGTCCGGCCAGTCGAGGAACTTCTCTTTGAACAGAATCGTTTCCATGTGTTGGGTGACTTTGGACAGTATCGCCCACTCGGGTCGGGTTTTGGACGTTTTGGCGGTCGCGTCGATCTGTTCGCGTGCGCCCTGATACATTGCGGCGTTCAGAGGGTTAACGTGGCACTCCTCGTAGTTGTAGCCGTCGTCGTACAGCTCCTGGGCGAGCTGGGCCGCGCGACGTCTGCTCTCGAGGGGCACGTTCTTGCCGTACCATATGTACATTTCGGAACCGAAATCGAATACGATGACCTTCGATTGGTTCAGCATCGCGATCCTCGGCATCTGGCCCCAGTACTCCTTGATCGGCACCAGCTCGTCGTCCAGCACCTCGTAGCACATGTTGGTCTGGACGATGCACGACTCGAATATTTCGTCTTCGTCGGGGTGTCCGGTTTCGGTCGGTTTGTAATCTTCGATGTCCTCGGTGACGCCCAGCATTGTCCAGAATTGGTTCCAATGTTTGTTGTTGTAGTTCTTCGATTGCTCGTCGATTTTCGTGATGCTCGCGGCGTTCTTGCATCCGAGATCTTTTGTGTTGAGGATGTGCTGGGCCACGTCCATGCTACGATTTCTGAAAAAGGAAATTATTCATTTCAATACAACGATACAAGTATATACGAGTATATAGTAAGATATAAATTAATGTTGTTGTTAATGTATATTTGTATCACATCGATAGACCCGTAAATGATCCCCCCTATGGTTCGTGGATTGCAACACATATATAAATATACATATAAAAAAAAAAAAACTTAGGTCTGTTTGTTCGTGTTCTATACGTCGCTTTTAATTGACACGATTCGTCCAGACTCATTAATAAATAGTAACTGTTTTTTTAATTAGTGCAAATTATCAAAAAAAATATACGTAATAGGTAAGAGAGTGTCAAGAGAGTGTTAGCTATGAATGTGGAAGGATATAGAAGGAAAGGTAGACCTAAAAAAAACTGGATGGATTGCGTGATAGCCGATATGTGTTAGAAGCGAGTGAGCGAAGAAATTGTGTATGATAGAGGTGTATAGAAGGAGAAAGCATGTTGCGCCGACCCCAGGTGACTGGGAGAAGGGCAGGAGAATGACGATATTAAAAGAAGACACGAACCTTTCAATGACGTTAGCGTATTGTCCAATATAGAGGAACAGCTGGTCCGCCGAGATGAGTATGAAGCAATCACCTCGGTTGATGTTCGTGTGAACAGGCTCCACGAGTCTTGTCTAAAGGAAACACTTATTTTTTAATTGAATAAATACACAATTATACCGGTAGCTAACAAAGAACTCAAGAGATATTTTCAGGAAACGTTTATATATGTATGTATATACAAGTTCCGAGCAAGAGCATACGGTCTGTTGGTCTATCGAGCAATTTACAAACTGGTGACCTCGGTGTGATATGAACAAACAGCCTTATGATTATAATATACTTATAAATATCTTTATATATAGCTGTTTTCGTCACGGATTACTGATTCGTGGGAGAAGTAGACAGGACGGCGGAATCTACTCTTGCAGCCTCACAATTGGGATTTTTGATGATGAAATATCGATTTTTTTAATCGATTTTTTTAATCGATCGCTTCATTCAATGTATTCACCATCTTTGTACCTATTGGAGTCGCAAACTTCATCGACTGAGATGAGATCGAGAGATGTACCTGCACCCGTCGCCTGCCCTTGACGTGGAGCAGCATGAGCGCGCGGGTGCCGTGCGGGGGCGCAGGCCCGGACGCCGCACTGCGCAGGGCGACGTTGGCGAAGTCTTCCTTGCTGGCGAGTGCCGCCAGAGCTTCGGCTGCTAAGCCCACGTTTGCCGTCACTGGAAATTATGTTATTATTAAACGTTATCTTTATGACCAAATAGAAACATTCAGAAATCGTGCGCCACCTACCATATATACAACCAATACAATAGATTCACTCAAACGTATGAAAAAAAGTCATTAAAATTTACTAAAAGTCCCTAAAAGACATTAAAATAGGTCCAGCAGAATTATTATACTAAAAAACGCAAAACTTTAAGGTAGTGCTACATAATGTTTCGTTACATTATTGGTAAAACTTTATTTGAACTAAAACATAATTGTTTATTTCTAAGTGGCGATTACAAACAAGCTGCTTTGCATTATTATATTTATATCTATTTATATACATGTCTAATGTAATATATTTAAAAATGCAAGTTATAACTAAGGCATTTAACCCGACGCTGACAAGAGTCCCTAATTAATCATCCGGGAAAACGCGTATCTTCCATTCCCTTACCATCCACCTCCCTAGCTTCCTAATTCAAAATGGAATTTTCTTTGTCGAATTCGGAATGGAATTTTAAATTTGTGTGTTGGCCAACGTGTGATTGATTTCCTATTATCAACAATCGATTACTGTCAATATCCGTAATTAATCAGATAAATGACATGAATGTTCACTTTCAAAATGTGCTGCAAATAATAGCGTATAAGGTTTAGAATTGAACGTACCCTTCTCCTTGATAAGCTGTTCCCGTATATTGGTGGAGGGGGGCGGGACGTACTCGTCGCGCAGGTCGGTGCGCGCGGCGAGCGCCCTCAGCGGGTTCCTGGAGGCGGCGTGGCGACGCTCGCGTTTGGCACGACGACTCCATTCATTGGCCAACCTTTGGCACAAACATTAAACATTATTTATTTATTTATGTACACACAGAAAAAAAGACATAGTACAGAGTAATAGGAAAATTATGTACAAAGGCACTGCTTATTTCTTTAAGAAAAACATTACTGTCATATAAAGCAAGGGGTAGACTTAATGCTATTAAAACAAATTTGTTTCTTATGATATTGGATTAAGAGCTATGTGTATCGCCAACCTCAAATCGAAACGGCCCATATAAACACAATCGCGGTGATGTTTGTGTGTATTCCCGAAATGTTCTTCCGCAAATAAAATATCTCGAATAATTGTGGTAGCAGAAAGCTTAAACCATGGTCACCTTCGCTGGTGGTCATATGTGTTTATTCGTTTGATCTATTTATAGTTAAAACAGTGTCTACATATTTTTATAGCGAATAAGTACCTAATTTGTCCACTAAAAAAAATACTTATAGACTACCATTTATCATAATCATAATTATGAAACATGTTTTGGATTTAAACGTAGATGGAATCGCAAGACAAACTAAGTGTTGTGCAACTAAGTATCACACTTACAATTGCCTTGAGCCGCTATCGATGGCGTCTAGATCGACGTCCACGGCGTCAACGGTCTTCTCCTGTTGCTGAAGAGGAGCGAAGAACGCATGGAAGGTCTCATCGTCTGCCCGTGGCACTCTAACTGGGCAACCCGACTTTTCTGCACCGGGAGATTCATCCTCTGAAAGAAAAATCAATATTGCAATAACATCTCCTAATTAAATATCCGATTCAGGCGACGAGGCAACGCAATGCCAGCGTCGCCCTAAGCATGTCCTATTCGATCCCCGATCCACCCTCGGAGCTTTTAAGCACTTCAAGTACCGATCACAGTTCTTGTTGAATTCAAACGTGCAACCTAGCCTATATACACAACCCACTAAGTTTCTCACCAGGTCTTCTAAGTGGGTCGTAATTCCTCTGGTAGAGTCAGCGAAGCACTGCCCTTGTTAGGGTCAGTGTTAGCCATTCTCTCAGGTTGAGCCTGTGAGCTCAGCGGTTAGTGCGTATTTGCAATAGCCCTTTAGGCTTCTAATGCGATTAAGTAGCAAAAACATTAAGCCAAGATCAAGCGACGCAAACAAACGCGACTGTTTAGAAAGATCTATTTTTTTTATTGCTTAGATGGGTGGACGAGCTCACAGCCCACCTGGTGTTAAGTGGTTACTGAAGCCCATAGACATCTACAACGTAAATGCGCCACCCACCTTGAGACATAAGTTCTAAGGTCTCAGTATAGTTACAACGGCTGCCCCGCCCTTCAAACCGAAACGCATTACTGCTTCACGGCAGAAATAGGTAGGGTGGTGGTACCCACCCGCGCGGACTCACAAGAAGTCCTACCACCAGTATAAAAGTATTAGAGAAACAAGAAACACTCACTCTCTTCGGCTCTACTGCTAATACTCTCGCTGACGGAATGACTCCTCTTGAAGGATTCTCTGTCGATTTGCACCGGTTCCTTGGGTTTCAGTTCAACGGCTGCAGCACTGACTACAGCGCACGAGGCCGACCTGAGCGGGCCAGATGGGAACCCGTTTGTTGGTGACGATGGCTGTTTGCGAGATCTGTATAAGATTTTTTTTATTACTGGAGTTCAGCAAAACTGTTATCGGATCAGCCAGAGGTAGCTTGTACCGCACTATTACAGACTCCTCCTCCGTGCGTCGTGTTCCTCAGTGCTGAGGGTCGTGACCTTTACGGAATACATACGCATACGTAAAAGTTTTCTTGGGAAAATTGCTAGTGGTGGGTTCCCGCGTCCTTCCACAGCAGAATTTCAGAGGCGATTTAGTTCCTCTGGGCTACTGAAGCCCTAGTTCGGGTTAGTTGACCGCCGCCCGTTGCTCGGCGTTATATTTTTACGGCCGGGTAGGTGGCATACCGACGCTAAACCTCCCAATTATTACAGATAAATTACAAATAAATCACAGACTATTGCGGCACACGATGAATATAAATCACAACCGTTTTTTCCTCCGTATATTGCGTACACATTTTGGTAATCACAAACATTTTAAAATTTCATTTAAATCTGACGTGTGACAATACTTTGTAAAAGTACGGAGATTACGCAATTGAGAACAATCTTTAATGTAATTTGAAAGTAGTCATTTAACAATCGGTGATAAAGCACGTTCCAGTCGTTACGATATATAAAAATTTTCTTAGTACAGAGTTACATTTTAAATATGCGGACATAATATGCTGTTTAAAACTTCTTTTGTTTCTTTATAGGTTTAACAAATAGCTAAATAGGTCAATATTTAGCTGGTAGCTCAGTTTTATATATATATATATTATATATTCTATTATTATTTATCAGGTACTAGATTTCTAAAAGACACATGAAGAATTTGTCTATTTCTAATATTTGGGAATGACGGAGTTGAATTCCATCCCACACATTACGGGAATCTTTAGTCATAGTTATGAAATCATTGGTATGCCGAAAACAAAATTTATAATAGACCAATACGTAAATCTGAAATAGACTTGTAATTCAACGAGACGGATAATTTAATTTCTGTCCGTACAAGTTTTACATTTTTGTTTTTATCTGCCGCCGGGAGATCGCGATTACCAGTTTTAAGAGTAAGTAAGAGTCTACAATGCAATCAAGGCTTAGATTTCTCAAAAATTAATAAATTCATGTTGAAATATATATTTCTTTAGGATTTACTGGTGACCCGAAGGCCTTTCCAGTTTGACAAGGACAGGTAGACGAGTAAGGGCTCAGCCAAAAGTGGTTGTGATGTCTACAGATAACCATGAGGTTCGTAGATTCGTCCAAATGTCTAACGAAGAAAAAAATTTAATATTTTTTAAAAATATATTAACATTATTGCAAAGACAATTAAAGTTATAATAGCGTGCAAAATTCAAAATCTAAACGTCTTAACTAACTCTTTAACGGTAATACATATTATATTGTACTGTAAGAATTTTATAAATCTTATTATCAACATTTATAAGTTACTAAGATCGAACGTCATCTATTGTTTTTCAATCAGGATCTGTAACAAGTTTAGCTGTCCCTCAAAAAGCTTCAACCTGAATGCGATTCGAAAATATAATAACCGTTACTTATTCTATAATGAGGAAATATAGCAGGGCTAAATAGCTTTGTTGGCCAAAGTAAGGAGGAAGTTCCCGAATGTAGCTGCAATAGCCCTTTAGGCTACAATCTATTAGGTATGGGGGAAAAAGGAGGGAGTTTCGAATAGGGAATATGACCTTTTGGTCACTCAAACATACTCCACATCTGCATATGCTATATCCAACCAGCAAGCAACTGGTTTTATGGACACGAGTCTCAGAATTTCACTGAATGGTTTTCAGTTCTATAGGAACTCTGTTATATTAAAAAAGGTGGAACAAATTCACACACTCTAAATAAATTTTATATTAACGTTCCGTACCTGAACTTGTTCGGAGGCGGTATGCCAGGTGACGCAACTGCCATTGGTGATGGTATCGTCGGAGGAGTCAGCGGTGGTGTGGTCGTAGCGACCTTGTCTCGTTCCAGACGGCCAGCCACCGTGAACATCGTAGCATCGTTCTGGGGAACTCTCTTGCGCCATCCCTGAAACAAATCCCGATATTTTTTCATTATTAGATTGACGAGAACGTGGCTCTAACGCATTGGGGAAGCTGGTTTTTCTCGCACATAGATTCTGTTGGTTAAAAGGTCGTACTAGCATGCTTTAGTCCTCGCCTCGAAAAAACCCTGTATTGGGTACTTATGTCATAATTTAGAAAGAAATCATTTTAAAAATATCTTGTTATCCACAATGGGTATAATGGGTTACGCCTGTTAACTTTATAGCGGTGAATTTATCTAGGAAAAACAAAAGAAAGAAAGGATTGCACAGATTCAGACTGTACGTGATCATAAATTACTTTACGTACGATGAAAATATATTTTTTTATAATTTTTTTTGTCAGAAAACGGCATTTGGTTCTTTTGTGCGAAATGGGTTAAAGCGATATGTTAATAACGAAATATTTGTAGTAGGTAATCAATTACATTTTGTTATGCTTGTTCCACAGAAATTCAATGTTTAATATGTGTCCTCGAGACGGAATCAAACTGCTGGATATTTTTTTGTAGCTTTAGTTTTAGATGTGGAACGACTGTTATGAATGGCCTTTGTTGATCTCCGAGAGTGCGGGAGATGCAATAGTGGACGTTGATGACGCGCTGATGGTTCAAGTGTTAAGACTGAAGTTGTTCCTTCAGGGTCACCAGTTTATAGTGATAGCAAACGAACGGAAAGATCTTCTACAAAGAAGGCCACATTGTTTGGTTAACTGACGGTTCTAATGTGGTTTTTCGAAACTTGTATGCACATAAAAAGTTTTTATAAAGGATATCGTTAGCGAGAGTCAGATTTATTTCCAATATTCTATTCTATCTATTTGTTCTATGACAGGCACCGAGCAAACAAATCTCTAATTTTATTCTGAATGTTTCTAAATTCTTGATACAAATAAAATTGTTTGGTGGCATCATTTTAACTTTAATTATCGAACAATTGATGGGATTGGGGGGAATTCTTTCATGAAAAGAAATAGTTCTAAAATTAATCACAAAATGAATTGATATATAATAAAAAAGCGTATTAAAACACACAAACACATACATAGACAGAATTGAACAAAAAAAAATCGTATCCTTGAACTTTTAAATATTTATGTGCAGGTTAAGGATATATCTTTTAGCGCAATTAACGTTATTTTGTACGGCCCAGCATAATAAACATTGGAAAGGCGAGTATTCGGAGGTCGTACAATGGTTGCGGGTATTCGAAGCAAACAAACCATACGAATATTAACATTTGCGCAATCTCGTATTGTTTATGAAGACTTGCGATGTTTTGAAGCTATTTTGTTACGAAGAGGCAAACGAACTCATGCTACGGGTGGTGTTAAGCTAATTATTGGTGGTAGGACCTCTTGTGAGTCCGCACGGGTAGGTACCACCACCCTGCCCATTTCTGCCGTGAAGCAGTAATGCGGTTAGGTTTGAAGGGTAGCACAGCCGTTGGTAACTATACTGAGACCTTAGAACTTATATCTCAAGATGGGTGGCGCATTTACGTTGTAGATGTCTATGGGCAGTAACACCAGGTGGGCTGTGAGCTCGTCCACCCATCTAAGCAATAAAAAAAAGGTGGTATAGGGCGTATTGAGCCAGAATAGACACCACCTTTTCAGCTTATTTCTGCCACGAATCAGTAATACATTCCGGTTTAAAAGGTGCAATAGCCATTAAACAAGATGATTTTCTAAGACAAGTATTTCTGTGTACAAAGTTTTCTTAGAATCCGAAGTTGACTAATGCCGAATGACTCACGGAAAAACGTATGCACTTTTCGTAATGGATATTAATTAAACTATATAAACGCCATATTACATTATTAAAACTCTATGGTATAATTAAGGTAATTGTCATCTAATCTTTATTCTTGATGAACTTTTTTTGAAGTACACAATATGTTTCTTCTGTTAAGGTACATTCGCGCATTGGCAAATGCAACGATGCCAATAATAGTGTTTTTGGCCGGGCGAACTGTCAGCCCAGCTATTGCTATGTCACAAGAGCCCATTGACATTACAATGTGTAACTCTTTTTTTATGTTTGAGAGATTACTGGTGGCCCGGATGTTTTTCGAGTTTTACCAGGCCAATTAGGCGAGCAAGGGTTCAGCCAGTACAGGGGTGGGATTTGCTAACAGCTACCGAGCGCCTCCAAACGAGACCTAACAATTCAAGAGTAACGCGAATGAATCTACTACCGGATCGGAATCGCGACCCGCTGAGAAGATCGGGCGAGAAACTCAGCGGTCTGATTGAGGTTAGGTTGCACGTCGAACTCTTTGCCGAGTTCGACGAGTACGTTTACTGGGTGTGTAATTCTCGATAGCATTGTATATCATTTCAACCTGTCAAAGCGGGCAGAAACCGACCGAATAGACAAGCCAACAATATCTACACCCTAGCATCTATCGGTATATTATCTTTTTTACCCATAGTAGTATAGTGTGGAAAGATAGTATTACCTGCGACGCCGTCTCCAATTTGTTTCTTCTGTCAGCAAGAATATTAGGTCCTAATTCGTTTTCGTCGACTTGAACCTTTTTCTTTTCATCTGCGACAGCGTTCAGAGATTCCTGCAAAAAAAAAACAAATTTATATGTTTATCCTTCGTACCCGAGCTATCATTTTTATTAATACGCTTTTATTAGCATCAGACGTATGTATGTTAGTATGTATGTAACGGAATCTTTGAACATGATTTTGACCCCCCTCAAAACGTCGGATTAACTCGAAATTTGGCATACTTATTCAGGACCGACGAGAATTCCTTCTTAAAAAAAATGAAAAAAATTAAATTCAACTAAAAAATGTAAAAATAAATAAATAATAGTTTAAAAAACTAAATGCATGCAATGCATGGTATCAGTAGTTATATTTATAAACAGATATGAGTAGAAGGGTTATTTTGATAATATCCTGAAAAGCACCTACGCTTTTTTTTTACAATTAAATATTTTTTCTTACACTATTTTTAATTCAAATTTATTAAAATTGATTTTCAATTTTTTTAGTTGGATTTCAATAAAGGCGTAATTTTTTAGTTTAGTTTTAAACTATTATTTATTGGAATTTCGGTTGCTGTAGTTGCAAGACCCACCCATATACGTAAATACCTCCAATTCAAGTTAAGTTAAGTAACTTAGTATTCAAGTTAAGTATATGTGGACGAAAACATATCGTAAAACAACTGACTTAACTTTCGTTCTTTAAGCCGAAACGCGTGACCGATTCTCGGCGGATAATGTCAGGATAGTGGTACACCCACCCGAGCGTTACTATTATCAAAACACACACCAAGTATAAAAGAACGACAACAGGTTAGTGTTTATATCAACAATGTTTATTAAACACGTTGTAACTATACTGAGAACTTAGAACTTATATCTCAAAGTAGGTTGCGGAATTTACGTTGTAGATGTCTATGGGTTTCGGTAATCGCTATAACACCAGGCGGGCCGTGAGCTCTTCCACCCATCTCTAAGCAATAAAAAAAAACAAGCATCCTGAATAAATTAAGTTTAATTTGGATAAATAGCCTCAAAAATCGACAACTACGAGAATCTTTAAATAGTCGATTCTAGTTGTTATCATAACTATGATAATACTCAGTAACTATATCGTTGAATTAAAACTATGCAGAACTAGTTTCGGTTGACTATTAATAACATCGATTATTTTTTAAAGAATAGTTTTTAAATCGTAACCAAATTGATTTAACATCTCTTAAAAGACACAGCACTTTTAAGAGCTGTGCTTAATGTGACAGCAATGAGATGTATGAAAACCAAGGTCAGTCTCGCATCTACCTAAAGTTCAGTGTGTTATATTTACTAATCAATGTCAATATAAAATTGTGATTTTCGCGTTAGAATATTAGTCATAACGTATTCAGATTTATTAAGTACAAATACTTATTTATGTATTAAATGATATTATATTCAGTATTACAAAATAACGAGCGAGAACCGACAGGAAAACGGCATTAAACACGTAATTAATTTTGACGAACGTTTCGCTATAATTCAAACATCCTATAACCCTGAGTTTAAAATACAAATAATGATACATTTAGAAATTGCATAAGAAAATAATAACCTGGGCATTGTCCACGGTGTCGTTTTCAAGATCGAACTTCTTGAAAACGGGTTTTAAGGAGGTGTTGCTCGTATTTCTAGTTTTACTCTTCAATTCGCCGATGAGCGAACCGAAGTTGACTCCGGAGGGTACGCCCGATTGTTTTTGAAGTCGCGCTAGTAGTGGCTTTTGTTTGTTGGTTTCAATACAACTTTCCTTTTCTTTTTCATTGTCTGAATATTTTCGATAATCTAAATTATCCTGTTTAGTTTCAGATGAGCTTAAATGTTTTATCGTATCGGCTATCTCGTCTATGGATTCTTGTAGTTTTGTCGCTTTCTCGCTGAAATTATTTTCTTTAACTAAAAGCTTCGAATCAATAGGTTTAATAGCAGGAACATAGTCTTCTTCGGTTTTTAATATAACGTCTTTATCCAAAGACAAATTTTGTATGATCGACTGTATTTTGTCACCGCTTAAAATAGTTTTTTCGAGGAATTCCGCTAATTTTTCTTTTGGCGGACTTTCTCGTCTGTTCAGTTTCTCAATGTTTTTTTCATTTCGTTGTTTTAATAATACACTTGGAGTTATTATTTCTTTAGTGTTGGCTATATCATAACTATGTGGCACATGGGGTTCAGTTATCTGTTTCCGATGTTCGAATGTAATATTTTCAAGGACATTATGTATTTTTTCATTTCTTTCCGTATCTACTATTTTGGAGTTTACATAGTTTTCATTGCAATCATTAATGGAATTATTTACTTTTTCTAATTCATTTTTCTCGAGTGACACTCTCCTTGCAGGTTCAACGTTCTCTTTTTTTGCAATATTAGTTATTGACGAACCCTTCGCGTCTGCTAAAGGAGTCGTTTTCTTTTGATTTTCTATATTTTCATCCACTCCGGACTCCGAAAATCGGACTTCAGGTCGTTTCGCAGGAATAAGAAACTTCCACAATAAATATATCAATACCAATGATATACTTATGATCGATTCGAAAAACATTTTTGCTATTTATTTCTCATTACATCACTGACTAGTTAATTCAATATAGTTTGTTTATTATGCTACTAATTTCAACGTTAACAATCCTTGAAGGTTCTACGATTCAATTGTGATAAGGTATCAATTGAACATTCATCTGTTGGCACATTACATATGGCATTAATCTAAATTATATTTTTTCACTGCACTTCATCGCACTGCTCTGAAATAGTGACGTTTAAAAATGAGTTTTTAATAATAGCGCGTAAACAAAGCGTGTGCCGCAACTGATTGAAGCAGACTGCGGATTCCGATCGGTCGTCACTATCATCTGGTAGCGGACACTGTACGCGTGAGTCATGAGATCCTAGTAAACGTATAAACATTACAAGCGGCAGCAAAAATATGACGCACAATGAAAACGACAACCGCGTCAAGACCGGTAAGTTCATCTTCGACAGAACCTTGAACAGGGAAAATATACGCCCAAACAGAGGACGACCTCAGATATATTTTAAATACCCAGAGTATAAGCTCATAAAAGCGTATTGCCACAACTAATTATCTACTGACATTGAAACCGACCGGAGTTTTCGAGCACCGTTATTACCAGACAATATTACACATAGCATTACAATGCGTGGCCTCATTTTGAAACAGGTATTAAAAACTCTTAACACATTGGATAAGGAAAACATCGAATCGTTTTTCCTGACATTCTGAAGCACAACTCAACGATACACGCAATGGTTTAGAGGTAACGAACGTGTACCAAATATGTCAACTTGCCCCGGCCAAATTTGGCGAGAAGCACTAAAATTATGGACACTTCATTTATGAAATGTCTAACAGCAACCCGTTTTATACGCATATCTTGTTTTATTAATTAACTAGAAATAGGAAGGCGTCAAAAAACATTGTACCTTAAAAGGAAACGACGAAAGTTAAAACATCAAACACAATGAGGCACCATATTAGAGCAATATGGGATGCATCTATTACAAGTGCACGACGAAACATTGACAAGACGTATTAATATTCATTGAAATTCCAAAGTTCTCTTGAATACAAACGATCACGAATGACCCGTACTGTTTATAGAACAACCGTAACACATAGACTTGGACCAATGAGTGCCAAAATAGTTACGGCACGTGTGCAAGGGAAAGTATTAAAATCGATTGAACATTATAATTTCACCTATTTATTACGACGATTTAATAAGTTTTATTTTTATAGATGTATTTTTTCTAAAAAGAGAGCGAATTCGTCGCATCGTTTTAATTTAATATTGAATTTCGCAAGGTCAATGATAAAGATAAAACAAGAAAGCGATAATAATAGAGATAGGCAACATGCGATAATGTTACTCTAGCAAGAAAAAATAAACCAATTTTAATTAAAAACTTAGTATAAAATGCTAAAGAAAAATCCCGATCCACACACTTGTGTACATTCATTAAATAGACAAAGAGATTCAGTACTTAAACAAAACGATCGATGATGAATTAAAATTAATAGAAAAGATTTCACTTTTCAAAAATTAAATGTGTATAATTTTTCGCGAACACACAAAGAAACTAATTAGACTGGCGGCAATTAACACTTTTATGCGGTCAAATTTAAGAATGGTTTTTATTTCACATCACCGTGTGTAGGAGAAAGTGTTTTTTTAAAATACGATTCGCGAGGCGAGGGCCATATTACGCGACCACCATCGTCGGGCCCGTCAAAACAACTGCCGGTGCCAATACGTCTCGATGACCAGCCGGCAGGGTCACCGTCGAGTGCATTGACGGAGCCACAAGATATTTATTTTAAAACATTCCTAATTTAAATATTCACAATGCAAATTCAGAATAAACGAAAACAAAGCTTGGGTAGTGTGAGACGTTATGTATGTATGTACGTATATTATCAATGTAAATAACGTAACAGTGAAGTAAGATAACAAACTACGGAGGCGTGTCATAAAAGATTACTTCTGAACCGATTGTAAATTAAAAAGACGAATGTAAGATATAAATTTATATAAAATACTAGCTGAGTCCCGCGATGTTACCCGCGGTTATTGTCGTACCGCGGGTGACGCCGCGGGGCGAAACTAGTATAAAAAAGTAGCCTAAGTTACTCCTTATATCATCAGCTACGTATGAGTGAAAGTTCCGTCAAAATCGGTCCAGCCATTCCAGAGATAAACCGAAACAGACAGATAGACAAAATTTAAAAAATAATAATTATCTACTATGTATACATACTTACGCTTTTTTTTTTATTGCTTAGACGGGTGGACGAGCTCACAGCCCACCTGGTGTTAAGTGGTTACTGGAGCCCATAGACATCCACAACCTAAATGCGCCACCCACCTTGAGATACAAGTTCTAAGGTCTCAAGTATAGTTACAACGGCTGCCCCACCCTTCAAACCGAAACGCATTACTGCTTCACGGCAGAAATAGGCAGGGTGGTGGTACCCACCCGCGCGGACTCACAAGAGGTCCTACCACTTATTAATTTCTTTATTAACAAAAATGAAACACCAAGGTTCTAACCTTAATTTATTCTTGTAATTCATACTATTCGTATTTCGAAGTAACTCAACATTGTCTACAGTAGACTAAAGTTATACCTTATATATTAGTACGAGAAGCAAAAACTTTGTACCCCTTTTTACGAAAATTACGCCATCAGAGGAGTATGAAATTTATTGAGAAGGAATACACAATGCTAAATTTTATAAATATTGTGCATAAAAAAAAATCCATCGAATCGATAAAAAAACACACCAAACATTATTATACACTCCAACTTTTTTTAGTGATTAATATTGTTTATCTTTAATATTATTTATCTATAGTATACTCTTAGCGAAATCTGTGATTATAGACGTATATTAAGTAAGTAGCCTTTGACCATATTGAATAGAACCATAATATTGTTTAAACTTATAATTTCAACTAGTAATAGTCGAATTTCGACTACTTGGGACTATACTAATAATACTACAAACAAAGATACATAACGAAAGCCAATTGACAGTTCGCTCGTGTATAATAATTTAAAAAAAAATCACTAAAATGAAGTATAAAAATAATAAATCCCCTTAAAAAGTGAACGGAAAACATAAAACAAATACCTAGACGATACGAGACGGGAAACGAATTTCGTGCGAAAATAAAACTATTACTACTACGGACGAAGAAAGTTAAATATTTTGGAACTAATATTTATGAAGCAGTTTGTGTTCGCGAAGCATTTATACGATTAATCCGGAAACCATTGTTAGAAAGTTAATGGTTTTAACATATGGGAATTTTAACGACCTACACTTGCACTGAATAATATATAACTAACGATAAATATTTTTGTTAAAATCAACGGCCGTCTGGTGTAGTGGTAAGTGACATGGTCACTACACAAGGGGGTCGCGGGTTCGAATCCCGCCAAGGGAAGATATTTGTATGATAAATATAAAGGTCTTTTTCAGGGTTATGGATGTATATTAAATATATGTATGTGTATAATAAAAATCTTACATTTATATCCGTTATCTGGTACCTGTAACACAAGTTCTTTATGAACTTATCACGGGACCAGTTAACGTGGCGTGATGGTTAGTAAATATATATTATTATTATTTATTATTATAAAATAGTTTTACTGGTGGTAGGACCTCTTGAGAGTCCGCGAGGGTAGGTACCAATGCCCTGCCTATTTCTGCCGTGTAGCAGTAATGCGTTTCGGTTTGAAAGGGTGGGGCAGCCGTTGTAACTATACCTGAGACCTTAGAACTTATGTCTCAAGGTGGGTGGCGCATTTACGTTGTAGATGTCTATGGGCTCCAGTAACCACTTAACATCAGGTGGGCTGTGAGCTCGTCCACCCATCTAAGCAATAAAAAAAAACCGTACAAATAAACCATTAAACGACCGTTTCTTAATAGATGACTATTGAAAAGTCACAGTTAGAATAGATTTCATACTAACATCAAATGCAAAAAATCTTTTTCAGTAATTAGAAGACATTATAATTAAAAGTACTTTTCCATTTTATTTCCCTTTGGAGCATTTGCTCACTCGACTTTGAATATTTAAAAAAAATGGAAAACCGACTTCAAATATACATTAAAAATAAAATGTTAGGATCGCCAGTGTAGTCGAAGTTTTATTAAATATACATTATAAATAACTTAAAAGACACTGGTCAGATTTTGATCTAACTTCGATCGGACATGAAAAGAACCAGCTTTGAAATAAAATAAAAACAATAACTCAATGGGAAACACAGTGGGCAATTCCATTGATAGTTTACTTCCTACTACAAAATTCGGAAAGACAAATCTTTTAATACTGGGCTGCGTTTATATTGCTCGTATTAAAAACAGTAGCAAAATAACAAGATCACAGCGGGTGGGCCAAAAACTATATAAAGCCCACGAACACACGGCCAACCTGTAACTGGGACACTTCGTAATAACTCAACGCATCTTCGATTGACGTTATATAAATTGAAAATGTCCCAGGAGGCGATCGCGACATTGCGATTTGCACACTTCGCGAATTCCGAGAATATTTTGTGCACGTTAAGTCATTGTTTGGATAGTAGTATATCGTTTCACAATAATATTTCATAATCTATTATAAAAACTTTTACGCGAATTTGAACCGTAAATTCAACGGGTTTAGGGTTCTAACGCAAAACGAAATGATTGTTTACGTCTCGGATACAGTGAACATGATATTGAGGGAATTTAAACGTATTCAAAAATATTAACATTTTTACCAGACGACTCTATATTGACTTATTATGATTATATGTGTTGATGTCATGTACATATGTATATTCATTGCTGTTGAAAAAAAATTACACTGATATTACGAGACGCTACTTAGAATCTACCCGGGCATCACTCAATCGAAGTTAAGTTTATAACAACATCCAGAGAATTTCTTAATTATTAGTTACACGATCATATAATTTTGAAGATCCTCAAATTCAAAAAGTTGTTTAAAAACTACTGCTACTAATACCACCAAATCTAAAATAATCCGTTATTTTTTTATGCACATGGGCTAAAGACTACATTTAACATTGACACTTGTATTACTAAGTTTTTTAACTGAAACTATTATAAGAGCCCTAGGACGAAACAACAGGATGTTAACACGCTCCTTGAGACAAAGGTTTGAAGTTTTAATTGTATTGCTTTTTTTTAATCCTTCATGAAATTCTGAGGTACTAAAGTAATACAAGCATTACTCTTACAGAAAAAAAATGTGTGCGTGTACTAGTGTACACACGTAAGAAGTGAAACTTGTTTATGGCCTTATTTTTCGAAAAATGATCTACATGCAACTTTCTAGAAATTGGTTAAATAAAGTTAAATTAGATAAAGTTTAAACAAAAGGATTTTATTATCATAGACATGAATACAAAAAATGTGTGCGTGTACTAGTGTACACACGTAAGAAGTGAAACTTGTTTATGGCCTTATTTTTCGAAAAATGATCTACATGCAACTTTCTAGAAATTGGTTAAATAAAGTTAAATTAGATAAAGTTTAAACAAAAGGATTTTATTATCATAGACATGAATACAAAACAGATGGCGCGTAACGGAAAAATGTGCCGCGTAACCGAAAAATGTGACGGTAAATTTTTTTCCAACGCCGATAAGGAAGTTTCACTTCAATAATGCAATACTCATGTTGTTTACTTTTTGACGTAGTTCAATGACTAATTCAGGAAACGACTTGGACAAGATCAAAGCTTTAATATTGACTGCTTCACGGCAGAACTTGATAGTATAGTGGTAACCTAGCCGTGTAGAATTTATGAATGTACCTATATAAGTTTCATTTTTAAAACACAATGTTGCTCCGACAACCTATATCTTAGTAGAGCAGCCACGGTAACCGAACAGTAGATCGACAATTATTTTAATACCATATCAGAAAAGCTGAGTGCAGTGAAGTGCGCGTTTGGGATGGTATGGACATGTGATGAGACGCAATGAAAATGAGGTGAGACGCAATAAGAGAGTGCTAACTATGAATGTGGAAGGATATAGGGGAAGAGATAGACTTAAGAAGAAATGGATGGATTGCGTGAAAGACGATATGTGTAAGAGGGGAGTGAGCGAAGATAGTGTATATGATAGAGGAGTAAGGAAGGAGAAAACATATTGCGCCGACCCCAGGTTACTTGGAGAAGGGCAAGAGAATGATGATGATCTGCCAGTCTTCTTCTTTTACATCTATAGCAAAAATGCGCTGTTTTGAGCTGTAAGATATTTAATCCATTGGATTTTTCACATGTCACAATCTATGGGCTCCCGTGTATGTTTATCATAAGACGGGTCGCAAGATTATTTCGAGAGGTGAATTACAAAGATAAATGTCGCGTATTAAGTGAAATGTCGCTTTAACCAAACAGCCTTTCACTCTCCGATTTAATCACAGTTTATTTTTTTTCATTGACCAAATTATACTACATTTTATAAAAGAATAAAAACTATAAAGTCGAATTTAGTAATCACCCAAAGCACTAGAGTCAACTTGTTAGTGCACACAAAATAATATCATCGTTCTGCGATAAAATCAATGAACCAGTGAAGTGGGCCTACCCAATACTCAATAGTTAACCCGATTAAAGGATAATACTTCAACGTTTAACTTATAATCGGCTTATAATGCTGCTGCACATACGACCTTCTTAAACTGAAAAAGGCAATGCTAAAGAGTGTTACGATGCACCATTTATGGAGAAGTCGGCTTGGATCGAGAATGACGCTTGCATTAATGCACTGCGATTCGACCTAGTATTAATGTGGATCGATTAAAATAATTTTAATTTGAAGAATGTTGAAGGTTCTAAGAACAAGGAAAATTGTATAGCGAAAATTTAATGAGTATATATAAAAATGAATAAGGCTCCTTTATTTTGTCGTTCAGGAAATAGGTAAGTATTATATAAGTGTAGTTTTTAATTTTTTCCTTACTTAGTGAAGATGTGTTAATTCTGGATTGGATAGTTCTTAAAATATTTCATTATATTTGTATTCAATTATCTTTACTTTTGTAATTTTAAGATGTTGTCAATTAATTGCACTGTCGGTTGTATATATGTACCTACACTAAATTATACTTATAATTGAGGTGACATTTGTCATGTACTTCTTATCAGTTTGTCAGTGTTTAATATTGATGACCACTTTGTTGGTTGCATTAAATAAATAAATAATGTGATGTGTGATAATTATAGACCACGCATAGTTTCTAGCAAATTTTTATTATTCATGAAACTAGATTCCGCGAAGGAAAATATAAATATAAACTTTAATAAATGAAATACCTTTTATTTACAGTTACAAAATTCTGTTTTCATGTTGAAATAAGCGTAAACAACATGGAAATCAGGTTTTCCGCGTTGCGGCGTAATTGCATTTGGACGCCGCTTGGCATCGCCGCGTCGCTACCGGGTTAATTTCCGCTGCCGTACATAGATGGCGCTGACATAAATTTAATAAAACCGTTCGCTGGCTTCAATCTAATATTCCAATTGAACTAATCCAATAGTTACAATGAGAATGTTCGAATATATCTTTTTTAACCGTTTTATTTTTAACCATTATGAATAAATATTGGTGATTTTTCGTTGTTTAAAATTAAAGGACCATAATAATATTATGTTGAAGCAAGTGGCAAGTATCGTACATGCATGTTTAAAAAGAAATAAGAAATATAAAAAAGGATAAATCTAAATGAGTTTGAATTAAGCTAAACAGACTTTTTGGCGGGAACGTGAGAAGTAAAGTTGTGTGATTTGTTTTATTTTGTCTATTTAGTGTTTCTTCAGGTTTAAATGCGTAATAACGGTGGTTTATTAACTGTTTAATATCTTTGAAAGTGCACAAATGTGGGAAAGCGAAACAAAGCCGCTGGACGTAGCTTCTCGGAATCCTTCAAAAAATCTCAGTAAACGACCACCATTTTACTGAGATTACATTTCATCCCATATCATCTGATCACATTTCATTTAATTTCATCCCAGTTGATTATTGTCCTAAATTAATAATCTTCATTTCATTTCACTCCATATTATCATTTTTCATAAAAAAAAATAAGACATGACCTAAAGGTCTTAGTTACCAGGTCATAAAATCCCTTAAAAAAATGAAGCTAAACAACTTTCAATTTTTTTTTCGTGTTCCGCCAATATGTACCGTATTATGTAATTATTATGTACAGGGTCATTATTCCCTTGACTTTTCGGATCTCAATATAGAACAAGCCAAACACCATTAGCTTAAAACAAAACAACGGTGGAAAGGTCAGGACTGCGATATGAGGTCGGGGTTTTTCTATAAATAACACTATGATGTTAGGCTGGGCAACAGTTCAACTCTGAACGTCTTATCAACTAGTTTAAGGGCTCAATGATTATTTAGATTGAAGAAAAAAAATGACCAATATGCATTTGAAGTTATTTTTTTATGTGTAAAATACGTAATTGTAATTATAAAGTTCCTTTAAGCGTTTTTCTAAAAATTTATTATAAAGTTAAATAAATATGGCCGCATGTGTCAGAGCCGGAATAATTATGACAATACAAGGTTCGTTATTTTATTGCATACTTCGACGCAGAAGTACGGCATTTTTTAAATAATTCAATCGCTTTATACTTACTTTAGCCTTAAACTGAAGCGAATTATCAAGCACGTGACAGAAGTCGGTAGGATTTTAATACATATCGACACAGTCGTGGTGACATAGTGGTCGTAGCCTAAAGGATAAGAAGACGTCCGGTGCATTCGTATCTAGCGATGCACCGGTGTTCGAATCCCGCAGGCGGGTACCAATTTTTCTAATGAAATACGTACTTAACAAATGTTCACGATTGACTTCCACGGTGAAGGAATAACATCGTGTAATAAAAATCAAACCCGCAAAATTATAATTTGCGTAATTACTGGTGGTGGGCCCTCTTGTGAATCCGCACAGGTAGGTACCACCACCCCGCCTATTTTCTACGGCGAAGCAGTAATGCGTTTCGGTTAGAAGGGTGGGGCAGCCGTTGTAACTATACTGAGAACTTAGAACTTATATCTGAAGATGGGTGGCGCATTTACGTTGTAGGCTCTAGTAACTACTTAACACCAGATGGGCTGTGAGCTCGTTTACCCATCCAAGCAATAAAAAATAATAATAAAAACATACCTACCATCACAACACACCTCACTACAATACCTTTAAAGAGGGCAACAAAAACCGCACGTATTTGCTAATCAATACGAGCCCTGATTCCCCAGTGAATAATATTCGTTTAGGCGTGCAAATCGGAATCGGCATCGTCCATTACCAAACAACGAACCTTCGCCTTCCTGGATTACGTTTGTTTTATGTTTTTGACAAGCTTTTACTGTCATTTAGGGGCGGCATTAATCCGCGTTCTCGACGAGTTTTAATTAGGGCGCCAATAATATCTGAATCTTCTAGCAAAAGGGCAACCAAAAGACAGAAATGTAGTTTCAATTCTTCTTCTTCTTCTTGCTCTTATCCAACTATGAGGGAGACGCAGCACGTCCTCTTTTTTCTTTCAGGCCTATCATAAGTCATCTCTGCACTCACACCCATCTCTCACATATCCGCTTTCACGTAGTCCATCCAAGTATTTTCAAGGCGCCTCCTCCTCAGATTTATTTTCAATAATGGAATGAAATTAATAGCGTGTAATAGATTGTATTCGTGTTAATTTTCAAAGAAGTAAATTTACAAATGTGAATAATTTTTCAAAGTAATATATTAACGAATAATAAATAGCTTGACCTAGGATTAAATCATGTTCCGTATTTAGTTCTATTAAGTGCTACTTTTAAAAAAGGTATCTTCCACTGTTTCGTATTTTTTTTCTTTATACAATATAAAACAACATGCTTTTATTTATTTGAAACAATTTATACGCGTCACTATAAATAAGTTCAATAACCTTTTAAGTTTAGTTAATTGGGGCAACGGAAGTCGTATTTATCACGATAAAACAATTTTAATTATCTATGTCGAAAAATTATTTCTAAGCTTTTGAGCGTGATTACATTAAATGTGTATGATGAAAACTGTAAATTAAATATGTGTGTGTAAATATGACTAAGGTTGAATAAATTATTTACTATTATTATTATTATTTACAAAACAATTAGCCTCTAGCTATTAGAGATAATATAAGAAAAATAAAACAATATTAAATAATATCTTCGCTGTCTCATTGCTACTGCCGGCAGGTGCGCATACTGCCCACCTGATGGTGAGCACTCATCACCCCGCTCATGGACTTGAACAATACCAAGGACATAGCCAAGTCGCTGCCTACCGCTATGTACTTATGTACTACAATTATATTAAATAAACTCTAACAGATACGCTAGGCTTTATGAACTACGTCTACCTTCAAATCAAACTATTAAAACAAGTTATGCGAAAGGTTAGACGCTTTCATGGAACTTTCAGTGTTCTTGAAGTTCACGTTCAAAATATACCGCCGAGACATATGTTTGTTTAGTGGTACATTGCGGGTTTTTGTGAAGATTTTAGGCCTGGTAACGAGACCTTTAAGCCAAGTCTTATTTTTACTTAGATTCAGTTAAATGGAAAATTACATGTAGCTAAATGAGATGGAGTTGATTAATTTGAGGCTTAATCAATTAGGACATAATTAAGCGAAACGACATGATTTAAGATGAAATAAAATCTCAGTAAAGTTGTGGTTTTGTTCTAAGATTTTTTTGGAAAAACCCGAGAGGCAACACGTCCAGTCGCTTTTTCTTTCATTTATCCGCATTCGTGCACTTTCACAGACGCTAAACAGCTAATAAACCAAGGCTATTGCATGCTTAAACCTGAGGGGACAGTAAATTAACAAAATAAAACAATTCAGACAACTTCGCTCCTCGCGTTTGTGACAAACAGTCGAGTATTCTGTGTCTCACTTTATGTTCATGAAATCCCACACACTGTGTACTAGTATTTTACGTGAAGCAATAACAAAAAACGAATATAAATTAAGAACCTAATTTCTGTTTCGATGTAAATGTATTGCGGCCAAGGCCGCGCCGGTATCACGCAGGAATATCTCGAGTTTCAGGTACTAACATATACCTTAGTAATTGAATCCTCTGTGTCTTAACAAGACAATTACGAACGTTTTCAATATGTCAATTAATTCTAATAAAAATGTTTTAAATGGTCGCAAGAAACAAAATAAAATAAGAAAATAATTACCGAAAAATCTATACATGCTTAACAATTTAATATTCATAATTTTAACTAATAAAAATACGCGTTATTTTTTCCAACTATTTTGTATCTCTTTAACTGTATTTTAGTTTTCTAATGAGATTTTCTTATTCGTATTAGGTACTGAAATAATTTTGTTCTCTTTTATTGCATAGGCGAATGAACAAGATCATGGTCCAGCTTGTAATAAGTGGTCACCAGAGCTCATAGATATCACTTACGAATGGAGCCCACATTTGAGTCCCCATCATATAGTGCAGAGGTGACCATCCTTTTTTCTCATAGACCACTTTCAAAATTAAGCTCGTTCTGGTGGATCCTCTACAGCTACATTTTTACCATGTTCCTAATCAATACTCGGCAAAAATCTGAAGATTACATCTACTTATGGAAATTTGCGTTGCGGCTGAGTTTCAACTGCGAATTATAATAGTTTTCGAAAAAAGGGGACCATTGACTGGTTCATTAATTGTGAAAAAAGTATAGCAGCCCAAAAAAAAAAAACCTTTATTTTTTGTCTTGAACTCATTCAAATACTTAATGAATACAGTATTCATTATTGTTATATAATATAATATATTACTATGTTACTACTATGTTACTACTACTATATATGTTATTATATACATAATTTTAATAAGAGGGATGTAGCTGATGGATTGACTACAAATAATTTACTACAGGAAAACAAATTAATTGTCGTGTACGTAATGCAATTTACGAACTGTGAACCCCTGTTTTTTGACACGCCAAATGTCCCCCCCGGACCCCTGGGGTTCCACCTAGACCCGAAGGGGATAGTGGTTGTCCCACCCTTAAAATCTGAACGCTTTACTGCTTCGCGACTGGCCTAGACAAGTCCATGATACATAGCCATCCAGGCTACCACACGCCGTACCGCCAATAATTATGTAAATTAAAATATTTGCGAGCTCGATTTTTAATATACGTTGCGATTATTCTTTCTTCGTGAAAGCAATATTCGTAATATTTATTATCCTTAGAAAACTGGTGTCGGCCCTGCGGAATTTGAACATCGGCACTGTTGCATTGCACGATACGAGTATCTTTTAGACCACGACGACGACTTTTAATAATTTTTAAGGGCTTTACCTACGTCTGCACGGTTTTATCGTAAAGCACCTAACATTCGTTGTCCTGTCACTTCGTCGACAGCTTTGTATTCAAGAATGCAACAGGATTTATTGCGTAGCTCACAATATGGAATAAGCTAGTTTGCATTTCCATAGTTTACGGCAAGGAAATTAAAATTTTTAGGTGAGTCGTACCCGCGTCTGCCTTCGTAAACAATAAAATTGATTGCTGTGTACTTAGCTCTATGATTTTCTTATATTCGATTCTAATTTATAATCTACGATCCTTTAAATGCTCAAAAATAAAATATACGTTATGTATCCGGTTTAGTGAAGAAAAACACTGTTTTGTTAATTATGATTATCTCAAGTTCAATAATGACGAAATAAAGTATTCAATGATTTAATAACTGTGGAAGATTAAAGTGTACAAAACCTGAAAACAAACACAAATCTTTCTAAAAGCTATATTTAAAAATATGCATGTCCCTAAAACGTTTCTTCTATCTAATTAACATTTACATAATGTAATGTTTTATTTTTAAATGCAACAATGACACATTTGGAATTTACTTAAACTGTAACACACTTCCTGAGGGGGAGGGTGATGGGAGAGATGTGCTCCACACTAAACGCTTCACTTTCCCCCCTTTGCCTTTTCATGAGTTCTGTCTCATGCGAGGCTCGGACGTGGGTTGTTGAGCGACAGGAGGTTGAAGTCGTTTCGACTCCGACAAACCCCGCCTCCCATCCCCAGTGGAGGGTGGGAGTCAGGCGATTTGCTCATGACCAAAAAACAAAAAGGCTGTAACACTGAAGGAACTTACATTAATTCTGTTCTTCGCTCTTTCAATGGCCTTGGTTTCGTCTCTCTCAGGGCTGAGACGGCAAACTCTGGCTCGCCAGTCATTAGCTCCCGCAGCCTGAAGCGCAGCAAGCCTGCAAGTAACAATAAACAACACTTAACTAGATATCACGTTTTAAAAAACAACAAACTCAAATGATGTAAAAATTAATTTAATATTTTTTTTTTTCGTTAACTACCTTGGTGGCCCTTGTCTTTTGACAATTTTTTTGTTTGTTATTGCCGTATACGAGCATACGGCACACCTGATGGTGAGTGGTTACCGTCGCTCATGGACGTCAGCAATGCCAAAATTTAACTAAACTAAACAGGAAACTAAAACATTATTATTTATTGCATGGAAATGTAAATTAATCATTTTCGTCGACAGTAAAACGATCTACGAACTAACTCTTTCCTTCTAAACTTAAAATATTAATTATTTTAATATTAATTTTAATTCGATTTATATACATATAGGTGTATAGGCTTCCTTGAAACTGACATTTAATATTGTTGTCTAGTATACAACAATACTCGTATAAGCAATCAAACATTTGAAACAATTCTATTTACAGCAAACAGTACGATAAAGACTAACGGGGTGGCCTGAACCTTCGTAACTGATAGTATAAATATTTATTGACATTCACTGATTTGTTGCATTAACCTCGTTATCTATCTAAAGCAGTTTGTTTAACCCTAATGTCTAAAACTGATTCGTTTTAGTTTAGTTCAAAGGGTTTTTATTATAACTAGAGGTCCCGCAGTAGTCGAAATTCGACTATAATTAATTGGAATTGTAAGTTTGTACACTATTATGATTGTATTTTATACTTCTATAATCACAAATTTCGCCAAGGCTACACTATAAAAAAATATTAAATAATAAAGACAAACAATATTTAATCTATTCTCAATTTGACAACAGACGTCAAGAACAAAAGTTTGACAATAAATAGTATGCATGTGTGTGCGTCAAATACATAGTATGTAGTGTGTGTAATGTTTTCTTTATTGATTTAATGTATCTTTTATGCATTATTTAAAAAAAATATTAGCATTGTGCACTTCTTCTCTATATTCTCTATAAGTGTGGAAAATTTCATACTCCTCCGTCCGCGCAATTTTCGTAAAAAGGGATACAAAGTTTTTGCTTCACGTATTAATATATAGATACGATTTACAGTTAACGATACATCCTCGGATCATTTGAAGGAGTGAGAAACTTATTTCCGAATGTACAATGAATCATCTGAGATGATGAGTATTACTGACCTAAAAGCCCTTGGTGTTAAACTAGCTAATTGGCCCCACATAACCGCTAGTACTGTAACACTAATCCGAGATTTAGTGCGAAAGCAGTTTCCTGTTCTGATGCTTCTATCACAAAACATTTACAACTGGTTTGAATAGTAAGTTGGTCATTATTTTAGTATCATTTGTAATTCCAACTCATTTCCCAAATGGGAGTTGCTGTCTAAATTAACGTTATGGTTTTGTCTATTCATATTCATATATGTATTACATTTTAACAATTCAGTTAAAAGCGCGTTGTTTTCGTATGGTGATGAACAGATGCGTTCATTCAGGATCGTTGTCGAGAAAATACAGAGTGTACTTTTTTAGTACAAATTTTTCTTAACTGAGCATAAATACAGGAGGCTTGTGAAACCAAAATAATAAAAAATAAATTTAGCCACAAGCTTTATAAATAAAGAACAAAAACAAAAAAAATTGTAAAAAAAAATATGGAATGTTAAAGGAATTTCTGCAAAGTTTGTGTTACGTTGAGAACTTTTGGGAACTTAAAAAAAATGAGGCTAATTTATCGGCAGAAAAAATTCAAGCCTTTTTCATTTTTAAAAAGCCTTTTTCTTTCTCTCAATTTTTTTCCCTTCACTTGTGACCAAGTAGCTGGTTCAACAGACGATTAGGGAATAAATAGGATTACTTTAAGCTCTCAATAATAGGCTTATCACCGTTTCATGAATTTAAAAGGCTCATGAAGTTTTTGTTTATTTAAAAAAAAAATGTTGACAAATAATATGAGTCATTTTACCAATTTTTTTTTCTTCCAATGACAATTACCTATATATTTGACTTTTTTTTTTGAGGTAAGTGTATTCTTAGTAAAGCTTATTTATAACAATTAGCTATGCTTAAGTAAGAAAACAAGCTTAACCGTCAGTAGAAGATACATTTTAATTTATGCTACCTCGTGCCCGGAATTAATTTCCCTGGGTAATTTTATGTTAATTGTTGCGTCAACGCAACGTTTCCTCAAGGAAACACTTGGCCAAGAGGAAAGAGCGCGAGTCTATTTCAAATATTGTCAACAACTTCATTATGGTGTGGAAATATTATTATTAATATTAATATAATACAAGTATAAATATTTCAGTATATCATTATTCGTCTAAAAACCAGGATAACGTACTATTTAAATATTAATTTATAATTGACGTTTTTATTTATTTACGGCTGTGTTTGAAATCGAGAAGAATTTAAGTTAGTCCGAGATCACACTACTACTATTTTTATTAAGATTTAAAAAATTAAATTTAGAAAAATACTTTTTTATGTAAAGATGAGTTTACGACCCCCGTGCTAGTAGATGGATCCCATAAAAATCACAACGGGAACAGAAATGCTTCTGCGGCCGAATCAAAAGAAATTATTACCTGGCAAGACCGCTACAGCTCTTGGATCCTTAAAGCTTAAAAAGGCGATCCTACCCTTCTAATCAAATGCGGAAGTACTTGATTTGATCTTATAATCTACGCAGAATTTGATCTTATAATGCTATTAAGAATTTTAAAGCCAAAATTCAACCTTAATCCCATTAATTTTAAAAACGTATTTACCTTTCGGCGATCGTTACACCTCTGTTGGGCATGTCCGCATGTGTGGCGCTGCGTTGGACTCCACCACCGACCCTGTCGACAAACATACAAATACTGTTATTGTCACGAAAAACGGTTTGAATTACTAAACTAAAAATGAAGTGATTTTAAATCGCCAGGATGAATATTCGGTTGATGTTTTTCTTGAGATCTTGAGTTTTTGTGATATACGACAAAATAATACGTAAACATTTTATATGTAATAGAAACGTGCAGTAATTTTGTTTATTGTTTTCATTTAACCATTCTAATTCAAAGAGACATAACTAAGGAGGGTGTTGACATTAGACAGGCGGTCGATTGTAAAACTCATGCCAAATCTCTGTAGAGCATGATAAAAGGAAGTGCTATGCCGACCCCACGTAATATGGGATAAGGACTAGGAGAAGAATGAACCATTCTAGTTCAACTATCGTGAGTTCCATGAAGATTATTATGAACGACGAATACAAATAAATAAACCAAATGGTACAGGTTGTTGGATAGAATGTGACCCCGTACGCGCAGATACAACCTTAATACCTATTTGATCCGCGAAAAAGTAGTTGTGTAACATTGATGAGTCTTCGACCTCATGTCTAGTTGTGTGTGATGGTATTCACGTTATGGTGTCTAAGAACTCAAGTAACCACTTAAAACCAAATTGGCAGTTCATCAAGTTAACACGAAAATCTTTACGAGAATGCATATTAAATAATAGATTAAAAACACCAATAATATAAATTGAAATTAATAAAAGGTAAGGATCTCATTTACAATATTTATAAATTAAAAAATTACGTATTAACTGATTCTTCTCTTTTCACAATCAACAATATTATTATTAGGAAGTTTCACTTCTGTGATTGTTTTAAGTCATAATTAATTATTGAAGAAATGATCATTAACTTTAGCATATACGCTGTCAGAACCGCATATTTAGAAAGGACACAGGAAACCTTTGAACAAGAAAAAAGTCCTATTCCCGTGCGATGTTTTTTTTGTCTATATTAAAGAGTGGGTAAAAACTTGTATTTATTACATTAAAATTTGGGCAAGCTTACAACCAAACCTTAACTCGGCAAATTAGGAAACACAATAGTAACAAAAGTAGTAAATTAAAAACAAAACCATAAAATATATACCTTGGCTTCTCGAATTTCTCTTTCAGAGATTTGAAATTAAACAGTCGCTGCTCGTAACTACTCATCGACAACATTTTCACAAATTTCAATGCACTTAAAAATTACACAAGAAAAAAGAAATCACTAAACACTTATATACAAAATTATTAATTAAAATATAATATTATTCAAAATCACATTTCGACTACGTCATTCCCGTATGAAATATGAACGATGACTGATTAAAGTGATTGACAGGAAAGGGAGCTAGCCGCACGCGTTCTAGTCTGGACGCGTTCAAAGATAAGGATAAGGTCCGAACCTTACAAGTGAAGGTGCATTGTCCACTGAAGATAATAAAAGGAATTTCATTGTTCCAATGATAATTCAGTCGCATTGTTTAAAAAAAAAAATGGAATTTTAAATTATGCACGAGGTAAAATATGTACTTTAATTAGTAAATATGAAATTAAAAGACTTGATTCTGTTCGAGGAAAAAACAAGAAAATTCTATAATAAGTTTTCCTTTATACCGTGATTAAAGGTAAAAACTTCTTTTTTTGTTTAGATCAGTGGACGGAGCTCATATAATTTTATTATATGATTATTAAAATTTAATTTGATGAGTTTGCTTTTTATCACACGATGTTATTCCTTCACCGTGGAAGACAATCGTGAACATTTGTTAAGTACGTATTTCATTAGAAAAATTGGTACACGCCTGCGGGATTCGAACACCGGTGCATCTCTAGATACGAATATACCGGACGTCTTATCCTTTAGGCCACGACGACTTCCGTAAACGGATTCCCGAGTGTTAAAAAGAAAAGGGTTAGTGTTAGCAGCTCTCTCAGGTTGAGCCCGTGAGCTCACCTACCTGTCAGCGTGAAGTTGGAATAGCCCCTTAGGCTACCAACGATTAGGTAGGAGAAAAAAGTAAGACCACGTACGTCGACTCCATTATTGCCGCAAAGAAGTTATGCAATTCAACTTGAATCATGAGACAGTCGATACACCAACACAATTGGTGGGTGGATTATGGTGTTCATGATGTCTACGGACTACGGTAACTCGTTTGCTTTTCTACAGCAATAAAAATACGCAATGATAAGCAATCCAAATTAATCAGAGCGTAACCTTTGTTTATTGTACCTAAACAATGACGAACGATAACTGCGGAGATTCCGTCATATAAATAAGTATCTATTTTAAAATTTCAAACTATTATTATAAAAATAAAATAATATTGAACATTTATTTAGCATTAATAATGCGTGTTGTTTACTTTTTATTGCTTGGATTGGTGAAGAAGTCCATAGACATTAACAAAACAAGCCCGCAAGATTAAAGTATAAAGTGTGTTATATAACAATTCTCGCAGCGTTTAAACCATAAAGCATGACGGCTTTATAACAAAAAACTGGAAGAATTATGGTAGTTTACATAGACAGTTCCACAGTGCCCTACGACTTAGACCATAATGAAAATCCTAACTTAATTATTACTGTCTTCGTTCTTTAATAAATTCGCAAAAAAATATTGACGCAAGGGGACCTGTGGTCCTTATTTAAATACCACCCCAATAAACTCTCATGTAAAACTGGGACTATGTTATAATATTTGAAAAATTGCACCTTTTCATTGAAACCATTGATACTGCACTTAAGTACGGTAATGGTAAATAATATGACAAAAGCCAATATATAAAAGAAAATTTTCAACTAAATTGCGTAAGCGGTATTAAAATTAACATAAGTCTGATTAAGTAATTACGAAGCATTAAAACTGTAAAGATAATTATAAGGTTAACAATATGTATTCGTGTGTTGTAAATTAATATATTTCTATATGTATATTAAATAATGAATGAAAGCTGAGAAGCTTTCAGTAACAAAACACGGTTAATCGAGTGAAGACTGTAGTGGAATTTTCAATGAAACTCACAAATATCAAAACTTAATTAACCAAATAATTCTAAAAATATTTCACTTTGAAATTTCAGAACAAGCGGTTTTTTTTAATACAATCCTTTTATCTATAAAGAGCATTAACCTGAGAACACGCGGAAAGTCTATTTAAATTAAACTAAATAACTATATCGCGAAGAGATAAAATCGCATCTCGAAATTCCTACCGCAGTTAAAGTATAGAATTTTACACGCGTGTAAAATCTCAAATTTCAATTCATCGCACCCTAATGAGAACTTTTTTTGTGAATCCATAACCATCCATACCAGCATTATAAAAAGTAAAAGTTCAGATGTTTCGTTACTAAATCACTCAAAATGGCTGATCGAATATGGATGTAATTTCACGCAAAGATACTTTCTGTTATGATCCAGGAAATGGTGTGTGTATATACTATAATAAATACGAGCGTATACTCGGAGGTTTGTAATAGTTTTATGGGCCAACGGATCTACAAATCGAAGGGTTAGTTTATGGACCAGACGTAAAATACTTTATCCCGGGAAAACGCTACATGCTTCATTATAAATTTATCGCTCGTAATGCCACCAGCGTTCTCTGACCTTGCGTATTAGCTGTGACAGCTAAACACTGGTGATAAGGCGTATTGTAAACTCACACGTGTAGTGTACTAATATCCTACCCATTTCTGCCACAAAGTCGTCATACGTTGTGGTTTGGCATATATATTTTTTTTTGCTTAGATGGGTGTACGAGCTCACAGCCCACCTGGTGCCAAGTGGTTACTGGAGCCCATAGACATCTACAACGTAAACGCGCCACCCACCTCGAGATATAAGTTCTAAGGTCTCAGTATAGTTACAACGGCTAGCCCACCCTTCGAACCGAAACGCATTACTGCTTCACGGCGGAAGTAGGCGGGGTGGTGGTACCTACCCGTGCGGACTCCCAAGAGGTCCTACCACCAGTGATTACGCGGGTTTGATTTTTATTACACGATGTTATTCCTTCACCGTGGAAGTCAATCGTGAACATTTGTTGAGTACGTATTTCATTAGAAAAATTGGTACCCCGCCTGCGGGATTCGAACATCGGTGCATCGCTACACACGAATGCACCGGACGTCTTATCCTTTAGGCCACGACGACTAAATGGATTGTAGATTATGCACAAAACAATTGAGGCTTTGACCTCAAATCTTGAGGTGGGTTGCGATGTCTATAGGCTCCGGTAACCACTTAACACCAGATAAACCGTGAGATCTTTCGCCCACTTACCTATTAATAATTGAGTAATAAAATAATCAATGTGTTTATATTTAACTAATTAAACACGGTCACACTCGACTATAAATTTCATTAATTGTTTGAAAAACATTCGATTTATTGAAATTATTCATTTGTTACTTAGTTTTTTTATTTTATTTATTACCTAGATTTGTCAACGAGATCACGGCCTATCCGTGTTAAGTGGTTACCGGAGCCCAAAAATATCTACAACATAAATGCCGCCACCCACCTTGAGATATGAGTTCTAATATCTCAGTTTAAGTGCCGAAGTGCCACCACTGCAGTGGCTGCAACGAGGACACGGCGGAGCACACGCTCGCGTACTGCCCCGCTTTCGCGGAGGTGCGCCGCGTCCTCGTTGCAAAAATAGGACCGGACTTGTCGCTTCCGACCGTCGTGGCTACGATGCTCGGCAGCGACGAGTCCTGGCAGGCGATGCTCGACTTCTGCGAGTCCACCATCTCGCAGAAGGAGGCGGTGGCACGAGAGAGGGAGAGCTCTTCTTCCCTCTCGGCGCCGTGCCGCCGCCGTCGGGCCGGGGGTCGGAGGAGGGCGTTTGTCCAGCTCCAGCCCCTATGAGGAGGCAGTCTCCTCCCGGTGATGGTCACGGGGCGACCTAAGGGGGTTGAAGCTGCGCCGCACGCTACCGTCACTCTAGCGCGCTAGCACCAGGAGGACGGGACGGCGCGTCGGCGGCTGCGGACTGCGATGCGGTCCGCATTTTCGTCGTCGCTGTCGTCGCCGAACATACTGTTGAAGAGCAACCCGGTCGGCGGTGTATCGCGTTCCGACCCGGCAGGCTGGTTCTGGCCCAGCGGGGTATCCCGGANTCCGACCCGGCAGGCTGGTTCTGGCCCAGCGGGGTATCCCGGAACACCAGCGGCACCGCCCGGGCGGCCTGGTAGGGCCGCCGTACCGCGGAGACTGACGTCGTTGGTCGTCGACTATCGCCTCGACGACCCGTCGGTCGGGCGTCCTCGGGGTGGCGCCGCGTGTCTGGTTGTAGTATTGACCGCGGGAACCCCCCTACTCTGAACGGTTTCTGACCCCGGACAGAGATCGGACGTCGGGTGTAAGAGTGCAGGGGAGTCGTTTAGTGGGTGGGCCCTAAAATCCTTGGGCCCGCGATCTGCTCTCAACACCTGCAGATCGTTGAGTCTCACATACCCCGCGCGCCCCCTAGGCGCGGGGACCTCGTAGGAGGTTCGGCCCACTACCCGAAAAAAAAAAAAAAAAAAAAAAAAGCCCAAAAATATCTACAACGTAAATGCCGCCACCCACCTTGAGATATGAGTTCTAATATCTCAGTTTTTACAGTACAACGGCTGCCCCACCCTTCGAACCGAAACGCATTACTGCTTCACGGCAGAAATAGGTAGGATACCTACCCGTGTGGACTCACAACGCCGTCCTACCGCCAGTAAAACGGAAATCTGTCCTGGAGTTACAACGACCACAGTACGAAGTTTGATCACTATCGCCTGAATGGCTTTAAAACGTATAGAGGTAAACAAACATTCATAGTTATATGTTGTTAACATTTCTATTAAGCATACTTAAAACGAAACCAGAGATTAACATATTATAGTTGATAAAATCAAAAGTTATACTACTTATTGTGAGTAAACAAACAAAAACATGTTACTTTATGAATAACCATTAAATCCTATTTATCTAACGGATATATTGTCAGTGTACGCAAGTTAAAAACTCATTAGGCATATCAATTACTTAACATCCAGGAATTGGTGTCGTTTGTTTGTTGTGTCGCTACAAATTTAGTTTAATGGTTTATTATCGAGCAGTAGTACTCGTAGTATGCGGTAGTATTATTATACGAAAAAAGGCGGTAGTAATGAGGAACAACAAATAAACAATCTTTAAAAAATTCTATTGCGGTAGTCCCGTCAAACCTTGCCGACTACGCCACGAAAAGCACTGAATTATTCCCGTTTCCCTCTTCGATACTGGAGCGACTTTTATCATTACTACCCGTGTGTTTAGTGATGGGTGGACGAGCTCACATCCCACCTGGTGTTAAGTAGTTACTCGAGCCCATAGACGTCTACAACGTAAATGCGCCACCTACCTTGAGATATGAGTTCTTAGGTCCCAGTATAGATACAAAGGCTGCCTCAAAACAAAACGCATTACTGCTTCATGGTAGAAATACGCAGGGCGGTGGTACCTACCTACCCGTGCGGACTCGAGAGGTCCTAACACCAGTAGTTACATTTTGTTTGTTTGTATTTACATTTTGTACCTTACATTTGGTTTTACTTATAAAACGTAATTGTTGAATGTTTTAAAGCGCGCTTATATTTTGAAATTATTTCAGCATAATTCGAATACGTACTAGCTAACTCGATAGAGAAATTTCATATCCAAATTATTCTAGTTCTATAAACTTTTTAAGAATCCTTTTTTTTTTTTAAATCTTACAAAAATATAAAATCTAGTTCCCTATAAACATGAGGACAACTACGAACATTTAAAAGAATCACAGATTGGTTTAGCAGTCCTCAAATTTTACGCTTCCCACCGAACATGATTTCATTACTATATTTTATTACATAGATTAAAAAAAGAAAAACTTACAATTTCAATAATCATACACTGACCTTTGCTGTAAAATATGGAAAACCTTCTAGTCAAGAACAATGCAGTCTAGAAAAACTCAACCGAGAGACGGGACCTGTTTAAAAAATAAGAGACAACGTTTACGACAAGGGTGGACGCGAGTTGGTCGCACGAAGGGCGCCCGTCGACTGCAGGGCGGGCGGTTCCGTGCGATTTTCAGGAGTCTGAATTGATTCCTACCTTTGTAATTCGAATTTCGTTCGAAAACTAAACAATTCGCGGAAATTAAATGAACTATTATGTTTTTTGTTGTTTGTAAACACAGAATATGTATTTGACGGGTAGTCGATCGATGATTATTTAATGGTAATCAATTCGGTTTCATTCCTGATGTCTGAGTCGTAACCCGACATATTTTTTTTACTATTTCTAATCGACATTTTCAAAACTTTTTTCCATAAATTGTTATCTGAGATCAGCGTCTATGAAATATTCATTATTTGAAAAAAACTCTCTTCTCGTTGAGTACATCATGCGAATTCATATCATCACACCAAACGAAAAACAATGGTAGTTCTAAATCGACTGCAAATTTCTGCGAGTATAATAGATATGTATAGATTATTCGACGAGCTTTTGCAGGCTTCGACGTCGTTTACGGTGGAAAGTAAATTAGTTTATGTTGGAACACGCTGTCTCTTCAGTAAAGTGTAGGTAGGTATGGAGCATCTACTGGAGGTATCTACACCAGTGACAGACATTAATTTTAGTATACTACACTGGAGATTTATAATGTCATAATTAACATAGGCTGACATCAATATTAATGTTTTTTTGGCAGAAATATGTATACTATACGAAAAATAGATAGATGCATAAATCTTAGCAAGCCCTGCTAGTGATCACGCAAACCTGCATGCAACAACAACTAGAATAACTTCGAAAACATCTTTTAGGTTTAAACAACGATTTTAGAATTTCAATTGTTTCGAATATTAATCAATTCTCTCTAAGATACACAAGGATTCGTGAAAACTGAAGAAAATACATTAACATTAAGCGTTCTCTAAATAAACAAAACAAAAATTCAAAACATTTGAACCCTCTCGGCAGAACAATGATCAGACGTTTCCGCATAGGCATGCTTGTATTTCCAGCCGACAGCAAAACTTTGGCCCCGCTCGGTCGCGTCGTACCCCAGACTGCATTGTGGTGTAAACAAAGGCACGCCTCTCATTAATGCACAACACTAGTTAGACGTTGTAGCGCATTGTGAAACTGCAAATTCGCGAACATCCACAAGGTTCACGTTAAGATTTCAACAACAAAAAGCGTACTTTTAATATGAATGTATTTTTTAATCGCAATCAAGGTAGTTAGGGTGGATGATTCCTATTAATAAATAAAAATATACATTTATTAATTGTTGGAACGAAGTTTCTTATGGGACGATGCGGAGGGGTACCATAACCGGGAAAAAACGTCCGTAACGTAAGATTTTTATTATTTATGTATAGTCTTAGTATGACGGCTATACAGTGTCTAATGTCTACGTGATGCGTGATGCCTACCCATGCGGACTCACAAGATGTCTGGCCACCAGAAATAGCCGACTTCAAGTGCCCCGAAACGAGCCGCTAACATGTATAGTGGATTTAATACCTTTTTTCAAGATAAACGTTGATTTCATTGATTTAACTAACTTAGACAAATGAAATTCAAATAGAAATTCAAATATTATTAACCAAAACTTTTTATTTGCTGCAACAAAGTATAGTTGTATCTATATATTAATACGTGAAGCAAAAACTTTGTATCCCTTTTTACGAAAATTGCGTGGACGGAGGAGTATGAAATTTTCCACACTTATAAAGAATATAGAGAAGAAGTGCACAATGATAATATTTTTTAAAGTAATGCATAAAAGATACATTAAATCAATAAAGAAAACATTACACACACTACATACCATGTATTTAACGCACACACGCATGCATACTATTTATTGTCAAACTTTTGTTCTTGACGTTTGTTATCAAACTGAGAATAGATTAAATATTGTTTGTCTTTGTTAATATTTTTTATAGTGTAGTCTTGGCGAAATTTGTGATTATAGAAGTATAAAATACAACCATAATAATGTTCAAACTTATAATTTCAATTAATTATAGTCGAATTTCGACTACCTAGGGATCACTAGTGTTATATTAAGGGACAAAATGTATATCAAACTAGCTGATCCGGCAAACGTTGTTTTTCCATATAAATGATTTCTAGGAAAGATAAATAACCTAGATACCAACTGCAGCGCTATCTGCCGGGCTGATTTGTAAATTTAAACCATTCTCGAAACCACCTGAATGTACACAGAAAATGTCATTAATATCGGTCCAGCCGTTTAGGAGGAGTTCAGTGACAATCACACGCACAAAAGAAATAATTATATTACTAGCGCGACCCGCCCTCGCTTCGCTTCAGAAACTGTAATTTATTATTGATTTCTCCACTATTTAATGGATGTTATTAACCATATAAATCCATCCTCTTCAATCACTCTATCTATTAAAAAAGAGTGCGTGTACTTATGTACGCGCGTAAGAAGTTATACTTTATTTTTATTAAATTTATTTCTTTTTTTAAATTTAAATTTTAATCAATTTGAAAAAAAATGTATTAAACAACATCCTCAAACACGCATATCGGACATCCCTTTTCTTGACATCGTATAAATTCGGTAATTCTCGGTACGGTTCGGAAAGTTCACCTGCGGCTATATTCAGACTCGCCAAGTTACGTCGGTCGTATTGTAATGAGCGATTTAGTGGGCAACTTCATTCTGTTAATTTTGTGTCACGGTGCGCGCGCATCGTAAAATTTCACTCTCATCAATTTTTCATAACNTATGTCCACTTAAAAAATCTTAGTAATGACCACCATTTTACTAAGATTATATTTCATCCCATATCATCTCAATTCATTTCATTTAATTTCGTCCCAGTTGATTAGTGTCTCAAATTAATCATCTTCATTTCATTTCACTCCATAGTATCATTTTTCATAAAAATATGATTAATATCAATTAAAATAAGACATGACTTAAAGGTCTCAGTTACCAGGTCATAAAATCTCTTAAAATATAGTAAGACAGGAGACCGGCTTCGTCCTCATCCCCACTACGTTATGTTTGTTGGATGAGTGGTGACACCTGGCGGGGATAGCTGATCGATTGATAGTTGATCAGTAGTCGACCAGCGAGGGCGGGAGATCAAATTCAATTTAAAAAAAAACATAATTAAAGGAACTTGAAATTATAAACTCTGAATAAGAATTTATCGTACTACAATTATAATATTTGATTGCCATCTTGCAACCTTATTGCGGATTTGTGCATAGAATAAAAAAAATATTAATCGGGATGGAAAAATAGGGGTTGATCGTATAAGAGTGAAAATTGACAGTAATATGATTTTTTTTTATTTTAAATAATGACAAAACAATATAAAAAACTTGACAAAAAAATTAAAGTTCATAATTAACAAATAAAAAAGGGGTTGATCATAGAGGGATGAAAAATTGAGAGTAACATCAGATTTTTTATTTTAATTCATGACAAAATAAAAATAAAAATGAAAATCTTGCCAAAAAAATTAAAGTTAACAAATAAAAAATAGGGGTTGATCGTAGAGGGGTGAAAATTTCAGAGTAATATGAAATTTTTTATTCTAAGTCATGACAAAATAAAAACAAAATTCTTGCAAAAAAATTTAGTTTTTAATTAACAAATAAAAAATAAGGGTTGATCGTAGAGGGGTGAAAATTTAGGGTTGTATGTATTTTTGTATGCTGTATCATAAAAAAATTAAAACAAAAAATTTTGTCTAAAAAATAAAAAAAAAAATTTAGGGGTGGACTACCCCTAACATTTAGGGGAATGAAAAATAGATGTTGGCCGATTCTCATAGGTACCGGATAAGCACAAAAAATTTCATCAAAATCGGTCAAGCCGTTTCGGAGGAGTATGGAAACGAAAACTGTGACACGAGAATTTTATATATTAGATTACTAGCGACCCGCCCTCGCTTCGCTTCAGAAACTAATTTATTATTGATTTCTCCACTATTTAATGGATGTTATTACACATATAAACCTTCCTCTTCAATCACTCTATCTATTAAAAAAAGGGTGCGTGTACTTATGTACGCGCGTAAGAAGTTATACTTTATTTTTAGTAATTTTTTTATTTATTTATTTAAATTTTAATCAATTTGAAAAAAAGTCGATTAAACAACATCCTCAAACACGCATATTGGACTTCCCTTTTCTTTACATCGTATAAATTCGGTAATTCTCGGTACGGTTCGGAAAGTTCACCTGCGGCTATATTCAGTTACGTCGGTCGTATTGTAGTGAGCGATTTAGTGGGCAACTTCATTTCTGTTAATTTAGTGTCACGGTGCGCGCGCATCGTAAAATTTCACTCTCATCAATTTTTCATAACGCGCCTAAAGAAGTATAACTTCAAAAACCGCATCAAAATCCGTTGCGTAGTTTTAAAGATTTATGCATACATAGGGATATAGGGGCAGAGAAAGCGACTTTGTTTTATACTATGTAGTGAGGATAGGTATTCCTTTACAAAAACACACATATCCGATCGGCATACCTCATAATTCACCGAAAGGAATAAATACGCGCACGAGTATTTATGTAGGTGGTCAGTGAATGTCTGAGTTACGACCGCTGAAATGTCGGCTTTTCCGGATCGCTCTAAATGCGATTCGGAAACGGCACTAAGCCGGAACGCGACTGTGGTTCGATTTCGAATTTAAAGCGGTTAAATTCAAAACGATTTAGTACAGCTATCTGTTTCCTGTGAACACATTTCGTTTAGTATCTCCCGTAATGACCACAAATCTGTGCGGGTCGAAGTACCTGGCAGGTTTGATGTGTGCAAATCTAATCTATATAATATATAAAAGAAAGTCGTGTTAGTTACACTATTTACAACTCAAGAACGGCTAAACTGATTTGGCTGAAAATTTGTTAGGAGGTAGCTTAGAACCAGGAGAAGGACATAGGATACGTACGATTTTTATCACGTTACCATGGGACGTGACATAAAAAGTGGTATAACAAAACGTAACTGATATGGAATAACAAAACGCAACTAACAGCTAAACGATATATATTCTATGGTTAGTTATAGTAGAATTTTGAAGTTGACCGGTTGATGTGTTTGAAACAAACCGTGTGGCGGAACAAAGTTCGCCGGGTCCACTAGTGATTACTAAAAGATCTTTACATGATAAATTACTATTTATATTTTTTTTGATTGCGTAGATGGGTGGACGAGCTTACGGCCCACTTGGTCTTAAGTGGTCACCGGAGTCCATAGATATCTACAACGTAAATGCTGCCACCCACCTTGAGATATGAGTTCTAAGGTCTCAGTATAGTTACAACGGCTACCAGACCCTTCAAACTGAAACGCATTACTGTTTCACGGCAGAAATAGGCAGGGTGGTGGTACCTACCCGTTCGGACTCACAAGAGGGCCTACAAGGACATTATATTTCAACGTCAATATTCATTATATCCAGACCCAGAGTTTTATCAAATCCCATTAAGAAAGTATTCCCTTATATGAGTGGCATGGTTATTAGTAGATTATATGACTGAGACGTGATGAGCTTGTCCGAATGTGTCACGCAACCATCGTTAATAATAAATTTAGACGTTGAATGATGGCGGGAACACTGCGCAGTTCATTTACAATTCCTAATTACGCTGTATTTTACGACAAGATTTTAATGTATCGACGACACTGTAAAACTCGAAAGGAAGCAGATAATATGAAGCAGATAATATGCAGGGATGTTTTGTGCAGGGCGAGTTTCTTGGACACGGGCAGATAAGGAAATGGTCCGCGAAAAACAATTCGCGTGATTATCGGTCAACTATTCACACGACCTAAAAACTAGCCAAGCGCTCCGAATTCGAATCGTAATTTTGTATGGCACACGGAATACTAAGAACACGTTAGTTTACGATCAGACACGGTTTCTAAAGTAAATTTTCTCATTAATAAAATAAACTTAAAATTGTCAAGAAAAATTAACACAAAAACCAAACATATCAATAAACACTGGCACTGTATTCACACTTCAATCGATTTATTGAGTTATATGACTATCGCATGAATAATATCGTAACATATTACAAATTAGGCACTTTACACGCTGCAATGAAGAACGACTCGTCTTAAGTCAAATAATAAACTGACAACACACGAAAAACATAAACTAAATATTATAAATTGGTCAAAATGATAACGTTTTTATCATTAATGCTATTATTATAAATGCACAATTCGAGTCGCTTTGTTATCGATAATTGTTTCGATAAAAATCAGGCGATGGAAACGTAAACAGCGGAGCGGAGAAATCTGACAAAACAGATTAGCTATTACTACTAAGGGCTCCCACATATATTAACACGATACGACGTCGCGTCGTACCACGATGCATGGCACGACGCGGCGACGCCGCGACGCTGTGGGTATAATAACGGATGAATTGTCGTAGTTAATTCCGAAAAACGGACGGCACTAGGCGTGTTCTGTTCATTCTGTTACTAAAAAGAAGGATAAAGAAAAAACAGATACTCAGAAGATACTGGATCCACCCATATCTTTTAATCATGCATAATAACGGGAGTCACTTTATAACGAAATACTTAAAAATAGATCACAAGCTTTTGATTTCTTTAGAATGAGTGTATCAAGTTTCGAAGAACTTACGACGCGACATCGTGTCGTGCATCGTGGCACGTTACGATGTCGCGTCGTAGATTACCAAGACGCGACGTCGCATCGGGAAATGACGCCGCATCGTGGTGCGACGCGACGTCGTATCGCGTTTATATGTGGGAGCCTTAACATTTTAATTAAAACCTAGTCCAATCGCAGTCATGTCTACGTAGACCAATAGACGATTTTGTTAGCGTTTTAAATATTGTGGGTACAAACTGGTGTTGCAAGCCTGTACAACTGAAACCTACTTAAAACTCGAAGCGTTCTTTGAGAAGTGACTTCTTACTAGGACAGATGTTGGGCATAGTCTCTCAGGCTAACCCTCGTGAGCCGCCTGTACGTTCCTTGCAACTAGTATAGCCCCTCGAAGTTACTAGCAATAGGTAGGAAAAAAAAGGAAAGAAAAAAAATCGGTAAATTTACGAAGAAAACGCTGGATCCACGAAATTCGAAGAATGTGTTTTGAAAATTCTACAGTCATTTCACTTATAACTCCCTGTATAGTATAGTACAGGGGCAACAACTGAAAAAGTCTACCCGTGTAAAGACTAGACATCAAATACGGAGCATATACCCTGTCTCCTTAAAAAGGATGTTGATATGTTCTTTTTTTTTTTTTTTTCAATTCCGTTTGCAACGCTGTCGAGTCCGGACGTGTTTTCTCGAATTATTGTCGCTGCCGTCGCGAACTTGTGTTTTGGTTTACACGACATTGTCGCTGTCGCGTCGATCGCGACTTTGTTGTGAATTCCTGACGCACGGGCGCTGGCGTAGCGACCTTGGGTCGAAAAAGCATTTCGAATTCGTTTGTTCTGCATTCGAAAACGCCAATTCACATTCATTCATTCATTACCATTTATTAAATTTATTTATCTATCCGTCGTGCAAAACAGTCTTTTTAAAGACTGAACCCCCACTGCGATCACCGCTTGTTGTGGCACTCACAACCCAGTGGGGTCCCACCTTCCCAAACTCTCCACCCCAATCCCAGCTGACTNTTTTTTGGTCAGGAGGAAATCGCCGGACTTCCGCCCTCCACTGGGGATAGAGGGCGGAGCATGTCAGAGTCGAACTGACTAAAACCTCCTGTCGCTCAACAACCAACGTCCAAACCTCGCATGAGACAGAACTCATGAAGAGGCAAAGGGGGGAAAGTGAAGCGTTTAGTGCGGAGCACATCTCTCCCATCACCCTCCCCCTCGACTATAAAACCTAACAACATTCCGATTGTTATATACAATACAAGTACGAATTACAAGTTCGGATCAATTGCATGTTAAGAAATTAATAAAACATTGTTATTTTCCAAACAGATATTTTATTTAATTTCAGCAATTTTATATCGACGCTCGTGATGCAAAACCATTACTGCTTAGACGCATCGAACGTAATGATATAGTTCACGTTGGCGGTGTTAATAAAGTTGTTTCATCGTTCAGAGAAAACTGCGTTACTCCTGTGATTACAGTTTAAGGGAAATAGCTCACAGCATTATATTTGTGTTGAACGAAGCCAACGACGATTTATTACTATGAAAATCAGTAGTTTCGACCCGTTTGATTATTCCGTAATTATAAACTAGATAAATCAGACACGTCGTGCTTTATGTGTTTCTGGAAGCTAATAATTGTTAGACGAATTTATAGTACATGATGAGACTGACAGACCATTGTTTACGTAACAAACAAAAATTAAATCAAATTTGGGAGGCGTGCCAACCCTGGCATTGTAAATACCCTCATTTACACTAAAATACATAATGAGTGTTAAAGAAACCACATAAATGATTCCATGAAAAAAATTACTTACTATTTTGGCTTTATTTTGTACCAAAAAAAAAAAGAAACTAACCAAATATACAAGTATTTTCACATCGGAATGTATCTTAGAAATGTCGCGTCAACGTTGATATTTCCTGTAGAATGAACGCAGATACCTATTGCGTACGGGTTGGCTTTGTTATCTTGCTGCATGGGGGCTATATCGGTATTGCCCTTCAGCTAACGAAGGTATGAAAGGGGCTTTTTGATGAATACTCAGCAGGATGTTACGTGTGTCGTGTGATGTGAAAGACTTTTAGGTCTTTGAAGGCAATACCACTCTGTTCAAATTACCCAACCTAAGTTTACTGTTTAATATTACTTACAAAAAAACTATAAACAATTATAAGTGAATTCTCGTATGGATTCTCTGTTCGCAATAAGTTTAATGTTTATTTAAGATACTGAATTGATTATAATTATTACTGTTTTGAAATTATAATATTGTATTATAAATATGTATCACACCAAAGTTTTGTTTGGCGGTAATGCCAACAATTCTTTTTTTTATTCTTTTAATTGCTTAGATGGGTGGACGAGATCACAGCCTACCTGGTGTCAAGTGGTTACTGGAGCCCATAGACATTTACAACGTAAATGCGCTACCCACCTTGAGATATAAGTTCTAAGATCTCAGTATAGTTACGACTGCCCTACCTTTCAAACCGAAACGCATTACTGCTTCACGGCAGAAATAGGCAGGGCGGTGGTACCTACCCGCACGGACTCACAAGAGGTCTTACCACCACTAATTACGCAAATTATAATTTTGCGGGTTTGATTTTTATTACACGATGTCATTCCTTCACCGTGGAAGTCAATCGTGAACATTTGTTGAGTACGTATTGATTGACGTACGTAAGCGTTGATTATTAAAATGTATCAAACGGTTGACAGTGCGTATTTATATTCGCAATATTTCTTTTTACTATTAAAAACTCAAGCGCTCATTTGTACTAATCAATAACGATTAAGGTAGCAAACGTCCATGTTTATTGTTCGATTTATCACACCACGTAACAAAGTGCTCTGTAGACACGGCCTTATGGCGTACGTACTGTGTCTCTGAAACATTGAAATGAGGTTTGAGCCGTGACAGGAAACGGAAATCAACTCCTGTCCTAGTTGTGTTATTCGACTTTAGATAGCGTAGCTGTGTGACATTTATTTGCGGTACCGCTGTCGCTTTTCTCGGTACAAAGGAATTTGCACTAAAATGCGGTTAATATAACTGAGGTTTTCCTATATCACGTATTAAGTACGCTCATAATCATCGTTTCCATGTCTGTCCTCGTATGAAACTCAATAAAAAAAAAACATGTGTGCAATTCACACGTGGTAGAAGCGAAACCTTCCAAAATTAAAATACAATTATCCTAAACGTCTTAAGTATATGTAAAATGTTGTCATTAGTAAATAATTGTAAGGTAGCGCCCTCTGTGAATTGATATTTTAATTTCACGTATAATCCTAAATTAAAATTCACTACAAGAGCTTTCATACACACGTTAGTATTAAAAAATCTCACAGATGGCGCTGTATTAAANTGTCATTAGTAAATAATTGTAAGGTAGCGCCCTCTGTGAATTGATATTTTAATTTCACGTATAATCCTAAATTAAAATTCACTACAAGAGCTTTCATACACACGTTAGTATTAAAAAATCTCACAGATGGCGCTGTATTAAATAATATGTATATTTCTGTCTCATTCATCCTACACATTTTTGTATTTGTGTCTCTTACCTGTCGTTTTTCCGTTGCATCCGGTTTGAAATCACAACGATTCTAAAGAAGTTTTCACTTCAAAATTGCAATTACAGTTAACATAATAATATAAAGCTGTATTGACTGTTTCATTACATTTACTGGCCTTATCGATTCATCTAACAAGAACGAAAACTAACAAATAAACAGTGTTAGTTTATATCCGTTCATACAAAACACTGTAACTAAATACATTCTATGTTTTTGTGAACATTTTAATTGGCCCGTCCTTTCCGTCGCTGTGTACTAAATAAGCGTTTATTTATTCACGAGCTTGGCTTTTCTATTTTTGTTATACTTCAGAAATGCTATTCCTGAATGTACGATACGCTACGTAATTTTAGTTGCGGGGAGAAGAGACTTTATTTGGATTTTTTTTTTTTTGCTTTTAAGAAGTTTCTACACGATAGAATTCTTTATTCGAATAACGTTAATATGTATGAAATAATTGCGTTATATTGTATGAAACATATCCCGTTCGGAAGGTGTCAATAATTTTTCAACTGAATCCTTAGTCACAGTGGAACGTCAAGGAGTTACTCATAAATTCATACACACTTTACATGAATTAATTTCTTCCAACTTATTTCAATCGCAACACAGTTCACATAACCACAAAATAACATTACAAAACGAAATATATCAGAAAACTCGTAAACTACACAAGATAATATTTGCATCCTAAAAAAAAAAAAACGCGTCTCCTGTTCAATTGTGCCACTAATATTCACAGGGTTTAAGCACCATTCCGATTTAGGTACTAGATGTAGGAATAAGCGCATTTCTCCCTGCCCCACCCCGTCTAGACTTGCACTGAATCTTGAAAGTGGGGATGCCTTTACAGAAAAATGCTGCACGAAAATATCAAAATATCAAAGTCTAGACTACCCAAGTAAATTATACGAGTATTATTCTATAATTTTGTAATAAAAAACATGAGAATGTTAAACATTTTCGAAATGGAGATATTTTTGCTCCTATTATTAAAATGTAGCATAAAATATTTTGCTATCCAATTTTAATAGGCGTTCAGATATTCCGAATGTGGAATTATAATTTAAACTAGTGGTCCCGCAGTAGTCGAAATACGACTATAATTAAATGAAATTATTAGTTTGAACATTATTATGGTACTATTGTCAAAGAGTATAATATATTATATAATCACAGATATCACCAAGACTACACTAAAGACAAATAGTAAACAATATTAACCTATTCTCAATTTGACCACAGACTTTAAGCATTATTAAAAGTTTGACAATAAACAAAGAGTATGTGTGTGTGTCAAATACAAGGTATAGTATGTGTAATGTTTTTTTTATTGTTTTAATGTATTTTTAACGCATAATTAAAAAAAAAATTATAACATTCTGCACTCCTTCTCTATATTCTCTATAAGTGTGGGAAATTTCATACACCTCCGTCCGCGCAATTTTCGTAAAAAGGGGTACAAAGTTTTCGCTTCACGTATTAATATTTAGATATTGTTTTAAATATTTAGGATATAACGAAAATATATTCATTCTATGTACTGCATACGAACTCGGTATATGTATAGAATCTTAGCAAGGCCCACGGATTTATGACTATGGAAACCGTCACGACGCCTTGATGGCAACGTTGAGAATCTTGGATTAAAAACCTACGTACTTTAAAATCCATTCACATTCGCGTTTCGCCATTACAATTCTAAAGAAACTGGAGCTGTCTGGGATATATACGCTTTTGTGTGTTTTAACAAACAAAACCAGGCTTGAATGAAACTGGGAAGTTAAAACATTTTTTTAAGCTTTTCAATTTTCTTACATTAGTGTAATTTGAACGTGGGTAGGTGTAATTTGAAGTTTTAAATTTCTTAGTCATTTATAATGGCTTTTATGATTTACATACAGAACGTCAACAATGCTTAGACAATTAATATCAATAATCTTGATTATTTTATAGAAATGGTGACGAACAAACGTGTCCCCTGGAATTTAGTTATCGCCGCCCTTATATGCTACAGCGATGAGGTTGTATTTTTAACTGTATTAAAATTAGGATTGTCTCTTTTTTTTATTGCCTAGATACGTATGGACGAGCTCACAGCCCATCTGGTGTTAAGAGGTTACTGGAGCCCATAGACATCTACAACGTAAATGCGCCACACACCTTGAGATATAAATAAGTTCTAAGGTCTCATATAGTTAGTCTCTTTAAAATGTGGCAGAAAAGCAATGGGATCTTCGCTTCGATAAACGTCATCTCTCTTGAACGTAATTTAAGGTGATCAACACTATTTTTACTTTTTAATTTCGTGTTTACCATTTTAATTTTAATAAGTATAAAATTTTAAAATTAAAAATTACGAAGATATTAATTTTAATTATGTCTCCAACTAGCGAAAGTCAAAGAATTATATTACGAAATTGACTTCAAAGAAAGAAAAGGAAATGACACATGTTCGAAATATGATTAACCTATTTCTTATAGTTACACAACACCTTTGTAGGAAACTCATGTATGAAGCGCCACTAACAACTGTCCGTCAAACAAGTTGATTTCCTGAAGCCTCCACGGACAGGAAATATCCAGAGCGACTGTGCATTTTACATTGAAAATGTTTTCTATCTACAAAATTGAATTTATATATATATACTCGTAGTTAAAGTTATTGAGAATTTGATATTAATTCAACATTTACGAGTTTTTCGATTACGTTATTGTCAGACTTTGGGATATATAACGTTAATTTCACACTGATTTTTTTAAATTATTGCGTGGGTAGATGAACGAGCTTACGACCCGCATTGCGTTAAATGGTCACCGGAGCCAACAGGCATTACAGCCTGAACGGCACCACAGGATAATGGTACCCGTACCCTACCACCAGGAACTTCATCCCAACTGATCCAAACGTGAAATGTGATTTTGTGGGACCATATTATTAAGATACCTGTGCAAAGCCATTGTTTGCTAAATAAGTAATTGATTTTTTAGCGTCTTTTAGAAAACCGCTGCACAAAACGGATTAGTGATCGTTCAGAAAGCGAATCCCGGATAAAACCGACACGAGGGAGAGCACAAAAGCCGACCGACCGGAAACCGCGAGATAAACTCCTCGTCGACTGTTGCCGACGACCACCAGTGTAAACAAATTATATATTATACGGCTCATTTAAATAGATTTTATATAACTTGAATTATTTTAATCTTTCGCGGTTACCTACATTATAAACACTGTTATTAAACGGGTCATTATCACTATTTAGGCTTTCACGAGTTCCAGACGCTGTTTCAAACGCCAAAATAATAGGTAGACTAAAACGACGATTGAACTAATTAATCTTTGTAAGAGCCCGTTAGATAAAGAGTGTTCATTTAATATATTAAATAATTGCTTATATCTGATTAAAAGTTACGGTAGGCCAGAATACACAATTTTAGCTCACATTTAGGTACTAGAACATGAAAACCGTTCAGCATTTAGACAAGACATTTAATTTTGATTTCGAAAATTCTACATTTTCTGTTTCAAAAACCATACAACAAACAAATAGCCAATAGAACGGTCTTCAACATTGCCAGAAACGAATGAATAAATTCATCGAATGTAACCTTTGCATGTCGTCGAGATCGTCGATTTAAATTTGAAAATCAACGTTCAACGCTGTTTTCATTTTACTAAGGAAAGACGGAAAATCTAAATAGTATTTACATAATACCTTCAAATCGGAACTGATAAATTACTAAAGATAATGGAATCTATTTGTGCGTTATCATCATCATCATCATCTCAGGCCTAAGGTACAGCCCAGGGTGGGCCTTAGCCTGGTTCAGAATGTCTCTCCAGACAGTTCTCTGTTCAGGGCTTTTTCCTTCCAGTTCTTGACACCGATCACTTTGAGGTCGTACTCTACAACATCTAACCATAGGAGTTTGGGCCTAAACATGGTTTGCTATGTTTGTCTCGGCATTCTGGTCTCCTCCATTCAAACATGTCCTGCCCATCGTAGGCGACCAATTTTTATAGTTTTTATGATATAGGGATCTTTGTAAATATCATAAAACTCGTGGTTATATCGCGTCCTCCATATATTATTTTCTTGCACAGCACCGAATATCCGTCTTCGGATCTTAAGCTCGAATACAAGTAGATGGTTCTCATCCTTTTTACTGAGTACCCATATCCTTGAGCCATAAGTAAGAATGGGTATCAACAGTGTTTCGTGCATTATGGGTGGGCCCATTAAAAATGAAAATTTATAAGACATTCACTGGTGGTAGGACCTCTTGGGAGTCCGCACGGGTAGGTACCACCACCCCGCCTATTTCCGCCGTGAAGCAGTAACGCGTTTCGGTTCGAAGGGTGGGGTAGCCGTTGTAACTATACTGAGATCTTAGAACCTGTATCTCGAGGTGGGTGGCGCATTTACGTTGTAGATGTCTATGGGCTCTAGTAACCACTTAATACTAGGTGGCCTGTGAGCTCGTCCATCCATCTAAGCAATAAAAAAAATATTGAATTTTCACACGAAATTATTATCCCCTCACCGATCTACCTGCCCGAATGGCGAACCGCTACATCGGGTGTCTTACCTACTAGGCCACTGACGCGTTTCGTTCCGCAAGTCGTGTGACATGTACCTGATTTACATACGCACGCGTTATAATGTCACCGTGACGTAGCGTTACACGCTTCAGGTCTATGACCTTTCGTATGTATTTACACTTTTTTATTAGCTTACGTGTTTTTCAACATTCAGAATGAAAGAACGAAAGATCATAATTGATATGCATTTATAATAATATGCTTATGTAAAAATTATCTGGGTAATTTCACTGGCTTACGAATCGAAAGGAGCGCGACCATTTATAATAGACACATTACAAATTTGGAGCATTAACTGATATTTTTTTATCGATTAAAAATTAATATGTTTCAAAGAGCAGTGGAATAATTATTTCGTTATTATAAGTCGTAATGCATTTCTGCAAACGATCATGAGAACTTTATCGTAATTAGTGAATGCGGTTCAAAACTTTTGATTAAAACAAACTTTAAAGTGAAAATATTGTTCAATATTTTTCGTCGGTAAATATACGTGTAATTACTGTAATTACCTTTGCTCTCTCGCTGAAATCGATAGCGCCATGTTAACGGATACGTACCTGTAATCAAAACAAGGAAAATATTAATTATAGAATACATACATCAAAATTTCTTTTAACTAGAGGTCCCGCAGTAGTCGAAATTCGACTATAAATAATTGGAATTGTAAGTTTGTACACTATTATGATTGTATTTTATACTTCTATAATCACAAATTTCGCCAAGACTACACTATAAAAATATTAACAAAGGCAAACAATATTTAATCTCAATTTGACAACAAACGTGAAGAACAAAAGTTTGACAATAAATAGTATGCATGCGTGTGTGCGTCAAATATATGGTATGTAGTGTGTGTATTATTTTCTTTATTAATGTTATGTATCTTTTATGCATTATTTTAAAAAAAATATTAGCATTGTGCACTTCTTCTCTATATTCTCTATAAGTGTAGAAAATTTCATACTCCTCCGTCCGCGCAATTTTCGTAAAAAGGGATACAAAGTTTTTGCTTCACGTATTAATATATAGATTTATAAACCGAAACGATTGTCAGTTTCTGTCTCACACACAAGCATTCAAATAGCCAAATTAATAAAATCTAATAATTCTACATTGATACCTGAATTCGAATTGAATTCGTTACTATTTGCTCCCTGTCCTTTTCCTAATATTAAATTAAGTCTAGAATTTTCGGCTTCGTACTTTATTAAATGTTAAGGTCAAGGTCAGAATCATCCAGATAAATAAAGCATTATCTATATTTTAGTTCATTTGTTGCTATGTAATCGACTAAGGTTGTATGTATCATAGCAGTGCCATTTGCAATAGAATATGCACTCTCTTTCCTACCTATGCTGATAGACTTGAGAGGCTATTTCAGCGTTGCCCTAGCGTGCAGGTGAGCTCTCCGGGCTCAAACCGGAGGTGTTGTTAGCACTGGCCCTAGCAAGAGCAGTAGTTCGCAGAATCTACCACCGGATCGGAAACGCGACCCGCTGAGAAGATCCGGCGAGAAACTCACTGGGCCGAGTCTATGAGTGTATGCACTAGACAGGTTTCGTTACACAGAAGCCAAACATGACGCGCAGCTAGTTGCACTTTGCACTCCAGTGCACAGTGTAAAAACGGCGAGTACGGTGTCAGTGTCGAAATATTGATATTTTACTTGCAATCCCAATAACATTCACGTAGATTATTGACCTACTGCTATTATTTTCGTATGTGCATGTTAATCAACAATTTATTATACATAATAAACACGTAATCTAAATAATAGCACGTTCCGCATAATCTTTATAATCGATATTTATGGAATAGGAAAAATCGTGATTATGATGATCTTAAAGAATATTATCTGTTTAGACATTAAAGTAGTCATAATACCTAACAACATTAATCTTAATTTGGTCAATTTATAAAAAATATTTTATTGACATTATCAATAGGGTCATTGCGACAACTCAATCAACTGCATCCTTATAAAATCCCGGTATTTCGGAAAACAATTATGACAAAACCACACACAATAACGTCCAAAATTCCAATGCACAGTTTCGATAATTTAACGGTCACCTTCTCACCGCCATCAGCCGACCGTGTCGCAGCCCACCGCAAAATGGATTAGCCCGGTCTCCGATTGGCTATTACTGATGTCACTTTGGGAAATCAAAATCTCTGGTTGGTCAATTAATGATTGCATTGAAAATATACCTTTTTTCTTCAAATAAATCGTAAATAATTTGTTATTTTATGAAAATACAAAAGTTGAAATGAATGTGAATTGCAACAATATTTTTGTTTTACAACATTATAATTCAAAGCCATTGAATGGTTCCCGAAAACGAAGGCAGTAGAAAGTAATGCTGGTGATTTGAAATATTCTTTTTTACACTGCACGCAATGTAACGCAAAAAAAACACCAGTAAACACCCGGGATCAACGGCCCGCTAGCCTTTGTTATAGATGTCTCGTTAACAAAATTTCAATCTACCAAAATAAGCTAACCTTAGTGTTTGGTTTAGCAAATGACTTTTTTGTTGCTTAGATTAGCTTAGAACATACTCACGATCCATTTGGTATTAGTGATTTGGAAACCTAAATTACATTTTTACGAGTTCCTTTTCATAATATTTATACATAAAGCATCTATTTACACTTTAATAAATTTTAACCAGAATAAACAATACGAAAAGCGATTTGATTAAAGTTTAGAATTAAAAGATTGTAGGTACTTTTGAATTTACTCTTCAATTCCAAATTTGAACATCATTACATTACGAACAGACTTAAGGAATTGTTTGTTTACCGAATTAATATTTTATACCAAGGTTAGTAGTCTCTAAGCTTTGAATTCAGAAAACCTTTGATCGGTAATAATATTTACATTATTAAACGCAGCTCCGTACATTTCGACCTTGGATCGACAATTACAATCTCACAACTAGTTTGACATCACGATTAAACGGATAATTTTAAAATCCCCGTTTGTTTGGATTTCATCATGTTTTCTGCTTTAAAAATTACATTACTGTCATCGTAAACTTTAGTTTTTTTTCTGCCTTAACCTTGCTACCAATGAATGTTTAATAACATCTATAAATTAAAGGTTAAATAACAAACTGTTGCTGTTTTATATCAGTTTCAACAGTGAAAGGTTAGAGTTGAATAGAATTTGTACCAACAAACACTACAGTACTGATCGATTTTTTTAAACCTCAACTATACTAACAATAATATCGACAGAGTTTATTTTCCATATTATTATTTTTTACAATTTACCTCAACATACATGAGCTTGGAGATAATAATAAAAATCTTCAATAAAAACCCAGTTCTTAGCAAAAAAGGTCGGACATTACAAAACTCAAATAGAACCTGTATTCCCACGAGTTTCATAATGTTCTAGTACTGGCACCTTTCGAACATTAGCAATTCTATGAGCAGCATTTAGTGCTCGCGTGTTAATAAACCAAAGGTCTCTATGATGAAATTAACATATAAAACTTAAAGAGCTTATTGCGTTTCATGGCTAGGCTAAAATCTAGTGGCTAAAATTAAGAAGAATAAAACTAGGAATGAGGTTATTCGATAAACACCTAAAGTCAGCTCAGAGTAACTAAACTCAAGCGGCACTGGGCTTGTCATAATATGTGTCTTAGAACCGAAAATCGCTGAAGTGGACGGGTTATTGACAATAGACCGCAAATCAACAAACGTTTTGTTCTCGACGTATGACAAACAAACGGCAGCTGGTAGAAATGGACTAAGAGAACTAAATTCCGGGCCCATTAGCGGAAATTGGGAGACGCTAAAATCAAGTAGTGGACGAGTATGGGCTGATGATAATCGTGATAAGTTCATGGATATATGGCAAATTTGTATTCGAGAGTTCGAGCATGTTCATTAATTTAGAACAAGGAAACAATAAAAGTTAAATACTATATAATACATACCAATAACGCGGCACCCGATATGTGTTCGCTCCTACTTGTATTCTATCGTATTCTATAGTTAATACATAAAAATCTAATAGAAATACAATTTATGATTCTTCATCAAGCTTAGTGCGAACGAAAAAGAATTCAAGGGTCAGTGATCTCGTATCATACAAATCAGGATGTATCGAGAGATCATAGCATAATGCTCGGGATTAACTTCATTACTACTTTCAAGTTACACCTTGTGATAATAATACACTTAAAGCAAACATTGTAGGAACGACATCTTATTTAATATCTGTAATTTTTATATTGCGTAAATCATCGATGAAGCTCCAAGTTTCTAATAAGCTCAATTCATTTTCACAGCAGGTGCTAGTGTCCGTTGGTTCAAACCTGTTGGTCGTTTGTTACGACGATTACTGGAATTATTTGTAAGACAGGAAAGTCATTTGTTCGCGATTTTATGTGTCCGAAGTATCAATAGCCGATTACCGTGATAAATAACGCTAGACATAGTTCGCTGCTGGTGCTTTGTAAACAAGTTTAAAATCATCTATAGTTTTGAGATAACAAAACGGTAATGTTTCCATGATTAAAAAAAAACTAAGGCATAAGCCTAGCCAGAGTGATCGAGTAATCCATATTCATATTACTATACAAATGCGGAAGTGACTTCCTTTCTGGAACTAATCATTAAATTTCGCATGCATGTCGTCAGGAGTACAGAAAAATACCACCCTGGTACTTTTTACACAGAAAAAAAATCATATTTTTTTAAAACTTAACTGAAGTATCATCAGTGAATATTTAGTGGTATTGTAAAAGAAACAACATTGAAGAGCTTTTTCTTAAATCGTCGTATTTTGAACCGAACCGAAATCTCTTTGATTTGCAATTATGATGGGTCATTATGGTCAAATCTATATAATTGCCATACGATGGAATACACGAAGAACCGCTTAGAACAGGAACAAATACAATACAAAAATAGAAAAACGAAAAAAAAAAACAGGTTTTGCAAATCAACACATGCAAGCGAAAACATGATTTTCATCTTTATACGTGAAGTCGTCACGCTTATTCTAATTATGTTTTTGTGCCTAACACTATTTATTTACTTTATGCTAGTGCTTAAAAAAAAAGAACAATAAAGTTTAAAAATGAAGATTTTTTTCCTTTCACAAAATCCTGAGCAAGGAAAAATCTACGGATATCTCAAGCTGAACATTTATAGGAATAGTGTTCTCAATTTGAAAAGGTAGGTTAGGTATACTCTACCAAACTAGAAGAGTAGTGCAGATTAATTAATCAACGAACTAGAGCCAATAAACTCTAAGAGGTTTAATTATATCGAGGGGCGAAAGGCTATTTGGTTTAAACGATATTTTTGCAACTTTACAGGAGAGTCATTGAAAAATTAAAATTTAAAAAAGATATTGTAACAAACTTCTTCAGCTATTTGAATGGAAAAAACTTCATTGAAGTTCAATTAAAAACATCGAATTGTTGATACTGATAGCAAATAACCTCCTCCTCCTCCTCGCGTCGTTTCCTCACTGCTGAGGGTCGTGACCATTATAATTCGACATGATTTTACTCCTTGTGATGTCCCGCCAGCGCCTCCGATCATTGGCCGCATGAAGGGCGTCGTGGAATGGGATATTTAGTGTGGTGCGGATTTGGTCGAACCACCTTGTCGGACTGCGCCCGCGCGGTCTCTTTCCCTCGATCTTCCCTGACACGAATAGTCTTTCTAAGCTATCCGGTGTTTTCCGAGCAATATGACCGAAGTACTCGAGTGCGCGGCAAAGGCAGAGTGTGGACAGTCTAGTCTTGATCTGCAGTTGATCTAAAATAGACTGGTTGCTTCTCTTCGCTGACCAAGGTATCCGGAGCATTCTTCGCCAGCACCACATCTCAAAAGCATCCACGCGTTTGCGATCAGCTGCTTTAAGGGTCCAGGTCTCCGCTCCGTATAGAAAAATGGAAAAGACCAGAGTGAGCACCAGTTTTGTCTTCGTTTTCTGGGTAATGTTATGGTCCTTCCAGATTTTACCGAGCTGGGTCATGGCTCCCTTTGCCATTCCAATACGCCGTCGTACTTCAGGTTCGCTGGATCCTGTATTGTTAATGTTGGAGCCTAGGTAAATAAAGTTGTCAACAAGCTCAAGGTTTAGTGTTCCACTAAGCTCCAACTTTTTTGTGCGATCAACGACCATGATTTTAGTTTTGGATCTGTTGATGGCGAGTCCCATCTCCAACCCTATGTGCTCCATCCTGTTCAGAAGCTCTGTCATCTCTGCTTCTGTTGTGGCAAGCAGAGTGGTGTCATCTGCGTAGCGCAGGTTCGTCACTTTGACACCACCTATGGTTATGCCTCCATCCCAGTTTTCTAGGGTCTTGCGCATGATGTATTCGCCGTATATATTAAATAGAATGGGTGACAGAATACACCCCTGGCGAACTCCTCTTCTGAAATTAAAACGTTTTGACATAGTGTTGTCGACCCTTACAGTGCCCTGACTGCCATAGTAAAGGGATTGGAGAAGAGCTATAAGGTGCATGGGTACTCCGAGTTCCTGAAGGACCCGCCATAAGCAGTTCCAGCCAACGCAGTCAAACGCCTTGCTGTAGTCAACGAAGCACAGGATAACAGGTGTATCGAATTCGTAGCATCTTTCTATTAATTGTCGGATGTTAAGGATCTGCTCACGAGTACCTCTGCCTTTGACAAAACCAGCCTGTTCCTGAGGGATTTGCCAATCCAGAAAGTGTCGGATTCTGGAATTGATAATATGCAACAGGATTTTACTTGCATGTGAGATAAGAGCAAGGGTCCGATAGTTGTTACAGTCTTTCGTGGATCCTTTTTTGTGTAGAGGCAGTATTATGGAGCTCCTCCAATCATCCGGCCATTCACCAGCCTGCCAGATATGATTGCAGATTTTATGCAGTACATCTATTCCTGCGTCGCTGAGTGCTTTAAGAGTCTCTGCTGTGATGTTATCATGTCCTGGCGCTTTATTATCCTTTAGTTTTTTCAAGGCCGCCTTAATTTCCGAATGCAATATGGATGGTTCTTGAACTATATCAGCCCAAACAAAATCCGGACTGCAAGTGGTGTCATTAGTGGGGTTCTTGTAAAGGCTTTCACAATAACGACGCCATCTTTCTGTTATCAGCTGAAGGTCAGTGATGGGGTCGCCATCCTCGTCGCCGATAACCCAGGTCTTTGCTTTGAATTTCTTCGACAGCAGACGAACTTTCTTAAATAAATCAGAGGATTGTAACTTTAGGGAGTGCGACTCAATTTCTTTACAAATAAATAGCATATAATAAGCAAATAACACGCACCTTTAATTACTAAGATAAATGTCGCGTATTGGGCGAAATATCGCTTAAACCAAACAGTTTTTACTCCTTGATATAAAGATTGCTAAGTGGCAGTAGCATCAACGAAACATTTCAACATATCAAGTAAAAAAGTATTATATATCAGCATATTATGTCCATGACAATTAAAATACGATCCACAATACACTGACGTTCCAAAATCTTACTTCCGATAAAAATACTCTTACTCACTCTTGCTACGGCTAGTGTTAGCAAATTCTCTCACGTTGAGCCCGTGAGCTCATCTACCCGTCCGCGCAAAGCTGGAATAGCAGTGAATAGATAGAATTAAAAATGATTATAATTCTAAGACCTTGGTCGCTGTGGCTTGCGGTTATTCATACAAACAAGAGTCGTTTTCGGCCCGCTACGGCAGCGTGCGGTGTATAGTCATATTCGGAATCGTACCTTAACTTAGTATTCAGTAAGCCATGAATAAATTATGAGCATAAATAACCAATCGTATTCCCTTTGAAATCTTCACCGTTGAGGACACCACCCACACTTCTAACCACTTACCACTTTACTCGGACCTGCGCTTTTAACTGTGGAAATTATAGAACAGTGAAGTGGAAATTAATGGACCGACCAGTAACGTTATTTCTTTAATTAAGTGATTTTTAATGTTAACGAACTAAATATGTTTTTCGCCTTTTATCATTATTAAATTCCGGGTATAGACAAGTATACTTCCAGAAAGTCGTTCGTGAACTAATTTTTTTTATTGCCCTTGTAGGCACGAGCATACGGCCCACCTCATAGTGAGTGGTTACCGTCGCCCATGGACTTCAGCAATGCCGGGGGCAGAGCCAAGCCACTGCCTACCGTTAAATACTCTCCACAAGGCTCGTTTGAAGAAGGACGTGTCATAGCGTTCGGGAAACACCGTGGAGGGAAGCTCATTCCCAAGCCGGATGCTACGTGGCGAAAAAGATCTCTGAGAACGCACTGTGGATGAACGCAGTTATTACCAGTCTATATAATAATATCATTTTACCAGCCCCAAAACTAGACTATAGTTTACGGTTCTAAAAGTGAACTAAACGACATTTCTGTTAAGTCTTATTATGAGTTCATTTTTAAACTAATAATTACATAGCTACATACAATAATTACACGGAAATATAATAAGACAGGAAACGAGAAAAACCTTATAACGACATCAACTCTAAAGTTTGTACGAAAAAAAAAAAATATTAATACGTAAATCCACATAACGACGCACGTATGATAGATATAAAACAAAGAAGCATAACAAACAGTAGGCACTAGAAAGGTTATTATTATTGTATGTCTCCACCGAGATTTGCTCGTGTTTATGAATATTCATTTAAAATACAATACTTACATTCGTAATGATATTACATCATTCATTTCAAGGTGTTTAACGACGTATGAGTCATTGTAAAAGAGAGGGCGTGACGAGTATTACAATTAAGGTCATTTCATATCGTTACATTTATCTGTCTAAAACAAACCAATCTAGTGATTGATTTGTAGTTTGATTTGTAATTTCTTATTTAAAGATTATCTCAATCAAAGCAGCGTGTTAATAATATTCTACGGTAGGGTAAACCAGACTTGGGAAGAAAGTGTAGAAGATTGCACAAAGTGGGAATGAGTTGCTCGCTCCGGGCATTTCAATATTGTAATAATTGTTATGTTATTATACTCATGTAAAAATGAATATTTAAAAAAATCTAATATTAAAAAAATAATCTGAAATTAAAAAAAAAGAAAACATGCCCGCTGAGTTTCTTGCCAATTCTTCTCAAGACGGAGGCTAGTTCTTGTGAATTGGCGGTAGTTCTTTTGACGTTCAACAAGTATGTATGTACTTTCATTTATGTTGAATAATTTTTTTTTGATTTGATTTGATTTGATTTGATTTGAAAGGCTTTAGTGGTTACATCTTTAAACAGCTGTCATTTTATCCGTGCGTTTGAAACACAAGTCCAGCAAAGGGCCGGATCTCATGATTTTAGATTTACGTTAGATTGATCAGACTCAAACGTTCATTAAATTTTTAATATTAGGTAGTACAATTAGAACACAAACCGCCTTGATTATCGTTAAATTTATCAAAAACATGCATTAGTTAACACGACTCGAACGCCACATATATTTTTTTTTATTGCCCTTGTAGGCAGACGAGCATACGGCCCACCTGATGGTGAGTGGTTACCGTCGCCCATGGACTTAAGTAATAATACCAGGGGTAGAGCCAAACCGTTGTCTACCGAGCCAAGCCGCTGCCTATAGCAAACATCTTCCCGAAAGTGCTAACTTTTTTTTGATTCGGACGAAAGACGCGTAGGTGTGTCGCTTACAAACAAACGTGTTTCTTTTGATGTACATAATAAAATCAGAAGGTACCCATCACAATATCTAAAAAAATCTACAGACAACACGTAGATCGTTCGTGAAACAAAAATGGAAAGTATTCGAAAAATAATAATAAACTATAAAATGTAAAAACGTTAAACTAATTTACGCATTATATTATCGCTTGCACAGAACATAAGTTTATTTTATATAAAAAATCCTAAGAAAGAATGATTCTAAAGTTAAATTGTAATACATCGCAGTGTCAATTAACGAGATAATCTAATTCAAACATATTATTGTATAGATTTAATAATGTAGCTATAGCTAGAGGTTCAAGATTAATAATAATCAAAGAATAATAGTCAAGGCAAACAATATTAAACCGAAGGATTTGTTTTTTGTAGCTATGGACTATGACGTGATTCATTATTCAGTAAAGTTTTATAAAGACCTTGTTAAATTATAGTAGGATATTTTCACGTTTATTTCACGTAGACACATACTTAAAAATGCACAAAATTTGTATTTTAAACATTATGAGCAACTGTTCAATCTCCTTTTCTCCATAAGTCGAACTAACCACTTTATTTTGTATTTTAATATATACAAAATAAAGTGTTTGGTAGTTGCTCGGAGACTGAATAACGCATTTAACTGCCTAAATTAGAATCGGTAATAACAACTATAAATTAAAAGAAAAAACAATTTTATCAAATACTAGCTGACCCGGCAGACTTCGTAGTGCCTCAATCGATAAATAAAAGATCTAAGCTTTTGTATAAAATAACCTTAAAACAAACAAAAGAAATCCGTCCGACGGGGGACACATCAAAGGAAAAACAAAATTGTAATTTTTATTTAATTCCGAGCATTTTCATATTTATCTACCTTATAAACCTTCTCTGGACTTCCAGTGACTTCCACAAATAATGCAAATTGGTCCAGTCGTTCTCGAGTTTTAGCGAGACTAACGAACAGTAATTCATTTTTGTATATATAGATTATAGATTACAAGACTGACTACTAACAAAATTGCGTAAAATTTGTACGTTGATTAATCTACTCTTATCAAATATCAAACTTGCCACTTCATTTTGTAATCTATACAGTTCGCAGAAACTGACTTATTAATTCTATTTGTTTAATTACGCATGCTAGGATCAAATTACCTATAGACATATAAATAATAAGGTTGCATGCAACTAAAAAGTTAGAGCGTAAAATGACAAAGTGGTGTATATTTTTAATTTACTGTATTGTGTGAGTTTTTGTGTGTGTAATGTAAGCTGCATCAGGCTAACTGACGATCTAATAAACATCTATTTATCGACCAACTAACTTGTTCTAGTAACTTTAAAACCCACAACAATAAATCAACGTCACATCATGTTTAACAATTATGGATATAATTTCTAACTCATCGAGTTAAATGATAAGGTCTAAGTTTCCACAACAAATTATTGTGACTTCGAATATAAGCCCTTTGACCTGACTGCACTATATTGAGTGAAAGCGGCTTTCGCGGGTCGCGATAAGAATGGCCGTAATCTTCATACAGACCGTTAGCACGTTTTTATATTATATTATTATTATTTCGACTTAAGAAACAATTATCGGAGACCACGTACAATAAAAAAACAAAGTACCAACATTGGGTTACTTAAGTAAAATTACAAAGTACACTACCAACAGTGTGCTACTTGCATCACGTTAAAAAAGTTCACGTGCAATACAGCTTTAAGAAAGCTTTGAAACAGTGGTATGTAAACATTCTCGAAGCTGTCACATTTACGTTAAGAAGCATACAAACTAATCGAGCTTCTATTGCGCTATGTCTACAACGATGCTCGTTCATAGAAGGTACCAATCGTGTGGTTTTACCGATTCACAAAAAACCGGAATTCCGATGACTCATGTTTACGTTCTACATTAGAAAATTAACGAAAACATCTGTAATTGAGCACAGATCTATGTTGCCATAATGCGTTGGGAGAAATACTGACGAAAATATGAAGAAGTTTGGACATGACTATTTTTTTTTTATATTAGGATTTATTATCTTCCTTTTTACAAAAAAAAAAGTCTAATCATTGTCATCTCAAGCGCCAAATAGCGCGGGTATGTCAAGAGTTTAGAATTATTTTATGCGATAGAATCAGTTAGAGCGTAGGTCGCAACACAACGAATATTTAAATTAAAAGAATCTCGCTGCTTTCGTATGGGTTCGAAAAAAGCTCACCTTATACTGATAGAATTAGGTTGTTATAAAAAATGTCGTTTTATTGTTATATCACCACGTCTCGTCATCGTAGTGATATTTCAATTCTAAATCTAGCTTTTAAGAACAAACAGGTTCATCAAATCGGTTCAATGGCTTTTACGTGATAGTCGATCGAATATTGAAAATTGCTTATTATTTTAAATGTCAATAAGGACGCAAAGCTATAATATAATAATTAATAATAAAATGAATCTAAGTCTTGAAGAGTCACGGAATCATTATAAGTTAATTTCAATCATTGGGTGTTTACTAGTAAAAAAGCTATACGCTGTTCAAAGGTATTGTTAATTTTCTAAGCCCCGCAATGTTTTTTTTTTTTCAGTAGCTAAACTCGATGTATTTACGATAAGATAAGATGGCTATTATTCGAACGCAATTGAGATTTAGTCCTATATCCCACACTCGGTGTCGACCGCTAAATATTGCCCGAACATAACGTTTTCCCTAAATTTCAAAATAACAACAACAAATAACGGTAAGTAACAATTATCTCGACAGTTTTCTTCCTGCAAACCTAATATGTGCAAACGATCCGAACGCTAATAATATGTATTGAGGAGACGTGTATTTAAAATAAAGTCACGTACATACCTATATTAAGAAAGTATTATTAGACAAGAGTGCGAATAACAACAATGTAAGCGTTCACTGCCTGTTAGCCATGATGAACAAACAAAAGCCGTCCAACTAATTTTCACACCAGCGAGTACCGCTATGACGTTATATGGGTCGGACAAGGTACACTATTTGAACCAGAAAAAGCCAGAAGGCCAGAAAAATATAAAATGGCATCGAACATAACTGCAACACTTGATGATCTTTCTATATTTCAGGACAATAATTGTGGCGGTCAGCGCAAAAGTGACCTAGCCCACAATTTTTCATATTCGTGTTTATATATATATATTTATATATATTGCAATTTATTTAAAACATTATAAATTTTCAAAGCAAACCGGCCTATCCCTATTTTGACCCCTAGCTTGGCTAGATGGCTTTGTGAACATTATTTTGCGCGTATTGTTTTTGCCTACGAAGCAGTGTAAAAGTAAATGCGAACCTCATTATCTCCATACTATGGTAAGATTAGGCCACTTTTGCACTGACAGTCTCAATTACTACATCAATTTTCCTACTCTTTTTATTAATTATAGATATTAATGCTAAACACCATAACAAATAGCTAACACACCTTCCTGCGAACTTTTATTATACATATGAATATTCTATGATCTATAAATAAATGTTATTAATAATTAAATAAACCATAACGATACATTTAAAACGATTAGTGAATTTATCTCAATTTACCATTTTTTAAATTACCATAAAATAATAAAGTAAATAATTCGAAATTCTAGACATAAAATGTGTAAGCATTAACTTTTTCTAGTGACATTTTATTTTCGAAATAATTTTAATATTTAGATCTAGATAAGATAATAGAGTAATTTAGTATTTTTGAGAATAAAAGTTGTGAAAAACACATGAATAAACTGTGCTAAAATATTGCAGGGTCAAAGTTGGTATTTATTTTATAAAATTTTCCAACATTTTATATGTGTGATCACGGTATTATTAATAATGCATACAATGTTACATACATGTAATNGGTCAGCAGAAGGTCCAACAAAGAAGGCTCGTGCCCCTCGATATCTGGGACACGGGTGGGCTGTGTCACCAGCTGGGAGAAGCCGTAGGCCAAGGCGAAATCGTAGGCAGTCCGACCCGGGAGGTCAGTGGTTCTGGACCCCAACCACTCTTGGTGGTGAGCGTTAAAGTCTCCAAGAACCACCACCTCCGCAGATGGGTACTGCTCAAGCACGCGGTTAGTCCCCTCTTGCACATGCTCAAACAGAGCTGAACCTGCATCACTGCTGTGGGACCTGTACAGGCACGCGTAGATATTTAAAGACCTCCCCGTAAATCTGTTATAAAATCTTGCACTTGACAATCATAAAACGTAATCATTCAACATTAAGTTAAGACTCAATGTCCTTGATAAATTACTACATATAATAATTTCTACATTATATTATGTAGTTTTATAATATGTTGATACAGTTGTATTGAGAGAATCAAAGAGAGGCGTCGGATATGTACATTTATATTTCGTTTTTCTCAAATATTTTTTTGATACTCAATGCCGTAATTCGTATTTAGTTCAATACATTATGATAAATTGATAAAATTTTAATAGTCGATAAACTCGATGTTGAAAACAGCCGAATTAGACCCAAGAATACATTATGTAAATTTAGCAAATTTTTTTCTTAAAAATATATTTATCTCTCAAAAAAATTTAGACTAATTTTACTAATTTACTTTTATATTCCGTGAACGAGAACAAAATTAGCAGTGTGAAAAATTTTTGTTAAACAAAACGACATAATAAAAATACTGAGAAATACAACTGTAAAAATGAATGATCCACTTATCACGATACAAGACAGAAGAGAACGTGAGGTAAAATACGTGATACCAGAAACTTTAATCTATTCAAAATAATAAAATACGTGACAGGTCAAACAGTGACCATTTTTTCACATGTTAAACGTATATGAGCATTTTAGCGTTGTTATATAATGTATGCAATTGAAGGTTTCAATTACGACTAATAAAAATTACTAAAACAATTACAAGAGTACGCGGACGCAATGGTTTCTGTCTTTGCGATGCACGAGTCAAACATAATCGGTCACTTTCCTTCTAAAAACACGAACTGATAGGTATGAAAGTTTTCGTAGCATGCGTGTTTCCTAATAATCTTTGTCACTACACAAGGGGGTCGCGGGTTCGAATCCCGCCAAGAGAAGATATTTGTATGATAAATATAAATGTCTTTTCCAGGGTTATGGATGTATATTAAATTTATGTATGTGTATAATAAAAATCTTACATTTATTTCCGTTATCTGGTACCTGTAACACAAGTTCTTTACGAACTTATCATGGGACCAGTTAACGTGGCGTGATTGTTAGTAAATATTTATTTATTATTTATTTATTTATTATTTGTAAACGAACTTATTGGACGATGAGAAAATATTAACAAAGAACAAAACATCAATGCACGTTGTCTAAACATAGTAACGTATTAAGACAAGAGAACGTCTAACGTTTACGGCCAACAGAAATAAACACTTCACCTTCCGAAACACGTTCAAAGGAACCACAAAAAAAACCAAGATCGAAAATAAACGAAACTCCCTCCATATTATAAACATGAAAACTATACGCATCCATCACTCACGTGCCCAGAAATAGATTATCCGGAAACGCGACCCGGTCCGTGGTTAATTACCGTGACAACTAGAGTATACCCTTTATGCTATATCCGGAACACACCTCACTACTGACGGCTCGACTACTTACTTGGGCACTTAATGCTTACTGAAATAGAATTTTATGTACTCGAATTCGTGAAGTGGCTATTAATCAGGATTGTAATGGTATGCAGATACCACTTTAAAATGCATTTAAGGCATGCTTATAGCGGCCTATTATACATTATTTTTTCATGGAGTTTACTCGCCGGATCTTCTCAGTGGGTCGCGTTTACGATCCGGTGGTAGATTCTGCAAAGCACTGCTCTTGCTAGGGCCAGTGTTAGCAATATTCCCGGTTTGAGCCCCGTGAGCTCACCTACACGTCAAGGAGAAGCTGAAATAGCCTCTAAAGGGTATCAGCATAGGTAGGGAAAAAAATAATGTATCAAGTAATTCCAAACTTATATTTTAATTAGCTAACTAATCTGAACTACTTTTTATTTAAACAATAGACGAAACTCGGCTAGACTAAAGATAAGTCAATATGAAAGGCACGGCTCTAGTCACAGAACTCGTAAAGGTTAATAAGAAGCAACCTCAGCGCAATTGAGCGCAGAACAAAAGTTGAACTGAGATGTGATCAACTTTGTCTAGCGGGTCGCAGTCAACCACCGCAAATCCTAATCATTTTACGGTTACCAAGAAAAAAGCACCAAATCATTACAAGTAACCTCAAACAGAAACATGATTTGTAAACAATAAGTAGTTGCATTATACACAGTGTAAAATTTTAAAATTGTAAAATTGTAATCAAAGCTAAATTATTTACATGGTGTAAAATGCAACTGCTGCAGATAATTTATTTGGCTGTGGAAGTTGTATCAGTTGTTAATGTTGTTTTACAAATGACACGGGGTTTAAAGAATTATCCGAAACTAATTATCGTAAGCGTTAAGCTATCGCGATTTCCATCCAATAGTAGATGCAGCGAAGCACTGCTCTTGCTAGACTCAGTGTTGGAAATTCTATTAGGTTAATCCCGTGAGCTCGCCTACCGGTCCGTGAGTAGTTTGAATAGCCTCTTGGGCTACCAACGATTAGGTAGGGAATAAAACAGTTTAACTATCACCATATTGTCTTTTTGTCTGAAAATCACCACCTACCTAAATTAGCACTGGTCATTTTATTATTATCAGTTAATGTATTACGTTATTAAATGTATGACAACATGGCTTTATTGTATATTATAAAATTTGCCCGTGATGATAAATACATTGGTATACTATATTTTTTTATTCATGCCTTTTTAGTGTTACCGTGTTACCAGCAATACCAGCGGCTGTCTTCGTTATGTGGAACGTTTCCAACAGACCCGGTGCAGCACGAAGAGTTTTCGTCCAAAATATACATTAATATGTTGGTCACGTAACAAATTATGGACGGACGTTGAATATGAAATCGTAGTATATGCAAATTTTGCTTTGTTGACATGATAAGGAAGGCAGTCCACGTTAAACTGTAACATAACTTTCGAAGGACAATTTGTATATACACGTTTTAATGATTCCGTTTCATTGGCTACTGTTGTTTAATATAAATTATAGAAACGTTGGAAATTGTAATGTATTTTGCATTGAATAAGAAATATAATCGAACGATAACATATTTAGAAAAAAGAGAAAAAGCGGAGTCACGCTCTGAAGCACACGACCACGAGGTTCATCAGGCGCAGACCACTTTAAAATCGGTAGTGGATTGGCAATAATTTGATAAAGCAGCATTCCACTTGAAATAAAGTTGTAAGCAAATTTAAATACATAATAATATTACAGTTATCAATATGATTAAAGAACTTCGACACGTTTTAGAGAAAGCGAACAAATAGCCGGCACTACCTCAAGTCAGAACATTTTAAAGAACTTGGAGAACCAAAATCAAGTTTTTTTTATTTCAATTAAAATAATAGTGTTTATTTTCATCACCATAAGAACGGAAATCAAATAAACCTTTGATTTGTAACTCTGACCGTTAAAGATTTTGTCAATTACGACTTACTGTTAAGTCCTGTGATAAGAATAATGAAGAGTTAATATTACATGTTACACTGTACTGCAAGCAGGGCATGTTAAATACCCACATGGGTGAACTGTCTACTCCCCACACTATCTTTATTATTATTTTTATTGCTTAGATGGGTGGACGAGCTCACAGCCCACCTGGTATTAAGTGGTTACCGGAGCCCAGACATCTACAACGTAAATGCCGCCACCCACCTTGAGATATGAGTTCTAAGGTCTCAGTATAGTTATAACGGCTGCTTCACCCTTCAAACCGAAACGCATTACTGCTTCACGACAGAAATAGACAGGGTGGTGGTACCTACCCGTGCGGACTAACAAGAGGACCTACCACCAGTAAACTAAAGTATCACAGCGGTTGTACCAATGCAAGGTAGACGGCTGCATACACGGACTTTAGTATCCGCTTGGCATCTGGAGTTCACGGTCCTCCCATCTAGCTATCAGGCTATTAAAGAAACGAAGGTAGTTAAGTTATACGAAATAAGGAAAACGAACTTTCTTTGACGTCTTTCTGATGCACTTCCCTGAATACAAAATAAGGTGAAATTGGTTTTGTCGAAATAAACTTTAACAGCGAAACTTTCTTACGTTCGACCCTGGTATCGAAACAGAATCCGTTTTAACAGTAAAAGTAGAAATTAATTATGATCTGGTTTTGTTCTAATAAAGTCTGTTTGTTTACTTGCAAATGATAATTTCGCGCATTCGTGTCTCACCTGATCGATATTACAACAATATATTTTAAATGTAGAATGTAAATTATTTTCCTTCGGGAAAACTCGGATCTTTATCGGAATACGATGACACCCGAACTGTCAATGAATGATCGTATTAAATGAGTGATATTTTCATATCCACTAATATGGAACTTTATTGTTTAGTGTCAAATGTCAAAATGAATAATGTAATTGTACTGAAACTATTTGAGAGAGCACGTTAAATACGAACTTTTCCGAAAAATTACGAAGGAAAATCTTTTCTCATTATATGTGCCTATACATCATTTGAATATTCAACAATGTCAGTCACATAATTCACGCAACTGTAATAGTGAAAGTTTCTATTCATTTGCGAACCGTTGTCATACAAACATTGAATAATACGCTCGCTTTGACAGACGTGTCGAGAAATATAGTATACATACGATATGGGAGATTAAAAAAATATGCTAATGCGCAATGAAATCGAGGTTGGCGTACGATGTGTGTTCGTTACTTATATGTCACGTAATATGCATTGATTTGGAAAGTACTACATGGAATCTGTACATCTCCGAATATTGTTTATAATTATGCAGTTTGACGTGCTGTGAAATCAAATGGATGAATACGTAGCACCTACCTGTATCCAGCCAAATTCTGTAGTGAAATATACAGTGGGTTCTGGATTGAACGGTAGATGGCTGATGTTACAAGACAACTGAGACATTGACCTCGTGTTTCAAGGTGAGTGGTTTTTTTCGTGTTGTGATACTAAGGGGTAACTGTTTTACGTATGGTGAACGGTCGAAGGAGATCTCGGATGGTCAAAGGCGCCATGGATCCAACGAAATGCGAGGTTGATGTGGCATATAAAGTTTGTATCTGGCTCCAAGCTACCGACACCCGGAAGGCATTTTTCCAAAATTTTTTTCCTTCATTACCGCGATAAACCGAATTCAACGAGGAAAAGGGTAAGCCTTGAGTTAAGAACCCTTCTAAAGCAATTTTTTTATTTATTGCTTAGATGGGTGGACGAACTCACAGCCCACCTGGTGTTAAGCGGTTACTGGAGCCCATTATCTACAACGTAAATGCGCCATCCACCTTGAGATATAAGTTCTAAGGTCTCAAGTATAGTTACAACGGCTGCCCCGCCCTTCAAACCGAAACGCATTACTGCTTCACGGCAGAAATAGGCAGGGTGATGATACATACCCGTGCGGACTCACAAGAGGTCCTACCACCAGTAAAATTAAAGGAAAAGGCCTAGAAAATACGTTCTAATGTAACAAACCACTAACTAAGGACGTTGATTTTGTAATTTGTATAAGTCTCGCAATAAATTACCTATGAAGAAACATGCAAAGTTAAGTCACTGCCAATTACTCACTTGCTTATATCGTTAGTAGGAAAGACGATGAAACGATAAGAAATGAGCACGTGAACAGTCGAGTCGTTTTCTAGATCGCAAGTGCAGGATAAGGCATTTTGTGAAGAAATAAGGTAAGATCCCGTACATTTCAAAGTCAGTGACCTGCTAATTTCTAATATAAACCAATCAGGCTATTTGGTTCGAAGGATAACCTATAATCCAATGCGATTAGGACTTGAATACATCAGTCTATTTTATGAAATTGGAAATTCGACGGCTATAGGGTTTGATGACCCGGTGTTGTTTCACAAAGGGTAACGCACCCCTCAAGTTCACAGACGACCCCGAAGATGGCGCGACGCGACGTATTCGACTAGGGGGTGTGATGACACAAAATCCAAAAACAAATCTCGACAGAATCCAGAGATTCCGAAATTGATTTACGCAATACAATATTGACAGTTTACTAATATATACAAGCGTTGTAACTTAATATGCGGAGCACGTGCGATAATGATTGATAGTTTGTTCAAATCATTAAAATTGTATATCAAATACAACGCAATAAATAATAAATCGATTTACTAGTTATTAAAGCTAATAAGCGCGATGCAGCCATGACTTGACCACAAAAGGTAATTAAGGCGTAATGAACAGAATTGTTTTATCCTCAATACCGAGAAACTGATAAGGAATTCATAGCTTATGAATATTTAGTTCATGTCAAATGCTTAGCGAACAATGGCTGTATATACGAAGATGATGAAGTAAACAAACAACATACTCACGTTAAACAATAGCGTTAAAGATGCAGTAAAGAACCTTATCTTAAATTCGTTTAATGAAATCCATTTGTCACGCACACACGCATTAATCGCACAGTCTTATTATTTTTTAATTCACTAAATATAAGAAGAAGTGTTTTTGTTTATGTATTGCAGCAGCAAGTATCGCACGGGGTGGTTCGACCGTATCGCCGGGAAGCCGCACCGTTCTCGGGATATCGATCTGAATAGCTGTTTGGTGCAACAACATCGAATTCACACTTCTATTTTGATTTTTATTTTGGCTCGCTTCAGTGAGCTTGCCTTTTGATATACGTTGAATTTATTAATTTTATTTTATAATTCGAAAGATTACGATCAGCTGTTTCGTATAATAAACGCATACACAATACGAGCGAACGGCCAGAAATGCCGCGCGCGACTGACTGGCTTGCCGCGAGAATGCGAGAGCCATCGGCTATAATAGTGGAGGTGCCGGCGGCTTCTTAACAATCCGTTACCAACAAAATATAGTCGTACTACGGAGATATGTAAACAAACGACACGCCTTTTAAAATTATCTTGTTCTGGGAGTGTTTGTTTTTTTAAATTCGAATCGAACGTTTCAATAATGGCATACCGGTCAAAGATGCGAGTAATTTGACGTGAGTGGTTTGAAGATAAATGCACAGTACATTACAACTAAAATATTATGTGGCTAAACATCAAACTGTTATTAAGGTCAGTTGCATGTAATCATGGAACAATACGAAGTAAAACACAAACTGTTTGGATTTCCGTGAAGTGACTCACAATCATTGTAGTTTCACTTTTCACGACTATCACTACTTACTAAATAAGTAGTGGAAACGTATTTAAGGTTTCTTTTAAAATTATATTGAAATAAAAATGTTGTACTTCAATGGATACTTTTGTTTGAACATCACGCATGACTCATGTAGAACGATTACATCACAACGCCTCTATAAAAAAAAAATTCAGTCAATAAAAAATACAAGTGATTTATTCGTAGACGTGAATGCGCAATGAAGATTCACACACAAAGCTTATCGATTCCATAGGATAGCTAGCTAGCGTAATATATTCAATACCTGCAGAGCCTTTTGCAACACAAAGGGTACAAAATTGCAGTAGGCGGTCGCCGCGTTCTAAATCGAAATAGCTACAAAGGAAGATATGGAACTCGGAGAATGGGGAACGATTCCTCTGTATAGATTGACCTGAGAAACATGCAACAGTCGTCGAGCCCGTAAACATGTCGCTGGTATTATTATCACACAATACTTTTATTGTGTACGCAGCATCTGCCAACCTCTATTCACCGACTGACCTTTGAGCTTAGTTTCAACTCCGTTAAACACGTGCGCTTGCAGAACATCGCTGTGTAGTCTTAAATACCAAGACCCTTCGACATTTAACATCACATATAAAGTCACTTGGCCTACTTATCGCGTAGTTAAAATGTTTAGGAGGTTTTTCTTGAAGCACTTTCTCTCCGTATCATTTAACCGGACCTTAGTGCCGCGATAAACAGAAACTCCATAACGTTCAGCCGTGATCATTAGTGTGACGTAAAACCGTGTCGTGACTTATAGCACGAGAAACGTGGGAAATAGGTGTGTGGGCCCGGCAGCTCAGACGGCGCGATCAATTTTTTATTGACGTTCTGTAAATCTGGGACCGAAGCTCATCGTCCCCATTAGTTATGCGGTGAGACTTGAAACGGTACATTTACAATGCCGCGTAAAATTTTTACAAAGGCAGAGTTGCATTGTAAATTCCCACGGAATGCAAACAAAGACAGGGGTGTTGGAATCAGCATAAGCTGTAACGAAGCAATGTACGGAATCTAACATCGGGCGCGCGCGAGTATAGCGCAACTGTGAACACACATGAATCAATAAAATTCTAAATTGAGAACGAAAACGCATTAACTGGCAGTCGGTCGGGCTTCAAGCGAGACCACTATCAGATACATTAACCTAGATACAAAACGTAACTCATAACAGATTGCGTATGAAGTATGAAAACCAGTGCACCACGTGAGCCGGTGTAAAGCCGATTCACGCATATCTGTTGAAATGGAAACACGTTAAATTTCTAACGACCAAAAACCACGGTCCAACCTACGCTTAACATAGAAAGTTAAACTAAAAATGTAAGCAAACGCTAAAAGTTATATCACCAAAGATAATTTGGAACTTTTATATTATATGTCTAGACTAGTAGAGAATTAATTTACGTTAACGGAGGACCGAAGCGTGTTCACTTCATCCCTTTGTTCCAAACTTCCAATGGCAATGTACGGATAAAGGTAGTCTAGACTCAGTCTAGACATTCATCGTTGGCTAGGATCTCAATATTAATTTTGACACTCAGACTGCCGGTACAATTGTTTAGTTTTTAGATATATCTTATTTGTTCTTCTTTTTGGCGAAAATGATAAACTAATGTTAATGAAATTAAAATGTAAAAAGAATCATATCATTGCAAAACGACGATACGTTTTGATCTCTAGTGGATTAGATGAAACAAGAAAAGTTATTTACAATTTACTTGTTATACACTTTATTACAGGAAATTACGCAAATCGTCCGCTACATGTTATTGGAAGAAGCAAAGCGACTTTATAATTTGTTTTGTGTGAAACAAAGAAAATAACTAAATTATTAGTCTAATAACATAGACAATTTCCTATTGATTAAATAGACAATTTATGAGTAAAGAAATAGTGGGGACGTATCTTTAATAATTTACTTCAAAACTAGGCTACTTTTTAAAAAAATGCATTAATTGTAGATATCAAAATTAAAGTGCGTCGGCAGATAAAAAGCGATCTAATTAATACCATTTATTTTACAATAAAATTAACCTAATTAATACCATTTATTTTACAATAAAATTAACCTTAAGCTCTCAACCTTACATTTACTATGAGGATAGTACGCTTGAGTGAAAAACGATGGTGTGGTTGTTTAGTTAGCGGGTTCAATACAAACCCTCTCACAACCACATCGCGTGAGGTAATAATCCGACAAGTCAACCTTTCGCGTATTTTAACTTGGCAACTGTTTTTTTTTCCTTTTCTCATACGCCATTTTTCTGTATGGATTTTTTTAGAGAGGACGGTTCAATGAGTACGGGCTTAGCACTTGAAAGGGTGGAATTTGCTAAAGAGTACCCGACCGCAACAGCCGCTTCGCGAGTCGGGTCTGCTACCGGATCGAAATCGTGACCCGCTGAGACAATCCAGCGAGTAACTCAGCGGTCTGATGTTATGGACTTGGGTCACGACGAGTTCAACGAGTATGACCACCTGTGCTGTGACGGTTGCTGGTAGCGTGCGACAACAGTAACGGATCGGGTGAATCCATCAGGATTTGGAGATAGATAACCTTACATCCTTTGTCTCGAATTGTTGGGGTAATCAATCATTAAAATAACCGATTTTTTTGGCAAATACCCTATTACCATTTACCTTTATTTAGGTTTACCACTAACCGCCGGATGCTGATCGTTTGCGAGTCAATAAATCTCTAAAGTGTACCGCGTTATGAGATAACGGTGTACAAATTAACGTACATATGAGTCACGGCAGTTGCTTCACCTTTGAGGTTATCAATGTTATTATTCGTGTTATCTGCAATTAGGCCAATTATGTACGTTTTGTTTAATGCCTTTTAATTGTTACAACGAACTAGATTCTTTTGTTTTTATAATGACATCTACATTACTTATAATACATACAATAAGTAACGATATGCATTTGAAACTAGTGACCCGCCCTCGCTTCGGTTCGGAAACTAAAATGTATTATTTATTGATTTTATTGAATTTCCTTTTATACAAATCTGATATTTTCAACCTACGAATAAATAATAAGTATTTATTCGTAGTTTTCAACACGCATTTAATCAATTATATGTCAAACGCCATAAGGTTACATTACAAATTTTAGTATGATAGTTAAGTTTTCTTAAATTTTCAAATTTTCCGCGCAATTTTCTTAATTTTTTTTTTTGCATAAGCTCCTTCTCCTGACAATAACAAACATAACAAAAAAAGAATTATCCAATTTGTTGGCGGCGTTCTGAAGTTATACGCGTACATACATTACGCAGATTCATTTTTATAGATAAAAGATTCTGATAATGTTTAAGAAAAGGTCAACGTTCTCACAAGAAAATGAATGATATTATAATTTAAATAAACTTGATATATAATATGCATAAATCTATTATATTACTTAAAAATAGCGTTAAAATTGGAATAGAAATACCAAACCAACAAACTACAGTCTGATTGATGATACACTGTCATTGAGAATTAATGTTATACGATTTGATTCAATTATAAATTTCATTGGAAACATCGGTGAATATAAAAGCAAGAAGTTTTTATACTCAATTAACATAATTAGAATCTAGGGTCATTGCCATATACGTGCGCGTGTCTTATGCAGAAATAAGTAATATACTTCCGATACGACCATAATCGATAAAAGGAACAATGCCATTTATAGTGTGATACTTTAGTTGGAACATTTAATATAAGTTGTTGACATCTTTATTTAAACTGAACTAAGTTTTCCTATAAATATCAAAACGGCATACGCGTCACCTATCAAGTTAGAGTACATGGATGGTAGGTAAGTTATATATAGGTACCTATATAATAATATGAATATTTCGATTCATATATGAAATTAATCAAACTTACTGGTGGTAGGACCTCTTGTGAGTCCGCACGGGTAGGTACCACCACCCTGCCTATTTCTGCCGTGAAGCAGTAATGCGTTTCGGTTTGAAGGGCGGGGCAGCTGTTGTAACTATACTTGAGACCTTAGAACTTATATCTCAAGGTGGGTGGCGCATTTACGCTGTAGATGTCTATGGGCTCCAGTTACCATTTAACACCAGGTGGGCTATGAGCTCGTCCACCCAACTAAGTAATAAAAAAAAATAAAAAACTTGGCAAGAGAACATTTTTTACGAAAGCAACCCAACTGAATTCTTGCAGACTGTACAATTTTCAAATCTATGAACACCAATCATAAAATTTAATATCATATAAATCATAAATAGTCTCCATAGACCGTTTTCAGATACCTATCCTGTTTGAGTGTGGCTTGTAGCCCTGTTAGAAATACTTACAATCTGTATAACAAATAATGACATTCCACTATGTATACTTACAAATTCAATTTAGTATTAGGTCCCTATAGTTGTCTAACGGTTACGAAATCCGATAATCACTTAACAACAGGCGGGCTTCATCACACATGTTCATAAAAATCAAACAAACAAAAAAAGTTTAATTATATTTTAATAACTAGCTGGCCCGGCAAACGTTGTTTTGCCATATAAATTATGTCTAGGAAAGATCTAAATACGGACTACAACGCCATGTGCCGGGCTGATTTGTGAATCGAAACCATCCAGGACGCCACCCAAAAATAAATACCATACAAAGAAATCGTTCAAATCGGTCCAGCCGTTTGGGAGGTTCAGTGACAAACACACGCACCGAAGAAATATATATATAAAGATAAACATTTAAAAAAAATTATGTATTCGAACCTGAAAGCAAATAATCTGTAACAACGTTTTTCCGATAATATATATTATGTAGTATATTGTGATTTAATTGCAATTCAAATAGATAAGTTGAGTTGCGGGAAGTGGCTTGACTATGACCCTGGCACCGTAGATATATGTTACTTTACACGATCGCCTGTAATTGCTAATTCAACGCAATTTAAATGAATGATTGTTTATAAATTGACAACCAGCAACCGCCAGCATTGATCATCATTCAATTCCACAATTTACTAGGCTACGTCAATGACACCTAGAAATTTATGTTCATTTTATGTATTATATTCAATATTTTAATGTGGCTGACATTTTGAGAGGGAAAAGCGGAAATTTCCCAAAAAAAGAAAATCAAATTCAGTCAGTAGGTATATACTAAACAAAAAAAAAAAAGAAAATGGTTTGAAAAAAAGCAGAGAAAATTGTAAAATACTTAACGGTTTGTCTTCGCTTTTTAGTATACCTACTTATATCTTACTTCGTAAGTTTTTTTGGTAGGATTCATTTGCATAGTGCTTGAAAATTTTAAAAACAATTTATACATCGAAATGATTGTTTATTTTGGATAATTGGTGGTAAAAAAATTGCTTTTATTGCTTTTATAGCTGTTCTTGTAGACGTAGCGTGATTATATTATATACCAGTTTTAAGTATAATAATAAGCTCTTAAACTGCAAGCTCCAACAAAATAGTTCTGACCGTTTCCATAATACAATAATGATTCTTGAGTGTACGCACAGAAACATTCCCTTAATCGGTGCTTCGATACCTTGATATTACCGTTTTTTGGATTAGATAAAAGAAGAATGGATAGTACAAGATTAAAAATCGTGAACGACATTCAGATGCCGTTAAGGATAAAGTATTCCCCTAAGAACAGCCACCAGTATTCTTAGTGTACTATACCAGGGATATAGTATTCGCCAACCGGCTTTTAGCGGTTGTAGGAGGACGTATTATAAATATAAACGTATTATAAAAATAAACCCGAACTAGCGGTACCAAAACTGTACATACATCTTCTATTTTGATTTAAGGGACTAGACATAAGTTAAATTCAATTAATACCTCAATTGTACATACAAAAGGGAGTAGCGTAATTTAGAAAATGATAGAGATTTTCTCTTTGCTAATTTGTCAATGTCACTCATAAAGATAACATTACAAAGTGAGGAGCAAGTCGAGAAGGGAATAAATATCCCGAGCGGTAAATTGGAAAATGACATTAGAGATATTAAACTTTAAGTACTTGGTTACTAAAATATCTCCCAACATTGGCGTAGGTAGCGGAAACACGATGATTGTCAACTTTTTATATTGGTGTTGCAGATTTTGATACATTAAAGGCCAGATACAGTGCAATAAAAAAGGCAAGGGAACCACCGGTAGTCTGAATGGTACTGTTACTCCGCTAAGAGTAACGCCAACTATAGCCGAATAGCAGAAACGAATATCAAAAGAACTAGTCAAATCGAGAACGCTAAAGTGCAACGCCATCTATTATCAAATAGCGAAAACACATCGAAACGTCTGGCCTTACCGAGAATGTTCTCGATAATTATAGAGATGTATCGACTATTAACAGCGTTGCAGAGATGTCACCAAAGCAGTTAGTAATCGGTTCTACTCGAAGCGAAACAGCGAACGGATCACCCGAAGCGAAGCGGAAGAAGTGAAATACGAATTGTAAAGTGTTCTGTCAGTGTTCTAAGTGTTGAATAGAGTTTTAATTTGTACTTCAGTGGAAGTTTTATTTATCCCAAACCCTAGCGCATAACAGTACATTATATTAAAAAACGAAATGATTAACTTGTATTTGCGTAGTATTATTCTGAGGTCACATAGATATTTACAAGTTTACCTAGTTCATTCTCATGTATGGACAAAAAAGAAATTAACTTAGCAGAAATGAGTATGGTGATGGTACCTACTTGTGTGGTCATAAATATTCCTACCTAGTATTGTACTATTGAGGCCAACGTTCATTTTGAATACGAGTTAACTTACAAGTTAAGAAATAATCGAACAAGTATGTTCAGAAGAATCAGTCACACACTGGCCCGTTAATGGTGTATGGCAACAACATCGTAAATCAGCGACAGAACGCGGATCTGTTGGGGTAATTAATCGAGATTCTACTATATAGCCTACATCAATTATATTTTCAACAAACGACCGAAATATATCGATTAATTAAAAGCGCCAATTGATTTATTGATGAAGATCTTTCTGAAAATTATTTTCCACGAGATATGTAAATCAAAGTGTCAATTATATCGATTTTAATTAGAAATTAAACTTCTTTTATCAGTTATCGCTATCAATGAGTCAGTCGTAAATTTTCAGCCACTGGTTTTTCAAAATATTTTTTATAATATTATTATTATTATTAATATTATTTATTTCAATAATATGCATGCAGTCGGTACCTGTAATTGTGTTAGCATTTAGTGTGAAATTAATTTATATGATACCTGTAATGTTCTGTGCTGATGTTTAACATATTGATACCCAATAAAAAAAATAAAAAAATAAAAATAATTAAGGGCATAGATTGACTGTCTCCCTATATAAGATACGTAACGTCGTATAATCGTAATCCCCGTTAATATATTTTAAGTACGAAGGTAATTATGTCTGTTAGGTCTACACGACCAAAACACTGAAAACAAATGAACCGATTTTGACGAAATCAAAACTAGTATGAATCGTCAGAAACGTTAACAGCTACTCTTCATCTTACTATTGAGCGTGGGTCTCCCCGCTCGTGCTATATAAATTGCAATGCACGCGAGCTAAGCTGCGGGCGGACAGCTAGCCTTCCCGATAAACATCCTCACAGATATCTTATCAGAAATTCCAGCCTCAGTGTTTATATGGCTCAAACGATTAAACTACATTTAGATATTTGTTTTAATGCTCATGTGGTTGGACGGGGTCACAGTCCACCTGGTGTTAAATGGTTACAGGAGCCCATAGACATATACAACGTACATGCCGCCACAAATACCGCCGCCGAAAATCAAATAACCTATAATTTGTAACTCTGACCGTTAAAGATTTTGTCAATTACGACTTACTATTAAGTCTTGTGATAAGAATATTGAAGAGTTAATATTACATGTTACACAGTACTGCAAACAGGGCATGTTAAAAACCCACATGGGCGAACTGTCTACTCCTCACACTATCTATATTTGCTTTAAAACTTTTATAGATCCCGCATTAGATATAGTAAGCCCGGGTTTTTTTTATTGCATAAATGGGTGGACGAGCTCACAGCCCACCTGCTGTTAAATGGTTACCGGAACCCATAGACATCTACAACGTAAATGCCGCCACCCACCTTAAGATATAAGTTCTAAAGGTCTCAGTATAGTTACAACGGCCGCCCCACCCTTCAAACCGAAACGCATTACTGCTTCACGGCAGAAATAGGCAAGGCGGTGGTGGTACCTGCCCGTGCGGACTCACAAGACGTCCTACCACCAGTAAAGATTACAGCACTTCAAAAGTTCGGTAGTTGCGAGATCTGAATCGGTTTAATTACAGTGGCTGACACAAAAGCCTTGTTTGTGGGGCACTCGTGCGCGCTGTTAGATACATGAATAGCGTGCATTGTGTTGTGATTTATTGCGTAATTTATAATTGCATGGGAGACGGTATGTAGGTGGGTGCTGTGTGAAATGATATTGATGTGGTGTCTGCTTTTGGTAAATAGGATTGATACATTATTGAGAACAGGTGACTAGTGACATTGAAAGCGAGACCAAGTTTTAGCAGAACTGCGTCCTAAAATGGCGGTATGTCATTAAGGATACAAAACAATTCAGGCCTCTATTTCAGGATAAATTTCATGATTATGATGCTCATACTTTCGTAAGACTTTTTATTTGTTTTATTTTTTTTGTCTAGATGAGTGGACGAGCTCACAGCCCACCTGATGTTAAGTGGTTACTGGAGCACCCACCTTGAGATATAAGTACTAAGGTCTCAGTATAGTTACAACGGGCTGCCCCACCCTCCAAACCGAAACGCATTACTGCTTCACGACTTTAAAGCAACTGAAAACATACATGTACTGATTGATAGTACGAATAATCGTCCGTTCATTGATAGATAAACCTATATCAGCTGGACCATGAGAAGAATTGCATTTATGCACGCATAGAAGAATGAACACGAAATTAGCTAAAACCGCATTTTTGTTCTTCATTACAAAAAAAAAGTAAAGATTACATCAAATTTAGAAGTCAAGTATTTTCGCTAAAACAAAAACCACAGATGTGCCAACCACATCGCAATACACCGTTGTGTAAGAAACCAATTTGCCACGGTTATTTAAACCATTTCCCAAAAAAAAGAAAAAACACGAAACAAACAAATTATGAGTCATCATCGTTTCCGTTCGCCCACCGTTTTCAATTAGCTTTTCCACGCATTTCTTCACCAAACCACTTGATTCGATCACGCATCCATCAAACAGTCGTACACAAATACGTTCATAAATAACAACAGACAAGAAGCCACATCACACGATCCGACCACGACCACGAAATTCAAATATTCACGCAAATTCAATGTACGCATTAATTACAAATCCTTTTACGACGTTAATAAATACCAAAACTAAGAACGGACCACGCCAAAAATTGTGGCAATCAAAGTGTTACAACGGCAATTTCATAATTCTTTAAATGGCGTCTGAGCGGAGCGTTCCAAATAAAAAAGCGAAACACAAAAAAAAGATACTGGCACACTCAACAATACAACACAGATTATAATAGATAGCGTAGTCAGCTACTTGACTAAGTACGCGCGTTATTCATGTACTCTCCGAAACAATTGCTGGAAAAATAACCATTAAGGTCTAACAAAAGACGGTGAGCTTCCAGATTCGTCTCAACGAGGAAAGACTTGTAACAGATGATTCACACTCCGGTCAACAACTTTTAGGTTTCGACGAAGTTGCTGTTTTAGGAATTAAGTCTAATGTAGGTAAATTACAGAACCAGAATTTGAACCAGAATTTGATAGGCAGCGGCTTGGCTCTGCCCCTGGCATTGCTGAAGTCCATGGGCGACGGTAACCACTCACCATCAGGTGGGCCGTATGCTCGTCTGCCTACAAAGGCAATAAAAAAAAAACCTATGTACCTTCAGGGAAAATCTTCCTTTGAATTAAAATTTCTATTCTGTATTCGTGACAGGCAATTTTGGACCCTTTGTAGTGACCTGAATTTCTCCAAATTTATTTGTTTCTAGTAACCTTAATTGCGTGAAAGTTATTAATACTCTAGATGATGAATTCGATTGAAAATACCGCCGAGGCAAACTTATTAATACAAGGCTCACAGATTTATACAAAAATAGATTAACATCTTAGAAGACAATCAATTTTTATAATGAATTAAACTAAATTATTCTTGAAGTTTTCTATGTGCTATTAAGAGCGTAGCATAAAAGAGTTGACACCATTAAAATCAAATAATAATAATATTGTTAATGACAAATCGTATGCGTTTGTCAGTTTTTTTACCTCTTGTAGTATTATTGTCTTACTAAGAGGTCACTGACCTCGCCAGAACCCCCACACAGCATGCTTGAAAACATGAAATCGAAATTATTATGTCTATTACGTAATTCTTGTAGTTAATTATGAGTTGATTGTATATTTATGTGCTGCCTTGAAACATAACTCGTAAGGTAAATATCCTAGTTCTGACCCCATATCTACTATTATATACACCCGGTATATACTATATATCGGTAATTCGCTTTGCTACAGCGATATCAAATGTACTAATTCATAAACAAGTATTAGCAATAATATTGATTTAAATCGTTCCATTGGCCTGTTTGTGGGTCATGCACTAGCAAACAAACAAATAACATAAATATATATATATAAGTGTGTGTGCGTGCGTGCGTGCGTGTGTGCGTGCGTGCGTGTGTGTGTGCGTGTGTGTATTGTATAGGTATTATTCATTATATGTCACAAAAAACATATTAAACGCTATTTTTATAATATCTATAACATTTAAATACACTTCTGCTAAAGTTCTATAATCGCATTTAAAAAATAAAAGATTAAACATATTTTTTCTAACTAAATAATATGAAATATTGAACTGTATCGTTGCCCGGATCGCATAGCATCACACTTAATTTTATTGATAAGGTTGAAAGGCATGTCTATTAGTGAATTTGTCTAATCTATAAGCTACGATCATAGACATGACACGCGCTAAAACAATGGCTCTGTGCACAAGAAATTGCATAGTAATTCTCTTGTATCTTTAAACTCCATTGGATAAAGTTAGTTATTGAGGCGTGGGACGATTTTTCTACTATAATAATCACCGAATGTCACAATACGATACACACTCAATGGTTTTGCAATTGACACATCGATTATTACCAGTACACGATTAATATAAAAATTAGCGGGGTCATGACTCAGCTCCCGACCCCGAATTACGATTTCCCGTATTATGAGAATCAGAGACTGAAATACATACTGATATATGTTTATGTATATAAGACGAATAGACTGATTTCATGTTGTTTTTAAAATGATGACATCAGCGTCGCGGACGCCATTCTCTTCATCATTATCATTGCCTTCCATGGTGACAGTAATTAAAATTTACTTTTCCAAACTATTACTTTTATTGAATTTGAAGTGTACAATAATAACAAAAGAAAGTTCCACACCGTCCGGATGTTCGAATTGAAATGTGTTGTGCAACAAAAGTAACTCGTATTTGTAGTAGAACAGTGGGGTAGGTTGTTCATAAATTTTAATGAATACCGTCTTAAACAATTATTCACATGCGTTAGACTAATAATAAATATCCAACAATTTTAAAATTGAGAAATAAAACGGTTAACTCTGCCCATCTTAGTGAACTAAATAGCAGGGTTGCGCCGATATATGTATACAGATATAAAACACCCAGACGAAGTATCGGCTAATTGTTTACACGGCCCCTGAATTCGAATCTAAATTGCAAACGATATTTTAGAATTACTAACATTAGTTGTTCATATATAATTAATTTAGTAATTTAACCGCTACAGAATTTTAATTATTAGAGTCTAAAAAAAAAACCATATTTTTAACGATCATTAAAGAATGCGATTGGGTACGCGACTCCAGTCATTTCTAGCTAATGTTGACAAGTTTTCTTAACTCATCAAAGTTAGTCAATGGTAGCAGTATCTTCAATCAGCTACCTTAAGTTCTGGTGGTATGGCCTATTATAGCTTAAAAAGGGTAGGTTCCATCATAATAGCATACATAGGTACCTATTCCGACATCATTTTGACTTCCAAGTCATGTCAGAAGGTGTGCATTTTCGTTATGAAATCTACAGGGGCTCCGGAAATCATAGACGTATGTATGTACCCAGTCTAAAGCAATCGAAAAAACATCTACAACAATATTTTATAAAATATGTACGTATGAGTATTATTTTACGAAGACCGCGAACTGATTTCACATAATAATAATAATAAAATTAACTTAACAAAACACCTAACGTAATTAACTAATTACGAAATAAATCTTTCGTTTAAGTGTAATGTAACGTTTACGAGTTGTTAATGAGCGTAACGTAATCTCACGAGTGGGTCAAGTACGTTGCCGCTGGATGCCCAATATTACAATAGACACGTGCTCGCAAGAAATAACTGTAGTTAGTCATCTCTACAACAAAAATGGTGGAGAATGTTAACACGTTGAAAGCCACATGAAAAATGGAGTATTTTCATTCAAGCCACGGTGCTCACCGGTGAGCCTTATCTAAATGAACCGTTGGGGCCATGAGGCCAGCCACCCGTGGCTGGTGAACCGCACGAGGTTTTAAATGTAAACGCTTCCTATTAGCTACAGATTTGAGCCATCAAATAAAAAGCGTATGGAAGTGAGCCGCGTGGCTCCTTATCCGAACCGAACGCCTTGGTTTTCAAATCCAATAGAAAGTTGAGGTTTTTATCAAGATTAGCCTTTTAAAATATCTTAATAACTAGACGATAAAAGTCGCTATTTTTTATCTGCCGTGCCAATTGTCGCATTTTATAAATTTCCGAATGAAAATCTCAAGTTGACAAAAATTACTGATTCCATAATTTTAGCTTGGCCTTATAGTGCGCAGCGTTCAACGTGTTAAACCTCACTCTAATCGTAAATTAGTACAGTTTTGGGTACACACTAGTCCGTATAAGGGCGGTGCATTACTATCCTACTTCGAGTTTTATTTAGGCAATCTATCCTACATCGCTTTATTTATACTATCCTACATCGTTTGAGGCAATCGCTTATCGCACGGTAAGGTTATGACCTGATTTATTTTTGAATAATAAAATTAGCAGTTGGCTAGACCGGCTCAGCCCAGAGTCCGTGGACAACTCAACGTGAATTCCACCTCACCGCTTGAAACCTCACCCTTCAAATCGAAAAATACTTAGCGATATACAAGATGGTGCCATATTTTTTGTATTGAGAATTTATAACCTTGGTTTATTTGAAATCTTCATTCCAAGTTACAGTTCCTTGTAATTTCACAAGTAACAGTACAATAGAATCGCATGCGTAGTGAGCAAGAATGATTCGTGTGACGATAGCTATAAGAACCAAATTTCCGTATCACATTACCGGCACTAGTAGCGCAAGCATATGACCATTTTTGGTCACAAACGTGAATACGTTTTGCTTTCGCACGAGCTGTCGTAACCACGTAACTTTTTAAATAACAATTCAATTATATTTTTGTTGATTTTTGATTATTGTTTCAAAGCGTTAAATGTTATGTGAAGGTTCCATGACCTACAGTGCTAAGTATATTCGTATATAGAGACGTAATTAGTGTATCGAGTTTTAAATTCTTTGGCATATTACAGTTTTTCTAATAAACTTACCAAATATATGCTTAAGCTTCAATGATGAAAGAATGATATCGAGTAAATAAATTAATACATAAGCTCAATATTTTTTAGCGTAGGCGGGTAAGCGATCTCACGCCTCTTTCAATATGAAGGAATCGGACCTTTATCGATAGGGTCTCACACTACAACAACTTAGAACTTCTAAACCAAGTAACCAATTATTTAATTCAAATTGTAACAACCCTAACGTTACTTAATTTGTGACGTAACACGAAAAGAGAAATTTTTGTTTCCTCCGATCTATGGGAAACGTCCGTGAAGTTGATGCACTGTTGCACTCCGTTTCCCGTGTTGCTTGATTTTTATAAACTTTTACGATATTTTTAATTTTTTATTTGACTGAGAATAATTTTGTGAAAGTGCATTTAACGTTCAACCAATATAGTGTGATCTCATAAAACCTGAATTAACAAGTATCGTATGTGAGTAACAGTGAGGTTATTCAATGCGTATTGGTCATGTCATTAGGTTATGGTTTTTAATAAATCTATTCTATCAAATGTTTCATTATTTTTGTCAAATACCTGAATTATATCAATATATCTTTATCAACTTTCCGATTCGTTTTTCGAAGCTACGTACACAACTTCCCTTCAATGAGGCAGTCAGCACAAAAGTGGCCTAAGCTTACCATAGTAAGTATCGAGATAATGAGGTCTGAATTTACTTTTACACTGCTTCGTAGGCAAAAACAATACGCGCTAAAATAATGTTTACAAAGCCATTCGTTATCTATGGGCGAAACTAGGAATGCAATTCCTACATATAAATACAAATATGAAAAATTGCGCGTTAGGTCACTTTTTCACTGACGGCCTCAAATATGTATTCACTGTACATTGCGTGTTTCCGAATTCTGAATATGTATCTATATAAAAATAGTTAACTACCATTATCTGCTTTATTTCGTCAACGGATTTTCTATTATTTTCGTTTATTTGCTATTGACGATATAAAAATACATATAACCATGAATTTTTTTTGGAAATAGTTTTTCTTTCAACATCTTAAAGACGGAACATACAATGTAATGCGTACAATTAATCCAAATATTGATATTTCAGTGATTAATAGTAGTGTTTGAATTCCATTGCGCCGAACGTATTACACACACGAATGCAGAATACCAGGGGTGGCCAACCGGTAGATGGCGGTCGATCGGTCGATTGTGGCTATTAGTTCAGTCGATCGTGGCAAGGCAAAAAATATAAATACATAGAAAAGACTGCCCAACGTAATCCCCAATTGCTGTGCGCATCATCTTCATTTTGTATCATTTGTTATTGACCATTACATCACATTATTTATGCTCTCTTCTACACAATAGTTCTCTTTTATTATATAACTAGATGACCCGGCAGACTTCGTAGTGCCTCAAACGATAAATAAAAGACCTAAACTTTTGTATAAAATAAACTAAAAACAAACAATAGGAATTCGGCCGACGGGCGACACACCAAAGGGAAAACAAAACTGTTATTTTTATTTAATTCCGAGCATTTTCATATTTATCTACCTTTTAAACCTTCTCTGGACTTCTACAAATAATTCAAGACCAAAATTAGCCAAATCGGTCCAGCCGTTCTCGAGTTTTAGCGAGACTAACGAACAGCAATTCATTTATATATATATAGATTTCAGGTTTATACTAATCTTTTTAATAAAAGAAAATACATATATATACATATTTGTACTACTTATTTGTATACTGAACTACATTGTTTCATTAAATTTCATGAAATGTAATTGGTAGATCGCAGTGTGTTTCGTCAGTAGCTGTAGATCTAGGTTCTAATTAAGTTGGCCACTCTTGCAGTATACATTTTGGCATAAAGGTAAAAAAAAAAGTGGCCTAGAACTGACCTGTGGCGTCCTCTGGTGTTGATGTGCCTCACTTCCCGACCGCCACTGCTCTCGCCGTCGCTGCCGGAGCCTTGCACTTCGATGGTGTGCACCGACATTGACTTGCTCATCTACAACAACAACAATTCAGATCAATGATATTTTAATAATGATATACTCTTTGTTTATGGTCAAACTTTTGTTACGGTTTAAAGTCTGTGGTCAAAATGGGAATAGATTAATCTTTAATGTTACTTGCCCCTAGAGCAAATTGGCGAAATCTGTGATTATAAATACATTATTTTCGATAATATAGATATATTATCTTGTCTTTGACAATGTAAATTTAATAATGTTTAAACTTATCATTTTATGTAATTATACTCGAATTTCGACTACTGGCCGACCACTACTTTATCTAAATTTGCATGTTTTAACAACGAGTACTTTCGATTAAGTGGTTATCGGAGCCTATAGACATATACAACGTAAATATCGCCACCCACCTTGAAACATGAGTTGTAAAGTCTCACTTTTAACAGTACTAAAGCTGCCCCACCCTTCAAACCGAAACGCATTACTGCTTCACGGCAGAAATAGGCAGGGTGGCGGTACCTACCCGCGCGGACTCACAAGACGTCCTACCACCAGTAAATTTACACCAATATGTCCATATAGCCAAACGCCATGTTTTATGAAGATACTTTCCATATTACCCGACAGTAGGACATATTGTGGGCCCGCAATGGTAAGCAAAGTCACCACTCTTGCAGAACGTTTATAACAACTCACCGGTGGAATGTATTTTCTGACGGCTGCAGCCAACTCATCGATGCTCTTGTCCTTCTTCTCTGTTTCAATGCCGAAGAACTTATTCTTGGCGGTCTGATTGAGGGCAGATATCTTCATGACCGGCGCCAGAGGGACTTCAGCGTTCTCGGTGGGGCGTCTCAACTTCCCCAACTGCACGGGCTCGTCTAGTTTCTTAATAAACCTCCTGTATCTCGTAGCATCATCGTCGACTTTACCATCTTGTGAGGGCCGCCTTCCCAGTTTCCCTAGTACGGGGATTTTGACGTCAACGTTCTTGGCCTGATTGATTTTCTCTTTGAGTTCATGCGCGCCTGGTAGTTGAATCTTGTGGGGAAACGCTTCGTGGTCCCGAGTTATATCGGACTCTGTTCTCGAGGTCTTCAGTTTGTTGTTCTTACGTTGGAAGCGACGCGGCTTCGGGTCTGGAAGCTCTTCGGAGCTATCCGATGATGAGCAGCTTTTCTCTGACGATGAAACGCTGGTTGCCGAATCGGACTCGTCGTCTGACGAGCTGTCGATGCCTTCGTCTTTAAGGCCCTGTGTGTGAAAATAATATACTAAAATTATTAATTTACAGCAGTAATTTATTATATAAAATAATCATGCAAATTATTTTTGTGTTTTCCATCTTCTTATAAAAAAAAGGGTGCGTGTACTTATACTTATGTACGCGCGTAAGAAGTTATACTTTATTTTTATTAAATTTATTTCTTTTTTTTTATTTAAATTTTAATCAATTTGAAAAAAAATCGATTAAACAACATCCTCAAACACGCATATTGGACATCCCTTTTCTTGACATCGTATAAATTATGTAATTCTCGGTACGGTTCGGAAAGTTCACCTGCGGCTATATTCAGACTCGCCAAGTTACGTCGGTCGTATTGTAATGAGCGATTTAGTGGGCAACTTCATTCTGTTACTTTTGTGTCACGGTGCGCGCGCATCGTAAAATTTCACTCTCATCAATTTTTCATAACGCGCCTAAAGAAGTATAACTTCAAAAATATATTTTCGAGATTAATTTCTATTTTAGATTCTGTAATTTTACAAATAATTGTTTTTGTGCATCTAAATATGTTATAATTACGTTGGCAATAATGCCTATATAATAAAGGTAAGATAAGCAAGTTGCTATGACAACATGACCGTTTAACTAAAAAATCATTGATATTAAAATATTCCGCCCACCTCCTCCCTTGCTCCCACAGTATGTGACTGAGTCGTTTCCCAAAAGGTCCAATAGTATTTTTGCCATTCCAGATTATCTCCAATGCTTTGATAAAACTTATAAGATTTTTCCCCCACCTATTCGTTGGTAACCTAAGAGGCTATTTCAGCTAAATTGTAAGATGGTTTCAGTGATCACTTACGTTAGGAACGCTAACTAACTCCATTAATCAATTTAATTATTTTTTTAGAAACACGCAATGGATTATGTCTATTGGGATTGAGACATCATCATTAAACATAATTTCGACAGGTGCGAGGAATAACATTGTAACTCAGTTTTAGGTATACCTACAATGCTATTGCTACCTATTTACAATGTTATTCCTTGCATGCAATCTACACATGGCTTTCACTTGTCAACATAAAAAAAGGCCAAACGCAATACACAGATAACGTACAGTATGATGTTTTTTTAAAAATCTTATATATAAAATTCTCGTGTCACAATGTTAGTTACCATACTCCTCTGAAACGGTTTGACCGATTTTTATAAAATTTTGTATGCATGTTCAGTAGGTCTGAGAATCAGCTTCTATCTATTTTTCATACCCCTAAGTGATAAGGGTTGTCCACCCCTAACATTTATATTTTATTTTTTGGACCATTTTTTGTTTTTGTTTTAATGAGACATTATGTGGTTGAATGAGGTTTTGTTATTTTTATATTCCATCATCGTTCACAGCGCTACATGCCTCTTTCACTCATTTACAATTACACTCACACAATTACAATAAGTTTTTTTTTTCTACACTGGAAATTCTTCTTATATATGGCAAAACAACGTTTCCCGGGTCTGCTAGTTTTTATATATAATTGAATTAAATAAAAACACGTTCTCACCGTACCAACCTCAGAGCTCTCGCCTTTAGCCAGGACCTTGGGTCTCGTCGGCACTACGGTCGAACCCGACTTCAATATGCCTCTCACTTCCGGAGTTATCATTCTCTGAGCGCGCTCCGGGGGCGAGTCATCGTCGTAATCTATAAAACGGACATATATTACAAAAACTGTTCATTGAATTATGAACCTTATGTACCCAGGGTCACACGGCGTGTTTAGTGTTTTAGTGAAGCCCATATCGATGCGACGAGGACGGTTTCGTGTACAAAGAACTACAATTATCTACTCGTACAAGTCAGTCAACAAGTATCAAAAATTTATACATTTCCTTATCTCGAGCCATTTCATTTGACGTATTATAATCTACCTAGATAATACAGGTCGATCTAGTCCGTAAGCAAATCAATTTAAAATTTAATCTAAAAATACAATTTCCGAAAATTTGCTATACATTGCGTCGCCATACTGTAATATTGAACGCGCATTGTAATGAAAACCTTGCGAATACAAAAATAGATAAGATAGAATGCCGTGTCATTTTATTGACATTAAACAAATATTAAATTACCGTCCTCGTCCACATAACCGTAGCAGCGTCCCTAAGAAGCGAACTCGCAGTTCGAATACCAGTTCAACCGATCGATCGATACGCAACCGGTTAATTGAAAGACACACAATTAATTGAAAACGACCGAGAAAAAGTGCGCGCACAAGATATTCACACACACCGAGCATGAGTAACGTTATTGAGCTGAAAATAATGTATTACTCAATATCCCGCCAATGATTTACGACACGTGTCCAGCGTGACTTACTTCGTATAGCATGCATAATATGACGTATTGTGAAATCACTGAAAAGTTAAAACTAACAGTTCGTCTCGCAGGAAACTCGATTCAATCGAGAATGTATAGTACCTACGAGCACAGGATAACAATGTTACGTTCTACGTATTCGTGCAGAGGTGCATGCATCAATAACTCACCGTTAGATATATATCGACCCTTGAAAGGCAAACGTGACTAAGCGACAATTTGTGAACTTTACAGTAGACAAATTTAAAGTTGAAATACCTGAAAGATATTCTATTTTAACAAATCTAGCTGTAGGATTGAAATTATTTTAATAGAACTAGAAATATATTTTTAAGTTATTGCATAGCTTTTATCGCGGGCCTTGAGCGCGGCGACCGAATCATGAAATTCCGTAACGAAAAAAACCTTACACCCCTCACTCCGCCTATCATGTAGCTCGCGTTCAACACATTCACACGTTGCGCTTGTGTAGTGTTTGTGAATAAGCGCGTGGCGTGACGTCACACTGCATGCGCATCATGAAAAGTCTGCCCATCTCTCTCTCGCGCGGTCTAGCTTATGAGTGTGAATGGGATAGTTAAGGTTTTGCTTTTATTAATGTTTAATATAGCGTTGTCTTGTTTTATTATTGTTTTAATATTAAATTATTATTGTTATTATTTAGTTTATTGTATTATTATAATTGCGTAAGTTGATAAAAAATGCTATGCAATAGCTTTACCGCGGCACTTCCCGAGTGCCACACGTTTTTTTTTTGCGCATCGAATATGGTTATTGCTTATCACTTATGTACAAAGCAGTTATTGTCGCTTAGTCACGTTTGCCTTTCAAGCGTCGATACATATATATATATACAATCGTAATACTGTATTAGTGCACATCCAACCAAAGCGCGTCTCGAGCCAAGCGCGAAACGACAACAAAAAACCCAAAATCATAAAAATACAAAATCAGACCTAAGCTCCTAAACTTTGCGTTCTCCCTCATGAGATATTCTAGGGACGTGTTCTTAGCGCTGGCCGAGCGGAACAGTTCCATTTTGAGTTGGAAGTCCGGATTACGCGGCACGTCCTCGTGGGTGAGCGACTTCGTCAGCCTCTCGTTCTGCTCCATGGCCTCCTGGATCTGGCTGGCCAGCACGGGCATGGTGCGCAGGCGCGAGGCCCGTGGCGGCCGGTCGTCCCGGGGCCGCGGTAGGCCCGCCATCGGCGGCTTGTGCGTCAGCCTCGCGTTGAACATCTTCATTTTCTCCGACAGCGACATCTTGGCCGGATCGTCTTCGTCTAATTTAGCTGCCACCGGTGTTTTTGTGTGCGTATTTACATAACATTGTGTGCGTTTTGTGATTTAATAGTCCCGCATTTACACATAGTAGAGTCGAGGACATGCAAAAAAGAAAAGCCGACGATCATAAGACAGGAAGCGTATTCCCTATTTAACGCAAAGTACATGCTATCGAATATTCGTAAAAATAAAATAATAATATAAATCAACTAAACGAACGTGTAAATATTACTTACCATCTTCGTCTCTGTCTAGCACGTTTGCTGTGCTCTTAGAGTGAGCGAGCGAGACGGGTTTCGCGGGTGGTTCGCTTGTTTCATCCGAAGACGCAAACGATATAGGCTGAGTCTTAAATCTCTCCGCCACCGGGGGACCCTCCTTTAATTTGGAGCGACTGTGACGGATCAAAGGTTTCGGTGTTCCTGGAATTAAAAAAAAAAACAATATTTAGAGAAAGCGTGAAAGAAATGCATATAAAGTGTTTTAGTTTAAGATCGAATTATGAACAGCTGCCTGAGCCAGAATCCGAATAATAATACATAATTTCATAATAATGTGCTTAATTTGTTTTTGGATTATTTTACATTTACAATTACAATAACAAAATAATTAAGTTAAAAAATTATAATAATAAAATTAAATTATAACTTCTAGAAGTTCAATTGTTTTTTATTTATTTATTATTATTTTTTTTATTTTTTTTATTTAGTCATCACTATCTAATTTCATGTGCGAACAGTAGGCAACCCGCCCCCTTACCCCTGTCGCCCTCTAAGGCGCGGCCAACTAGTTCCGCGCGCACAATAGTTTTAGTCACTAATGGTCAAATAACTGATGGTCAGTAGTAGTTAACGAGCTATGATTTAGAGTATTACGAAACTGTAATCACCTTTGGCCTGTTGCTGTAATTGTTGCCACATGCTGGCCCTTGCGACCACGCTGTTGCTCTTGACTAGCCCGAGGGCGAACCCGCCGTTGTCCTTCTCGTCGTCGCTGGGCGTGTCGGGGCTCCCGGCATCGTTCACCGTGGACTTCCTCTTTCGGTCCATCGTGACCAACCCGCGTTCGATGGACGACGACGACCACTCGTTGCTCGTACTACTGATTGTAGCTTGGTTGTCCTGAGCCTCCTGGCTTTCGATCAAGCCTAGTTCTTCACCTGGAATTTTCAAATAAACGATTCGATTGATTAAAACTATCATAGTAAGCTCGTTTTTCGCACGACATCTGTGATGCACAAAAAATGACACGATTTAATAACCGTACGATTGCACTCGAAACTTATTCAATGACACTTTGACAAAGAACACGTGCATTACATTGACCCAAATAATTGAGCCGAGAGACATCCACAAGGTTACGTCGTGTTTATTTTCAAAACCGACCTAATACGAATAGCGGCGCATTCGGGTAATTCTAAATTTACGAAACAGAACGTAAACAAACCACAAGCTAATGCAACTCCGGAGCTGACCGACTGCTCTTGGTGTTTGTTTTATGGCGGCACCAGATGCGTCTTCGATCGCACTAAATATGTCTAAACGCTGTTTTCGCATATTTCCATTGCACGCGTCATGTCCGATAAAAATAAGCCAACGGGGTGAACAAACTGACGAGATCAGAAAATATTCTCACCGGAATGAGGACCGGAGNAACCACAAGCTAATGCAACTCCGGAGCTGACCGACTGCTCTTGGTGTTTGTTTTATGGCGGCACCAGATGCGTCTTCGATCGCACTAAATATGTCTAAACGCTGTTTTCGCATATTTCCATTGCACGCGTCATGTCCGATAAAAATAAGCCAACGGGGTGAACAAACTGACGAGATCAGAAAATATTCTCACCGGAATGAGGACCGGAGTCTCTAGATGATGCACGGTTGTAGACTCCGCTGTCACAGGAGACATTCAGACTCCAGTTGTCAGCTTCGGCTTGCTGTCTCTCGTCTTCGTCTAGCGCGCGACTGTCCTCGTCTAATGCGACTCGTACTTTGTTTACTTCTTGCTCTATTTCGTCCAAAGTCGACGATTTGCCCACAACGTTTTCCAAGTCTAGAAAATTGGCCTCACCGTAGCTGTCGTCCTTGGGACTGTCGTCGGACAAACAGTGCGGCGTCGTCGGCGACTTGAGACCGAACGAGCTGGCTCCGTACGGAGGCGAGTTTAACGTTTTGGCGAAGTCTGCGAATGGATCCGTTTCCGGTTCCCCCGAAAGGGGAAAGACGCCCCTGGACGAGGGAACAGCACCGGCCACGACGGGACGGCTCGGAAAACTACAGTCCGTTTCGCCGAACGCTTGAAAACTCTCTTGGCTCGGCTCCAAGCTGCGAAATGAGAAAAGAAACTTGTTAATGTTGTACACAGGCGTACATTAGAAAGAGACGGTTGCAGTTTCAGTTCGCCTCCGTAAATTCGGATGAATTATAGCGTGAGTGATTGGGATTGGCGTTGCCGACCTATCTTTTAGGAAGTTTGACACCATCGTCAATATTAACTAAATATAAATGTCTGAACTTGGTTGCCGCATTATCAATCTAAATTACAATATAAGAAAGACACACATGAGTTAACACATACTTGTTTGTTTAAAAGCTTGGCCTAAAACAACATCTTTTTTAACTGCTCAAAGTCAAAATCGTAGCGCGATTTTCGCAATTACGTCGAAGACTTGTAATATGGCGTCAGTATTTTATGACCTAAGAGGTGGTGGGACTATTAGTCCATCGGTCACTGCAACCCACATAGATCTACTATGACTTCCTGATAGTGTATGATATCTTTGTCTAGGCCCAAGCTATACCTAAGCTGGACTTTTTAGTTAGGATAGAACTATAATAACGCGGTTAAATATACCGTCGGAACCGGGAGCCTTGCGAGGACGTAGACATTTCTACTTCATGTTTTCAAAACAAAGAATGTACTCTCCGAGGATTGTGTATATTTTGCTGCTTAAGACACAGTATAATGCTGATGGGTTTCGTCCTACTTACAATACCTACAGAATGAATAAGCAACAAGGCATAATCTGTATATGTGCCATTTAAGTTACAGTACCCGGTGAGGGTTCCCTAGTACCTATACTAGTCATATGGTATTATACAATTGTTCCATACTAAGAAACCTTATGAAAAAAAAAACGAGTGAAACCTTTGCTCTGCCTTGTGTGATCAGGTCTCACAATCTCTTCACCTAAAGATGAATGGTGACTTATCTATGGACCAGTGATCTGACAGCCTTTTACGGTCTGATGGTATTATGTCAAACGTCTACCAAAACTCATAGACATGAAGACAGACCGCAACAAACCGGATTTCAAGTCCCAATCAGCATTGAAAGAACGAGTAACATTTCGCATGAAGGAATGAAGAAGGCATGACCGCATCGCGGCCAAAAAACTATTTTTATTACGTAAATGTATTTTTTTCGTTCTTATGCATTAAACCGGAGACAGGGCGGCTTCAACTTAAAGTACAATGAAAAACGAGCATGATGTTTAAATATTGATATTTTTTTCCAAAGAAAACCTGTTGTTAATTTATTTAACACAAGAACATCGCAACCTTTTGTCAGTGCGATGTTCATGAATAACCTCTTTATTCTAGCTCGTGACATCAACGTAATCGTTGCGCATATAAACAAACAGACGCGACAATAAAACAGATGCAGTAAATCATTAAGGACGCGACGCACAGCTGCCCGCACCAGATCGGGCCCTCATAAAACTCTGAGCGTGCTTTGGAGCACACCAGATCCAGAAATAATGCTTGACCCAGTAACGTTTGGAGCGATTATATCCGTCATCAGGACGCGGCTTCTACTTGCAACGCAGACAACTGATGTTGATCATTATACAATAAATGCAATTGACGAAAATAAATCCGTTACCAAAATAAAACATGCTTTATATCGTGTGCACGGGAGCGTTCTGGTGGTTTAGTTTTTGGATAGTTCGTATACCATATTAAAATGGTTTTGGAGCAAATATTCTATCTTCGATTCACTTTAAAGAGGTGTGAATTGGCTAAGATACAGAACACTGAAAAGATCGAGCGGTTACTCATCGTTCGTTGACAATGTCATCAAACAAGGTTGAATTATGATAGAACATTTGTTACCAAGTACAGTCGAATGCAAATTGTTTAGTAAAAATAGTTCTATCGTTATTCGTGTGGACAATTATATGTACTATTAAAAAAATTCCAGAAAACTTCCGGGCGGTTTTTATTCATTAACAAAATCCAAATGACAGTTATGAAAAAAGCGAAAAATAAAAAGGAACGTGTCTTGAATCTGTAATTAACAATGTTGTTCTGCGTGACACGAATAAACGCCCCGATTATCCTTTCGAGTCGTTGAACGTTCGCACTCATGACCTACATCTTACTGTTCGTGAAACGTAACGGGATACTCACAGCTCCTTGAAAGGTCGCCAGTTCACAAAAAAACTTTCCATCGTAAATTAAATATTTACGAAACACTTTAAGTAAGATGCTGTCGAGACCCAGAACATCTGTGGACTGATATTATTCAAACATTGAGGTGGAGCAAAAAGATGACGTCAGAAACACATTAACAAACTTCAAGAGCGAATTTCTGTACTAATTAGATAAGAACCGTCAGAAAACATTGATTCGAACAAGAATTAACGTTCCCAGGACACCAGGGTCCAGAATTGGGACGCGATTAACGGAAACTGACACGTCCTTTCTAATTTTAACCAGTTTGTAAATCAGAGAGTGCTTTACGCCCATTTTCGTTGTCGTCGAAATTATTCGGAATCAAAAGGAATAGTGAAAAGGCTTCCGATCAAAGAGACGTATTATTTCACGCAATGATTAAACCTTTGAGTGTTGAAATGGAATTTTTATACGGTATACTTGATCAATTGCTTTACGAAGTGAACGAATATTTTCTCATATCTTCACAAATTCGTCTAATCAAATATTTGCTGTGACAGCTTACGACGATTATTATTGTTTAAAATTTATTTCAAGCGCGTTTAGAAAACGTTAATTATAGAATTACTAAACTTAAACCGCAGCTTCACTCGTGGTAATGTGAAACTCGTGAAAAATATATATGACTCGGAAATAGCATCTACTTTTTTCTCGATAAAAAGTTCCATAGTATTTTTTTGTACCGACACAACGTACACGACAAATTTCGATAAAGCAGTTAACATGTGAAAACGTGACAAACTCAATTTCGGCTTTATTAGTATGGATAGAATGATATTGAAATCCGTTTAGAACAAAATATTAGGGAACCGGCACACAACGAACGCTCTTCAAAATAATGGCTACGGGCCAACGTTTGCCTCGGAGACCGGGTAGTAAACAGAGCTCAATCACCTCTGCTAAAGAAAAGGCATACAAATAACCTCCGTCCAGCGGAAATAAAAAATAAATAAATGGCTCGTAAAGGCGACTCCCTAGTTACTTTATTGGTAGTGACAATCCTTCAAAATTCGGTTACATTAAACCAACTGTGCCGGTGGCTAATAACGTAACAACGTAACTGCACTATGAGTCATGTACATGAGCATTCCAGTGATGAAAAATAGAATTGTCGAAAGATGTTATTAGTTTAAAATTTTCTTTTGAAAAAGACAAACTACGGGTCACTGGATTCATTAAACGAAATACATTTTCAACAAACGTTTTTGTGTTCTTAGGTCCCTCTAAACTAGGTCGAAATTTTTTCTTAAACGACATTTTATGTTGTTTCAATTTCAATATTATCAAAACAAGCATTAATGATGACCTACCTGGATGTGATCAATCGCATTTCATCGACGGTGATGGGTTGTGTTTTGTATCGTTCTTTATCTCGTCCTTTACTTCTAGATGTTGATGGCAGATCTTTTGGAAATAAATCTTTAGTAAGAGCTTTTTCCATGCTCTTTATCCTCGATGCTATAGATGGAAATGTTTTTGGGTTTTTCTCATCTCCATTTTCGTTTCTCTGTTCACTAGACCATGTTTCTGAACGAGCACTGTCACTACTTTCATCCACTTTTAATCTTCGATTGTTCAGTATGGATAGTAGTTCATCGTTAACATCACAAGCTAAACTTTTTGATCTAGGATTCGTTTTCGGTCGTTGGTTTCTCCGGCGAAGCACTGCACTTGGGTAGTTCTCCTCCGGATCGGGCGTAGGTAAAAGATTCAACACTCGGCGCGGTCCAGCCGCACACGAGTCGTTCGCGTCGCTACTAAAATTCGTCACACAAATATTCGCATCGTTGTCCGCGCAGAACGAAAGTCGTGGGCGCGGAGATTGGCTTCGTTCCCTTGTTAAACTGGAACCTCTCTGCTTTAAAATAGGTCTAACTGCTGCTTCACACTCTGATCCCGAATGGTCTGACGTCCGTGACCTGAGAAGTGATGGTCTTCGGGAGCTTCGGTCGTCTTCGCTCAAATCGAAACTAGAAGCATGTCCATCATCGCTGGACAATTTTTTTGAAGACTTCAAAATCGGTTTCTTCGGCAGGTCAAAGTCATGGTCATCCTCGGTAGATTTTTTTTTCAAAATAGGTCTAGGTGTGTCCCACCCGGCAATATCGACACATGGCCGTTCTTCAGAAAAGCTCTTTTTCTTTAATATAGGTCTTACGATTTCTTTATCGTCATCAATAATCTCTGCACCTCCTGCAGCTGCTAACAAAACGGCTTGAGCAATAGAGACGTGTGACGATGCTGTGCTACTGCTGGAACTTGAATTCGATTTTCGTTTTAAAATACTATGAGGTTCTGGAGAACTATGCGACATTTCATCATTAAGAGGGTCGTCTTCTCGGCTTGTTTTTCTTTTCAGTATGCCATGTATTTGCCCATCTGGTGATCGATTTCTAACTACATCTTCTAAAGACGACCTTCGATTTTTCAAAATTGGTTTGTTTGTCTCCAAGGTGCCATCATCAGCAAAAGAGACTTCCGGACTACATGACCGCCTTCTAGCAACTTGCGATTCATCCAGACTTCTCCGTTTCTTCAATATACCCTGTCTCTGTCTGTTTTCAGATCGGCCGTTAGATTCGACAACGCTTGGAGAGAAAGTTACCGGTGGAGATGCAATGGCATGATTAGAAATAGCGGAAGAAGTATTTTCTTCGTGAGCGGATTTCCGCTTTAAGATAGATACGGGCGTATGACTACTGGACGATGACGAATCAAGACGACGATTTTGACTAGTATCATTATTGAGATCAGAAAACATTGCACTTTGCTTTTCAAAGTCTATAAGTCTCTGAGCAGCCGTATCTATATCCTTCAACCTTTCTGTTACTCCTCTATTGTATATCGGTCTATCGTTGTGCAGACCATAATTAATAGGATGACTAATACTTAGTTGTTCTGGTTTCGATTTAAATAACGTGTCTAACTTTTGTTCTGACGAGTCTAGATTTAACTTAGCACTAGTTAAGTTATTCGACAATTTGTTAACCCTATCTAACGTTTGTTTAGTCAAGGCGGCTAAACTATCCATTTCCTGCGAAAGTCTAGAATTACTTGCATGTGGTCTAACAGTTTCGTGAAGCGTGAACATTTTGGCAGTATCTTTATTTTTTTCTAATGCACATGTACCAAAGTTTTGTTTTGTTTCTGTTTGTAGAATGGCGTTTAGCACTTTTGTCGGTGAATGATTTCTATCACCTTTGCTGTCTTTCGGAGAATTTTCTAAACTAGTCAGTCTTTTCTTTGAATAATGATATTTTTCACTAAGACTTTCACTATTTTTTTGAGCTTGATTTCTTCTATCGACACGTTTATTTTCTGTCTCACTCTTCGCTTTCTCGGGACTTTTGCGAACAGATCTACCTCTGTTGGATTCAAGAAATTTTGTTTCCGTTTTAGAAGTTAACTGTTTTGATAAGTCCTGTTTGATAGGCGACGTTGAAGTGCGGACAGATGTTTTCTTAGAAAGAGGTATATTGCTGGGTTTAATGTTTGTTTCGTTACTCCGACGCCTCTCGTGCGGTTTGTGGGAAGAAACGTTCGAATTAGCAGACTTTGAAAGGGTTGACTTAATACCAAAAGATATATTAAAAGCACTTTTCGTAGATTTGGAAGACGGTAATGAATTTTCAGTCTTGGAATGTGGCGCTTCGAGAGAACGTCGGTTTTTCGTTCTTGCGACGCTTCCTGAAACAAAATAAAATGAGATTAGCATTTCTAAAAATTTTATTCCCATACCGCATAATATTTTTTGACTTTATAACTAAAAATTCAATCGTGTAAGCGTTTGTTGTATTTTAAATAAAAATTAGGGCTTTTCGCAAAAGTGGAAAAGGAAGTTGGAACCTGTAATTTTTCAATATGATTATTCTCTAATTTAGTAATTGGAATACAAATTTGCTTTTTTTAAGCGAAATATTGTCTCAACAGTAACGATAACAATACAAGATTTTTCTTTCCATTTACATTAACAAAAATTATGTGTGGTGTAATTTTTTTTTGTTTATTTATTAGATGGGTGGACGAGCTCACAGCCTACCTGGTGGTTACTGGAGCCCATAGACATCCACAACGTAAATGCGCCACCCACCTTGAGATATAAGTTCTAAGGTCTCAAATAAGTTACAACGGCTGCCCCACCCTTCAAACCGAAACGCATTACTGCTTCACGACAGAAATAGGCAGGGTGGTGGTACCCACTCGCGCGGACTCACAAGAGGTCCTACCACCAGTAATTACGCAAATTATAATTTTTGCGGGTTTGATTTTTATTACACGATGTTATTCCTTCACCGTGGAAATCAATCGTGAACATTTGTTGAGTACGTATTTCATTAGTTAGCATATATTATTTCCTGATCACAAAAGGTTAAAATATTTAGATCAATAAAACATTTTTCGATTCACTTAATAGGTAATATAATTGCTTGGTCAATTTTACTAGATTTGTTATTAAAACGTGACAATATATGATACTATACAAATGAATTTGATAAATGACCTCAGTAAATAAATCCATACGCGTTCTTCTATATACTGTAATGTAGAATGAATAGACGTCGAAAACAAAAAGAAATAAACGAACCATCAGAATGACAATGGAGCATCGAGTGATGTTATTATAATATTATTTTAGCTTATCTCGTCGCCCGGTCCATTAGCCGGGACACCTGACACCTACTTTTGCATATACCGAATACGACCTCGCAGATTAATTTACGTTAATGTGTGTACGTACAACCGTATAGGACGAAATTTTTACTTATTAAATGAAAATAAGCAGTTAAAAAAATCGATATTCACAAGAGATCATGTTTTATTTGTCAGACTCACAAGTGCACATTATTATTATTATGTTACATTGTATATTTGTATGTATATTTATAAATGTATATATGTGTAATGAAATTGCGTATTTATATGTAGGTATGCGTGTGTGTGTATCTATACTAATATTATAAAGAGGAAAGATTTGTTTGTTTGTTTGTTTCGAATAGGCTCCGAAACTACTGGACCGATTTGAAAAATTCTTTTTCCATTAGAAGCCGACATTGTCCCTGATGAACATAGGCTACTTTTTTTAATTTTTTTTTTGTTTCATGTGTGTTTTAATGTTTCCGAAGCGAAGCGAGGGCGGGTCGCTAGTATTTTNATCTATACTAATATTATAAAGAGGAAAGATTTGTTTGTTTGTTTGTTTCGAATAGGCTCCGAAACTACTGGACCGATTTGAAAAATTCTTTTTCCATTAGAAGCCGACATTGTCCCTGATGAACATAGGCTACTTTTTTTAATTTTTTTTTTGTTTCATGTGTGTTTTAATGTTTCCGAAGCGAAGCGAGGGCGGGTCGCTAGTATTATTATATAATGAAAATCAATAATAACCATGCCGCTTACAAAGTTTTTCGTTAAAAAATAAATTTAAAAACTGTCATAGGACCGCTCAGATTTGCTTCTGGTGTTGCTAAGGTTCACGAGCATCGATGACCACTCATTATCAGCTGAGTCGTATGCTCGTCTGCTTATTAAGGCATTCAAACAGCATCAATGATTCAATCATAAAATTAATTAGCCACGGACATAACAGAAATTATTTCTTAAGTAACTTGATTGATGTTTTAATATGAAGCGTTAATTAAGAGAATTAAAACTTTTCAAGTTCCGTGTGTTGTCAATTAATTATATTGTTAATTAACGAAAATTTACCCAAAAATGGAATTTTGGCAATGAATTCTTTAATAATGTGTTTATAAAATGATTACTGGAGTTTTACAAAAATGGCTCGATGTTCAGTGCGCTTAGTGTGAGTTTTTTAACGATCTCGATAACGTAAAAGTTAACTCAAATTTGTATGGAATTGGAACGTAGTTAGTCGTCGTAGGCAAACGTTCCAACTCCATAAAATTTTTAGGTAACTTTTACGCTATCGAAATTGTTAAAAAACTCACACTAAGCACACAGATCGAATTGTAAAAACGCAATACATCCAAAATTGTCGTGGCTTAATAGATAAGTCGCCCGGTGCAGTCATATGTAGCGATGCGACTGTGCCGGTGTTCGAATCCCATAGGCAGGTACCAATTATTCTGATGAAATACGTACTTAACAAATGTTCACGAATGACTTCCACGTTGAAGGAATAACGTCGTGTAATAAAAATCAAAACCGGAATAAATTATAATCTGCGTAATTACGGGTAATACAGCAGGTGGGCCGTAAGTTCGTCCACCCATTCTAAGCTTACCTTAGTGCCCATAGAACATCTATAACGTAGTTGCCGCCACCCACCTCGAGTTAAGAAAGAGTTCTAAGGTCTCAGTTATTACAGTTCAACGGCTACCCCACCCTTCAAACGGAAACGCATTCCTAGTTCACGACACAAGCAGACAGAATGGCGGTACCTACCCGTGCGAGTTAAGAAGATGCCCTATCATCCGTAAATATGCAAATTATAATTTTGCTAAAGGCAATTTTTAACACAACATTTCTTTTAAAGTTCAGAGTTTTCTAATGCAAAAATAGCTTGAACTCATTGCTAATTTGCTTCCGCGAGTTTTTTTTTTGCTGTAGTCACCGCAGTAGTACGGTAGATAGGTAGATACCCCTCGGTGTAATCTTATCAAGCGATGCGACTATAAATATGTTAAAATCCCTTAGACAGCTACAAATTTTTTAAAGAAACAACAACGTAAAACGTGTTTACGTATGACTTTAATCTACAATGACTACAATTACACGATGCATTAAAAATGTAACTGGCACCATTTAAATTTGCGTAATTACTAGTGTAGTAGTAACATCCTGTAAAGATCGCACTAGTAAGTGACACGATTCAGGTTATTTCGGCCGTGAAGCTTCTAAGTGAGTTGCGGTATTCACACCATGATGCCTATGAGCTCCGGCTCCAGATGGACCATTAGCTCGTTCACCCATGATTGGATTAAATAAAATATTTTTATTTCGCAAATATATAGTTCGCGATCTTAGTGTCAAGCGGTTGCTAGAACTCTGCCATACTCTGACAAATTGCAATATAGCGGATTGATGTAAAACAATCCTCCAAACTGACTGACGAATTGCCGTCGTTCACTGAATCTATAGACATCGTAACGTTTCCATCACCCTGTTCAGACATGAGGTCGAAATCTCAAATGACAAATTGGAACGCATGATTTCTCTGCGGCAAATCTCTACGGCAATAGACTGAATAAAAATAGTAGCCTGTTAAAGTTCACAATGCGCTTTATCACTATTAAAAGCTATGTGACACAGAATAGCAGATGTAAGTGAAATGTGATTCCGACACGGGCCACCACTAATAGTCGTGAGTCCGATATGTTGAAATTAGAATTGATCGCTAAATTCGATTGCAACGATTAACGTCGCGAGTCGATGGAACGATTGTCGGGAGTCGATTTTTATAAAAACCGAACTTACGCCACCAGACACGATGATTGACGTGCAAGTCAACCGATTTGAATAACAAAAACGTCTCGATTATTGTTTAATCGGAGGTCGAGATAATCATTAACTCGTTGTAATTGCGCACCGATCGCTATCATTTCTATTATTTAAAAACAAATCATCATCCGTCTATAATTAATTAGGAGCAATTCCATTTTCTAATAGTTTTATTTTTAATAATTTCTTTACCACATTTGCAAATACTGATGTAAGATTTTAGAGCTAAATTTAAGTACAAAACTGATAGGTACTTGTAATTCAGTGAGCAATCGCTTATAAAATTAAAGCTAAGATTAAGTTATACTTCTAATGAAAATTCATGTAAAGTACCTACTAAGCTAATTTTAATTTTCTTTGAAATACAATATAATATTTAAAGAACCTATTTTCGTCTATCAGATAACGCTCGAATTCTGAAGTAGGTAATTAGAGATAAGTTTTCGAATCAGTTTTAAGATAAATTAGCCATCAAATGCCTCAAAGGACTAATTACCGTCCTTTTACTTGAATTGAGACAATTTTTGTTCCTCGTCTTTTTCAATGCCTATGGCTGAAGAAAATGAGAGAATGACTGTTTGAAAACATAGCTTACTTACCCAGGCTGATACCGCCAAACTGGTTCTTTTTTTGAAACGGTATGAAACAGCTGTGTTTTAAATATTTCCATCGAAAAACTACAGTTCGCTTAATAAAGGAACATTAAAAGCGTTAACAATGACGAGTTAGGTTGTATTATCGTTTTCTAATTACAAACATGTCGTTACCGCATTGCGCGACAAGCAATTGTGATTAATGTGACACGTAATAACACCCACGAGTCTATCACACATGTTTTGTCTGATAGAAAGAGAATACATCCTTGTGATCATAATTTGAGAGAAAAGACACTTAATGGACTTTTTTTTTATTGCTTTGATTGGTGGACGAGCTCACAGCCCACCTGGTGTTAAGTGGTTACTGGAGCCCATAGACATCTACAATTTTTGATAATTTAATGGAAAATATTTTATGGGTGTAATTATACATTATTATCAGGAACAAAAAAAAAGAAAAGGATTACTTTAATTTGGCATTATTTTCCATATTATTTTCGGGAGGAGAAAATAAAAAATATAACACCCTGTATATAATATGACTATGAGTCATTTTAGGGACGAAAAAATTATGTAGCAATGGCGTGTTATCGTTGAAATACTATTATTTGTGGAGCTAGAACCTAAATTACTTCAAAATTACACCCGAAAGGCCGAAAATGCGATATAAAAATGAGAATCATGTTACTAAAACTAATACATAAAAATTGCGGCAATTTTGTAATTATACTAGTTCGGTCAAATGGTGAACCGTTTCCGTTGAAACTTTGTACAGTTTCGTCAGTACTATAGGAAAGGTTTACTGTCGCAGACCATCAACATAGGATTAATGGCATATGTGAGCAGTTTAACCAACGTCTTTATTTCCTCGAAATAATTTGATCAGTGAACGAAGAAGCAAAGCATGACCGAGATTTAATAATTTAACATTATAAATGTTAATAAGGTAAAGTTCTGTGAGCAACTTCTCTATGATTATCTGTGCGAAAAAATATGTCGCGAGTCCTTAGTTACGCTGTCAAGGTATAATGTTAATTTAAAATTATAAAATATATAGGTTAAACTGTTTCTAATTATGCACATATTAGAATTATTCTAATTATGTTAGGACAACAATAAAGTTGATTTTTATGCGTCGACGAGCTCAAACCATTCTTATATTAAGCGATCTCCGGACCTACTATATACAGACACTAGATGATGACCGCTTTGCTCGTTTTTTTTTTTTGATAACGCCATCTTGTTGTGTCTTTAAAGCGGTTAGTTGCCCTCAATTAAGAAAAATAGTATTATTATTCGTCAATAGATGTCGGGAAGAGTTGATTACTGAAAACACGAATAAAACAACATTTTCTGAAAATAAATCGTAGCTAGATCGATTTATCGCCCTCGAAATCCCTTGTATACTAAATTTTATGAAAATCGTTGGAGCCGTTTCCGAGATTCAAATTATATATATACAAGAATTGCTCGTTTAAAGGTGTAAGATTAGATAGCAATGTAACGCAAAAAAACCCAGACCATCTGATAATTCTCAAGAGAAGTGAACTATCTGATTTACGAACATGTCATTGGCCCAAACAACCACAAACGACGGAGGTGATTCAATAAGGGCGACGAGGTCACCAGCCCCTGCTCATTCGTTGAGACGCAGTTCATGTCAATGATCCTCTACGACGCCCAAACTACATAGTTTAATTGAAGATTCATCATTAAAATTTATCTAATTTATCCTTAAGTAACAAAAGGTGTACGCAAGTGAAACTATTTAATAGGATTTTAGACGGTTTTCGGGTGTCCTAGACGTAATTTAAGCTCATTTAGTAGATATTGTTTACGTATTTATGCAGATCGCATAGCTATATATATAGTACAAAAAGAGATATGACCTGATGAGAGCTGAAGATTTTTGACACGACAACAATGTGAACTTTCAGTTGATTTCTTTAAAGGCAATTTAATGCAATTAAAAATCTATTGACGCGCGAAATTGATCGTCTCGCACAGTCTCCAGTTACTGTATGAGTGCGAGTTAGTGTGGTTACTGTGAATTTTATATAGGTATATTGCATTGCAAACATTTATTATTAAATCATTTGTTATTAAAATAACATTAATGAAATTATAGCTTATTAATATCCTCGGGTAACAACCATTTTTATACCATATATTAAGTACCATATCTTACAAATTTTAATACTTATTGAATATAAAATGCAAAAGAAGCCACATAACATAATCGTAAGTCAAATAGGTCACGACCTACTTTTAAGTAAAATGCCGTGGAAAAAGTAATTGCACAATTAAAACCACCGGCACTTAGTGGTTCCACATGCTTGTACTCACATGACATATTAAATAAATATAATGAATCATAGTTTCCTACTAGTTCCTGCGATTCCACCGGACTTTTTNGAATATAAAATGCAAAAGAAGCCACATAACATAATCGTAAGTCAAATAGGTCACGACCTACTTTTAAGTAAAATGCCGTGGAAAAAGTAATTGCACAATTAAAACCACCGGCACTTAGTGGTTCCACATGCTTGTACTCACATGACATATTAAATAAATATAATGAATCATAGTTTCCTACTAGTTCCTGCGATTCCACCGGACTTTTTAAATATGCGGTATTTGAAATCGAATGTCAGATCATATTCGTTACTAAATATGAAACAAAAGATCCATGTATTATCATATTTTAAGTAAATATAAAGTAAATTTAAACACAAATGTTTGTTCTAAATGGGTCTGGTCTGGTACCGGTCTGGTCTGGTATCGGTCTGGTGGCATTTCTTTATTAAGCTAGCTTAATTGATTATTGAATCTTAGACCTAGAATTAAACCCTTTCGAACCGGAGTCCTTTCGATGACTGATAAAACTAAATCTCTACTTGTATTTATATACTGTTTACATAAGAAGATGTATTATGCAATAAAGTTATGATAGATGTGAAAGATATGACATATGTATATTGCAAAACATAATATAACATTTACGCTTTTCCTTTAGGACGTGACCGGAACGCGACCTCATAGAAGCATAACATTTGACACGGGAAAATTCTCAAAGGACCGCCGCGAACACTCCAGTCGAGATGGAGTTGACTTTGGCGTTCACTAAATAATATCGACAATTTCCTTCTTCAGGTGTTGTTTTATTATGGTACTTAATAAATAGGTAAACCGTGACGTCAACGGTTAAAAAGGTGAAACACACTAATTCGTTAAAATTTCACTCTAGGAACAATTGTATGTTAAGTATATTAACGGCCGTCTGGTGTAGTGGTAAGTGACATGGTCACTACACAAGGGGGTCGCGGGTTCGAATCCCGCCAAGGGAGGATATTTGTATGATAAATATAAAAGTCTTTTCCAGGGTTATGGATGTATATTAAATATATGTATGTGTATAATAAAAATCTTACATTTATTTCCGTTATCTGGTACCTGTAACACAAGTTCTTTACGAACTTACCACGGGACCAGTTAACGTGGCGTGATTGTTAGTAAATATTTATTTATTTATTTATTTATAGTAAGCATTTTTTTTCTTCTATCAGAGACAAGACAACCACTAAATATATTACGATGAAAATACAAAAAAAAAAAACTTTCGTCGTTTCGGCTGCTCGTGTATTCTGTTTCTTATCTCTTATTTACATATACTTTAACTAAGCTAACAAGTAACTACGTTACAGTGAAAGAAAATACGGTAGGCTCGAGAACAGAAAGCATTCGTCGAAAAGAAGTAGGTGTAATTGAATTACTCAACGTCAAACTCTATGAAACAATATTAGAATAATCAATTCAGAAACACATGTAAACACGAGATAATAAACATGATACACATTTTTTTTTGGTAGACTTCTTTAATATGGTTACGAAATATTTACGTAAACCAATTCAATTTAGTGAAACTGTTATATGTTTTCTAAGAAAACTACCGTACACGTGCCCCCATTGTTGTAAACACAACAAACACTTTGTAATCGTAATCCTAAAACGCTGAAACATTCAATTACGCAGTTTAGAATTAGTTACTGTTTATGATTTGTATATTCAGTACCCAATGTAATGTTTAATGTTAATTGTATTTTTTGAGTTGTTTTTTCTTTTATTGTAAATATTTTTATTTATTTAAAAAAAAGAAAATATTTGAGAAAAAACAAAAAAAAAAGCCCGCTGAGTTTGTTTCGCCGGTTCTTCTCAGGATTGTGGCTTTTTTTGGAACCGGTGGTAGAGTTAACATTGTTATTTGTATTTTGACATTCAACAAGTGTGTCATACTGACATCTAAGTTGAAATAAATGATTTTGAATTTGAATTTGAATTGAATTTGAATTTAAAATACACAGAGGTAAATTTAAGCGCTATTGAGAAAAATTAAATCGAAAGCTTTTAGGAGCACAAATAATATATTATTTGGAATTGAACAAATCGAGATTCCACCGCTTGCATAAAACAGCCAGACGGTTCGATAGTCTAGTCTAGTCTAGACCCCGAATCTGCAACTTACTTGCTTGAGGTATTAAAGAACATTAAATTAGAGTTAGTTTATTACATATTAGTGAAGTTCGAAATATTGATTTATATAATAAAACAACAAACAAGAAATCAGCCTGAGGAATTGCACACCCAACTTTTCTTGAAAGCGTGCATAAGCTAAAAATATAATTTTATTCGGGAAATCGGGAGCATCCATATTATCCGGGCAAAATGCCAAACACCTGAAATTGGCCAATTACCCTGTCAGTATTACATGCCGTAAATTATACTTCTATTAACTGCTAATATCTTAGTGATTTATCTGTTGATATTTTTCTATCGAAACTAACTTTTATGAACGCAATGAATATGAGTTATTATTGTTTGGTAACTGTTAATGTAAATCTGGCGTTTTTTTTGTACAATTTAAAGTGAAAAATGAAAATAAAAAAAACAGTGAGGTATTAAAGAGTTCGTGAACACCATTAAATTCCATTAAAACCACAGATAATAAATACTGGCAAGTTAACACTCTACATTTATTCAGTGAGTGGCGTTACACTCAATAAGTCGCTATTCTGTGTGTTTAGTGCAAGTTTTTTAACGTGCTCGATAGCGTAAAAGTTACTCAAATTTGTATGGAGTTGGAACAACGCCCCTGGCGGCAAACGAAGGCAAACGTTCCTACTCCATACAAATTTGAGTTAACTTTTACGCTATCGAGAACGTTAAAGAAACTCACACTAAGCACACTGAAGCATATTCGTGTCAATGCTAATAGCTATCAAAAATAAGAACACAGAATCCAATCTTATTTTATTATTGAGAAGAATAATTCTTAATTATCTACGGTGGAGAAAATCTCCAGTATCTAGTCAGCCGAGATTAACTACTACTTTTTGTCTGCGAACCGAGAACAGCGACTAATAAGGACTTATACTAGTAATCTACTGATAGGTACAAGATCTCGGTTATCTGAATTGTAATTATGTCTAGACTTCGTTCTGAAAAAAGAAAATAACACAGAGGAATTCTATTTAATTAGAATTGTATCCTCCGTGTTTATTTATATATTTAAATCGTAAAAGATTGTGTCTGTAGCGCTTAAACACTTTTAAACGGAAATATATGCAATGTCTTTGGGATTGCGTCTTTTTTCTTAAAAAGGGATCAGAAGCGCTTAAATACCTTAGGTTTACTCTTTCAAAATGCATTATTTTTAATCATGGCCATGGAATTGGAGAATATTCGAATATAAAAGCATCAGAGTGTGTATACCGCCGAAGAGAAGAAACATAAGAAATACATTAAAAGAATATCCCATAAAAAACTTGCAACACAACGAATGTTCTTCAAAGTATTAAAGTACTTTATAGAATCAGGAAGATGAATGTTTGACTTTAATTTAAGACATTGATTAGGATAAAGCTATAGATACCTAAGTCTAGTGAAGGATGACTGACCTGAACATTGAAATGAAAAATCACATGTGGTTAAAATTTTGAGCTCATGTGTAGACCTCTATACTTGGCACTGGTATTTATATTTACGTCTCTATAGGCTGTGGATGCCATTTTCAATTAGATAGATTAATCTATTAATATTTTCCCCCTGCCTATTCGCTGGTAGCCTAAGAAGCTATTCCAGCTACGCCCGGACGGATTCAACCTGAGGGAATTTGCTAACTTTAGCCTTAGCAAGAGCAGTGCTTCGCAGAATCGACCACCGGGTCGGAATTGCGACCCACTGATAAGATCCGACGAGAAAATCATTGGGCTAATCTATTAATATCACTGATCACAGAAATAAACAAACACATAGTTAATCGTAATGAGATGTATAACACAGTCTTAGCTGGAATTTTTTTGGCTTTAACGAATGTTTTTCATCGAACACCAAAACTAAGTCTTTTGTCCAACGAATCTGTCTTGACTTTTGTAGACAACATACTGACCTTTCTTATTGTAGTAGACAAGCAAAAGTAATGCTATAAAATTAGGCACAAGGCGGTCGTGTTTCACACAGGTCTACATCAGGAAAACCACATAGCCAATAAAACGTTAGGTCAATAAAAAAGCTGTAAAACCGAATAGATGCACGCGCACTTTGCGTTTACTCGCACGAACCGAATGTACCGTGTTCAACATCAAAACAAAATTAACGATTGCTTTCGTAAAACAAATACTGTTTTCGCAAATACGTTCGTTCGATGCTAAAAGTGAATTACGTTACCGGTTTGTTTGGACAGTTGCTCCTGCCGAATTAAAGACGTTTAGGTAACAATGGGGGTTTTAAAGTTTAACACCGTATTTGCTTGTAGCGTACGATCAAATGATTGGGCAATTTTGCAAATTTTGAGGTAGGCAGCGGCTTGGCCCTGCCCCTGGCATTGCTGAAGTCCATGGGCGACGGTAACCACTCACCATCAGGTGGGCCGTGTGCTCGTCTGCCTACAAGGGCAATTAAAAAAAAGCAAAATTTGATATTTAATGATGTTACTACTCGTTTGTTCTAAACAAAATAACAAGTAATGTGTCAGTGAAGGATAGTTCCTTAGTTACGCAGAAACAAAGGATAGATTTTTTCTCAATTTCACGGTTGTAACATTCAAAAGGGCACTCAAGGATTTTCGCACTGGCCATAATGGTCGGTGCGATGAACCTAGAAAATAAAACAAGCGAGACCTAAGGGGATCGTGACGAACAACTGGTTTATAGGATTTAGTGGCGAGTTGTTCATAGGCAGAAGCAGATTCACAAATTATACGTAGAAAACTTTAATTTGATAAATATCAATGTTGCGAAAAATTACAAATGGCTTGTTTAAACACATAAAAACAGACATAGTTTGGTGTAAAATATTTCGACATAAAACTGTTTAGACGTAAGGTATGATGTCGTAAATTTTCGAGCCATAAAAACCGTTAACCCCTCGAAATTATATGGCGTTTTCAGTAGACTGGTATTATACCAGCACATCCACCTCAGCTATTTAAGTAATTAAATTTTATACAACCTGAGACACTTTCTAGAGTAAATGGAGTCAGTAAGACTATTCACCGCACGCATTTGGAACAGGCGGCCATTAAATAAATAATGGACTCCGATTATGAAAACTGAAGAAACTTAATCTGAAAATGGAATGGATGAAAGAAAAATCGTCATGGCCGATGACAAAATTAAGATGAAGACGAATAGGGAAACTTTGTTAATGCTCGTGCGGTAAATATATGAATTAAAAAAATTAGGATTGAGGTTACAAACCAAAACATGATGTCCTAGCCTGTTAAGTCCAGCAACGGTTTACGCGACTTACGACAGCAAATGACGTTCAATGATCCTCAGATTATGTATGATACCTTTTCACTGAACCTTGAATTGTTCTACACTCTTTATGTACGAATTGTACCTAATCGGTTTGAGTTCCATTAACCAGTTCAATTACGGTCAGTTTGATCTTGATTTGTAAGCTTACGTTTCGTTTGTATGTCAACGAAAAGACTTGGAATTAGGAGGATTGGTATTCGCTGCATACTATTTATTGTGGATTAGCATGAACACTTTTTATGCTTTATAATTCTATATTCACATTTTTGCGAAGTAGGTACTATTTCAAAGATAACAACAGTTCTGATATAGAGTAGAGCGACAAAACTCTACTAGTTTCGCACTGAGATGGTTCAGGATTCCGCGGGGCATTAACCTTGGTGTTGCAAAAAGTAATCGCGTAAATTTTACAAATTGTATTCTAGAGCTACAGTGAGATTTAAATAGGTGAATTCAATTTAGTTTACAATGTAAACAATTTAGGTGCTCGAATAATTTCGTGTTTATCGAATCCTACTTACTAGAAGTTCAATCAAAGTTTAACGGCCGTCTGGTGTAGTGGTAAGTGGTATGGTCACTACACAAGGGGGTCGCGGGTTCGAATCCCGCCAAGGGAAGATATTTGTATGATAAATATAAATGTCTTTTCCAGGGTTATGGATGTCTATTAAATATATGTATGTGTATAATAAAAATCTTACATTTATATCCGTTATCTGGTACCTGTAACACAAGTTCTTTACGAACTTATCACTGGACCAGTTAACGAGGCGTGATTGTTAGTAAATATTTATTTATTTAATTAATTGCGGTATGTGTTGCAGAAATAATTTTGTGATTAAAATTCTGAAATAAGGCATTATGCTTAAAGCATCAAGTTATTGATTAGATTGGGAGTTATTTGCTCGTTTTTGTCAAAAGCTTGCTTTGGGCGCTTTAGTTTAAAAAAAACTCATTTCATTTTCTACTTGCAAACTCAAAGTTACTTTCTGGATCTAAATTATAATATTCGTTCGTCCCATTAATTATTAGTTATGCGGGTCTGGTAAGCCAACAGCTTTAATATCCAGGGCGGTGACTTCGAGAGTATAATACTAGTTGACAGTTGTTAGGCAAAAGCCTTTTCGCAATCTAATACGTTTAATCAGTCTATAAAATTTTGCAAGATTAGTTTTAGAAAGTTATTTATTAATCTTTTTCGTAGAGTTCATTTATCCACGGGCAAAAATTAGTTTTAATTTGACTAGTTTTGAATTGTACTTAATATTTTCAATAAGTATCTCAGTCTAGTCTACACAACAATGAGTACATCCCGCGTATTTCGGTAGTAATAAACAAGATAATGATAGTGGGATCGCGAAATATACCCTAGCATCAGGAAATCCGATCATCATATCTTGATACTAAGAAAACGCTGCAGTTCTTTGTACATATAGTCGTCTTTTTACTTAAATCAAGTTGTGCGTAGTTGAAATAGCCTCATAGGCTACCAGCGAATAGGTAGAGGGGTATACCCAAGTTGAAGAGCTAGAGTAATATTATTCTAGGACAGGACACAGCCGAAATAAAAGCGAAATAGCTCATGATGCCACCGTTTGCTACTAACAAGCGGTAGACTAACACCAAACTATGGTAAAACGTTCACATTAACGACAACACGTTTAGTAAGAAGTCTAATCAATCACAAAGTAAATTTCGCAGTCGAATTCGACCTTGTAACTTCATGCTGTCCCAACCTTGTCGTTTATTACGAGACGATGAATAAATGATAACTGAGTTTCGAGCAAATTACCTTTTTAAATTTTAGAGTTTAAATCGCATTTAATGAATGATATCACTGATGGTAGGACCTCTTGGGAGTCCGCACGGGTAGGTACCACCGCCCCGCCTATTTCCGCCGTGAAGCAGTAATGCGTTTCGGTTCGAAGGGGGGGGTAGCCGTTGTAACTATACTGAGACCGTAGAACCTATATCTCGAGGTGGGTGGCGCATTTACGTTGTTGATATCTATGGGCTCCAGTAACCACTTAACACCAGGTGGGCTGTGAGCTCGTCCGTCCATCTAAGCAATAAAAAAAAAATATGCAGACGAAAATAACTTAGTTTCAAAAGTGGAGTCTTATGAACTATTTTTTTAACTGTTAAAAGTTGACCGGTTTGTAATTTTTTTTTTTTTTTTTTTCCTACCTAAGCTATGACATTTTCATTGTTCTTATATCAGTTGATACGGAGTGTATCATTTATTTTCGTGGTAAAACATAAAACTTTTCGAATTCGTTTACTCTTATCTGAAGAGCCTGGTCGTATTATAAGTCGGCCGGGGCGGTTCCAACCGTCCTCCCTATGTGTCTGCCAGGACTAATGTAATGCCATTGAGTCTTGTCTTGTCTTGTCTTGTCTGAGCTAATGTCATCGAATGTCTTTAGGCTACAGAAACTGTTTATGACAAGACAGGCTGTGATATCCTTTGTCTATCTTAGCTAATGAGTGTTAAAAACAAAGCCCAATAAATAATTCAACACCAAGATTAAACTACTTTACTAATAAGTTAATTATCAGTGTTCTATTTTGCATTACAACCGAGAAATAACATAGACATCAAATCGAGGGGTAAAAGAGCTAACACGTTATTGTGAAAACCTCCTTCTCGTGCCATTGTTCAACACGCACTAACCCTTTTTTTATATAATCAACTAACATAATCAAATCAAATCGAAAACATCTTACAAAATTAATCAGCAATATTTTAATTATGGTAAAGTTAAATTGAAATAAAAGTTAACGGAACGGAAAAATTTGTTCGAGCAAGCTATCGTTGTGAGAGTGTTTCTGGAATTCCGCCCTCAGATTCTACAAAGTCGCCGGTATGTTTATGCCTAGTACTTGAATTAATCAACTAAGAACGTTCGAAGTTATTCCTTTGGTGAGGCCAAATTACGTAACGGGTGCTTACATTTACTGACAAAAACGATTTCGCACTATTGGCGGAAACCTGTCTGTCTGTCTTTGTGCTCTTGTTTATTCTCGCCAAATAGTATCTGTTTTGACATCGGAATCGCACTTCATTTGATACGGTTTTTTGGAGAATTTAATAATTGATAGACAGTTACAGAAAAATATTCCGAATTATTAGTTTACAGTGATCTTTTATTGTGCATCAAATCAAAAAAAATTATTCAACATAAATGAAAGTACATACTTGTTGAACGTCAAAAAGAACTACCGCCAATTCACAAAAACTAGCCTCCGTCTTAAGAACTGGCAAGAAACTCAGCAAGCATCACAGTGGTTGCGTGTCCACTTCCACTAAAATTATTAAATTGCAATATGTTTTTGTATGTTATATAAAATTATGTCCTCAAGTGCTCGTGGTAGGTAGCAAAAGCTAAATACAACCGATTTGATTTTTTTTTAGCAGAATAAAACAAACCACGAGTATTATTATTAATTAAAACCGGATGTAATCAGTATCGAAAGTACAGTTAGAAATTTAAATTCTTAAATAAAATCAAGTCGTAATTAAAACTTAAGCACAGCCCTTAAAATATTATCAATTTTTATATAAGACATTAAACCTACTACAGAAAAAAAAATATCTTATTTATTTTTAACGCTCCACAATTCAATTCAACGCTCATTAGCCTGGACTCATAAATAGACGAACAAACATAAATAAATAAGTAAATAACGAATGATTAAGCCGTCAAAGCAGTTTTAATTATGTCTACGGCTCGCGATAACCGAAGAAGATAAAATAATGAGTTTGATTTTATTCAAATGCGCACACCCCTATTAGTTTAAAAACATTTTATTCCGAAACGTACACACTTTAATTAGGTTATTTATCCGTAACATATACTAGCAATCAAAATTTTAATTTTACTATTTAAATTTAATAAATTACAAATTTAACAATTACAATAAACGATACACGGTTCCAACATCACTATTGTATTCATATATTCTACCTCCAAAATTCAAGGGAAAGACAAAACATTATTCCTTTAACAAAATTTACGAACAGATCCTCTGTGTTGTTTACGCGATACATTAGAAAACGTTTGGCTGACTGTACAAACACACAAGTCGGGCATCAGAACCTTTGTCCTCACAAAAGTATTACGTAAAATCTCACTTGATTGTGATTTTAATAATATTTCTCAGAAAATACGTTAAAATCGCTACTTTTTAAAAACAATTATCTACATTTATTAGAGCAAGTCTTCTTCTCTCTAGTGGGATGATCGTGGGGTTGCTAATTTCATAATCGATATAGACAAGTTTCATATCAAACAGCCCAAACCATAGGCAGAAACGGCTATTCAAAACCAAACAGCTATATGTTTCATGCCGTAGAGTCCTCTTCTATATTCACAGCGTGTCTAGCACGTCTGTAACAACCTCCAATCGTATTTTTTGTCAGGCGGAAAGGGGTCCGAGAGATAAACTAAGATACTAAGAGAAATAGGAGGTAAGTTTTTTTTTATTGCTTAGGTGGGTGGACGAGCTCACAGCCCACCTGATGTTAAGTGGTTACTGGAGCCCATCGACATCTACAACGTAAATGTGCCAAACACCTTGAGATATAAGTTCTAAGGTATCAGTATAGTTACAACGGCTGCCCCACCCTTCAAACCGAAACGCATTACTGCTTCACGGCAGAAATAAGTAGAAAAAATAAGGTGAGATACTACTACGGTGTATGGTGGAGAAAAATTAGGAATAGTTCCAGCTAACTGATATACCTCCATACCTGTAATTATCTCTGCAAAAACAAAACGTTCCAGTACCTTTCTCTCTTGTTTGTCAATGGATTCCCTACGATTTTTTTTTGTTTATTAACCATTGAGAAGCTATAGTGTTGTCAATAAAAAAATATTGCAAACGGTAACTTTATTGCCACCTTTATGAAAAAAATGTCAATGACAAAATTAAAGAGAAAATGTAACACATAAAATGAATCTAAATCCTCAGCAGTTAAAGTCGAATTTCGATTACCAGTCATAAAAGATCTTAGAACCTAGGGTGGCGAGTCGTAGGTCATCTACCTATAAAAGCGAAAAAAAAAACACCAAGTGTTTCAATACAAGTAACTTACACGACCGAAAGTTGTTCGATCTCTAATAAATCTCGATTCGTCTTTATTACCTTCGTAGCTTCGTAACAAAACAAACTAAAAAAGGTTCGGCCAGTACGAATAACACTGAAACCTTTTCGCTTACATTGTAACCACAATTACCTAGGAAAGCAAAGTCTAGATTAAAACACGTCAAAACCCTCTAATACTAAACGTGTATTAGCTTAATGAAAAATTTTACCTGCCAAGTTGGTTCGACCGAGAATTTTGTTAATGAATACTAATAAATTCGTAACCTAAATATCACGCTGATTTCGCAAAAGTAAACAAAAATAATGAAACTTCTAAACATAACACGAACATTCTAGAAAAAATATATGAAGTATTCAAATCAAGCATATCAAAAAAATTCAACAATGTAGTTGTTGAATTTTTTTATATTTCAGGCATTTAATAATCATCGATATTCTCTGCGAAACTGGTCCAATTGCTTTAACTCGGAACTTACTTATGGTGAGCTCACCTTTTATTGGTTGTTAAGTTTGTAGAATATGTAATTTTATTTCATTCATTCGTCAGTGTATCTCTTACTAGCGACCCGCCCTCTCTTCGCTTCGGAAACATTAAAACAGACATGAAACAAAAAAAAAAAGTAGCCATGTTCATCAGGGACAATGTCGGCTTCTAATGGAAAAAGAATTTTTCAAATCGGTCCAGTAGTTTCGGAGCCTATTCGAAACAAACAAACAAACCAATCTTTCCTCTTTATAATATTAGTATAGACAATAAGATTTTGACAAATTTATATATCAAATTTTGAAAACCAAGAAGTTTAAGTCGGTACAATAAATTTATTCGAGATGTTCGAAAAAAAATATACACGAATCGACCGATAATAGACATGTACTTTGGTGATCGCACAATTAATATTCAGAACGTCGTATGTCTTCTATATTGATATCGAATCGAATACGATCAAAAGAGAAAACGCTATGTATAGCATTTTAATAACAAGCCTCGTGTTTCCCATATTCCATTTTTTTTGACCTACCTATGCCGATAGCCTTGAGAGGCTATTTCAGCTTCTTGACGTATAGGTGAGCTCGCGGGGTTCAAACTGTCAGTATTGCTAACACTGGCCCTAACAAGAGCAGTGCTTCGCAGGATCTACTACCGGATCGGAAACGCGACCCACTGAGAAGATCCGGCGAGAAACTCAGTGGGCTGTGTCTATGGGTTAATTCACTCGTGGAGCCCTTCGTCACAAGCGACGGGTTCGACGAGGACGGTGACCGGATCCATATTAAAAATAATTCAAAGCCTTACCGCCTATATTTTAATAAGACACAGTCAAAGATTACGACGTCAAAATTTACTTACCCGGTAATGATTCGATACCAGCTGAGCAAACAATGTCTAGCTGTATGAACACAACTTTATTGCGACCGCTGTAATGAGTTCTCGACTAATAAACAATGGAACGACGTTGTATAAATTAAGTTCTAACATTACGTTAAGGGAATGATTTTTAATAAACTGCAGAAGCTATACCAAGTTTTATATGTATTATAGATGATGGCAGAGAAGCGTATCAAGGGATGGTAATTGTTTTATAGATAAACCCCAATAATTCCTATCATATCGATGTTTAACAATGAACGCTCTCGATATATGAGGCGTTTAAAAGTATACGCCCCCAGAAAGCAATGAAGACAATTCTATTTAAAAACATTCCTCCCACGATAGTATGAAACGATTTTTTTATGACACGCAATGTAACACAGATACAAATCAGCTGACTAGCAAAGCCAATTTTGCCATGCTACGCAGGTTCACACAACACAAGTTACAAAAACGACAGATATATCTTAACTTAATAGACGAATTATTTCGATGTAAGAAGAATATAACATCTTCAGGCATAATATCTATCAACTGATTTGATACAAAAAACTATCATACCATTTAAGCACATGACTGGTTGGCACTAAAACTAAATATTGTTACCAACTGCCAATATTATTTATTACTTTGGATAAAATGTGCGTCGTGTAGATTTAAGGGCTGTCGTCACTACGAGTACAGTGAATTGATTTATTTTGACAAGTTGTTACGAATAAAGTCAAGGAAAGTATTGCAAAAATAGGTCACGAGATCTAACTATATTGACAACGGACATTCATTGCCGTAGAAACTATCTGATCTAAACTCGTTAAAATAACATAAAATCCGTGGTAAAATTTATCTACACACCGTATTCTTAACGAAAGTGAAAACGATGATGGCTGACTAAAAGCTCAAAAATAACAATGGAAACAGAAATATAATTTTAAATCCCCATAAAATAGTTATCTATATAATTTAGTTTACATAATTCGAAGCTTACAAGTAAACATTTTTTTTTTGCTTTGTACAGTTCGTGAAATTACTCAACTAACAAGCTTTACCAAGAACTGAAATTTACTTCAAGTAAATACCTTGTTGTTGTTATCGTTAATGTTTTAACCACTAAGCCTCAATATTCTAAGTAAAACAATTTAAATGATCTTTGAATAAGCCACGCGAACAGAGGCAATGAGCAAGTGAATGTGAAAAATAAGACCACCTAAAATAGAATATTAATTACGCTAAAGCAGTTTACTAAGTTTTATTTATCATGGAACAGGGTTTGTTTAACTCGTGTCCTGAACTAATATAATTCAAATTAATACTGGTCAATTTTATTTAATATAGGTATCGGTCTTTTAGTGGTTTCCTAATATAAAATAGTCGTTCGAAGTAACTAAGCTCCACCACGACTGTATTACAAACAAATTAAAATGTCTTGCTTTCGTCTAACTAATATTTATTAGTAAGCACAGGGAGTTAACTTAATGGAATTTGAATAGGTAGGTATGTACTTTATTTTAATAAGAAATTTTTTTTTTTATAACATTGACATTTTGTGAAGGATTTTGTCAGAGGAAGTGTGAAAGTAACCCCGGTAATTAACAAATGAAAGAGCGGACGGTTAGGGTGTTATGGACATGTGATGCGTAGATAGAAGATGCATGTGACTAGGAGATGTATGGAAATGGTAGTGCAAGGTAGAGGGGGAAGAGGTTGACCGAAGAAGACATGGATGTAGTGAGTGAATGACGAGAGAGGAGTGAGTATTGAGATGACGGCTGATAGAAGAGAATGGAAGAGAAAAATTAACTGTGCCGACCCCACCTAAGGTAGAGAAAAAGAAGAAGAATTTGGATTTTATATTTATGTAGTTGCTTTGATATGATTGAACTTTTTGTTTTTCGGGGCCGGCAGCTAAATCTCCTACGAGGTCCACGCGTCTATGGGACGAGCTGTGTATGGGAATTGATGGTCTGCAGATATTGAGAGTAGACCGCGGGCCCAAGGATGTATTGATAAAATATATCCAAATTATATTATTTAACCTGTTGTACACATAGTATTTGTTTTTACCGAATAAAGTAAAACAATCTAATGTGTACCGTGGAATGTCAGGAATAAAACCATTTTATTTAAAAAAAATGGTGTAACATGTCAAGTTACTTCGCTTTATATATTTTGCATTGTCAATCAATTTCGAATACTATCTAGTGAGAGAAAATCGCACAACGCATACAAATTTTGAAGTCGAAGGGTTAATTGTGTATGGAACTCTTACAAAGTACACCGGCTTCATGCTTGCCTCTCATTACACCAGAAGATTATTCATGAGTGCTCACGGACGTAGCCTGTTACTGAAGTTTTGACTTTGTTAATGGGTGCACTTGCGTTTTGATCCTCCTGCTAAATAGTCTGGGAGCGCAAACGAATAGAAAACTAATTAAGGGTAAATATTTATTATGCGTGATTTGCTTGTTTCAAAACTATGTTAATTTGAAAATTAAGTTTTACGTGTTCAGATTCAAATTCGAGTTTGTGTCATACAAAAATAGCATATATACTAGAGGTCCCGCAATAGTCGAAATTCGACTATAATTAATTGGAATTGTAAGTTTGTACACTATTATGATTGTATTTTATACTTCTATAATCACAAATTTCGCCAAGGCTACACTATAAAAAATATTAACAAAGACAAACAATATTTAATCTCAATTTAACAACAGACGTCAAGAACAAAAGTTTGTCAATAAATAGTATGCATGCGTGTGTGCTTCAAATACATGGTATGTAGTGTGTGTAATGTTTTCTTTATTGATTTAAAGTATCTTTTATGCATTATTTTAAAAACAATATTAGCATTGTGCACTTTTTCTCTATATTCTCTATAAGTGTGGAAAATTTCATACTCCTCCGTCCGCGAAATTTTCTTAAAAAGGGATACAAAGTTTTTGCTTCACGTATTAATATATAGATAACTAACTAACTGATCAATTAGTTAGTTACGATTGAGAAACAAGGATTCTGAATCCGTGCGTGCTAAAGCGTGTAATCTCATAAATATTGTGAGTTATATCGAATCAAGAAATACGTTTTACCATGTTGTATTAGTTAAACCATAACATCTTGTAACGTTAATATAAATAAGCATTTTGTCGGAAATAAACTTTGTTGGCAACGATATTTAACAATAGAATTTTAATGGATATGCTGGCAAAGCAATTGTATTTAATTTGAATTTAGCGTTTATAAACTATTATTACTCTGAGCGCGTCAATAGGTCTCAATTATGATATCTTCGTGCTATAAAACGTAAGTACAAACATCTGCTAGTATAATTCCAAATTAAAAAAAAAGATCAAAGAGACCTAGAGATGTTTGTTAAGTAAAGAATTACACGTTTCTTGGTATTACAAAAGGTTAGGTAAACTTACAAAACATTAGGTACATGGTTTTCTATTATACCATTTAATAATCATTGGACAGAATAATGGAGAAGTTACTTGTGTATTGCGGGATCGAACTGCTCAAAATAAATTGTTTCCAAGATCGAGCATAGGTACTTAATAAGAATACCTTCCGTTTAGGTAAGAGTTTATAACACAAACAATGAGAACTACGATATCGCCTTTCATTTTAGTTTCAATGGCACTTCTGTTCGCAGTTGTAGTTAACATTTATTGTTGCTCAATAATTAGGTTTAAAAAAACAGATTTACAATTATAAAAACAACAATAAAAGGGGTCGTCGTTAAGAAATACAACATAACCCAGTTTCTGTTCGATAATTATTTAAGTATAGACAAAAATCAACGCATCAATTCTAATTTTCTGTTTGAACCCTTTTTTTTTAACGGTTCGGCAAATCTAAAATGTCGATTACAAAGTGACTATCATCGCTCACAGTGCGTAATGAAGTGGAAATCTCAATTTTATTGTGGTACATTTTTTTTTAATTTTAGTGTGGAAATGGTAGTGCAAGGTAGAGGGGGAAGAGGTCGATCGAAGAAGACATGGATGGAGTGTGTGAATGACGATATGAGAGAGAGAGAGAGGAGTGAGTGTTTAAATGACGACTGATAGAAGAGAATGGAAGAGAAAAATTAGCTGTGCCGACCCCACCTAGTGGGATAAGGTGGAGAAAAAGAAGAAGAAGAAGTACACAACGTGCTACACAAGTGGCACACAATGAGACTAATAAAGGAAAAAAAACAAGGAACGCTGCGGTAATTATTTGGACGGGAGAAAAGTAAATGGGGAGATTTTACTGCAGCTACGAATGAGTTGATAGAGACTGCGATGCATCGCTGCATCGCCCCAGTCAAAATATCGTACCAATATTTACAGGCTTTAAAAAATAAAATGTCTTCTCATCGTTATGAAACGCCCTAACTGAAGTCTTAGTATAGCTCAGTTTTTTTTTACAGTACTTTTTATTTACAAGTACATACTTATAATACTTTTAATAATACTTAGAACCGATTTTTAGTTAGATCTAAGTTATTCATCAAGCAGATTTTATCATTTCAATTTTACTAAAAAAATCGATATCATTTATTATAGTGTCACTATTCTTCCTCTAAATCAACCTTTAAATCAATCAATCAAATCAATAATCAGTCCTTTAAATCAATTTTTTTTCCCCACGTATTCTAGTAACCTCAAGGGATTATAATATAGCGCGAATATAGAGCGAGTATGTGAGCTGACGGCGTTCTAACCTGACGAATTTGCTAACACTAGCCCTGGCAAGAGCAATGCTTCGCAGAATCTACCACCGGATCGGAAACACGACCCACTCAGAATATCCGACGAGAAACTCAGTGGGATGTTCCTGACGGAAGACTATAAATCTTGCTTCGCTATAAAACTATTAAATATATTTTTATTGCTAACATCGGCAAACAAACATAATTATGGACCGTTAAACGGTAAACGACACAAAACTTATCTATACTAATCTATACTAATATTATAAAGAGGAAAGATTTGTTTGTTTGTTTGTTTCGAATAGGCTCCGAAACTACTGGACCGATTTGAAAAATTCTTTTTCCATTAGAAGCCGACATTGTCCCTGATGAACATAGGCTACTTTTTTTATTTATTTTTTATTTATTTTTTTGGTTTCATGTGTGTTTTAATGTTTCCGAAGCGAAGCGAGGGCGGGTCGCTAGTCTCTATTTATATTTACTAGCTTGTGTTTAATACTAACTTATCAGCAAAACTATAGAAAGTAACTCGTTACGTAATAATTTCAACACTAACCGAAATTAAAATGAAATAAAAAAATAGAACCTTGAAAATACAACCTCGTATCTTTTGTTTTTTTTTCTTCTTTATTACGCCAAAGAGAAGTCTAGAAAATTCTAAAGATTTCCACCGCGAATAATTACGTTTTAACTACGAATTTCATTAATGAGAAACTTGCGTGTATCGAGTTTTAATTTATTTTGTAGATGGGTGAATGTGATCACGGCTCATTCGTACAATGATTCCTTTGTATGGACTATGACATGACAACAACAGACAACAACAACATTACAACAATAATGCCGCCGACTATCTTGAGACATGAGATTAAAACTTCAAATGTATTTAATAAAGGCTGTCTCGCCCTTGAAAGTGGATAGCATGACTGCATTGCGGCAGAAATACGCAGGATGGTGATGAAGAGGTGGTGGCGGTGGAGCTCTCCTAGGGCACCTTGACACCACCCAACAATATTGACATTATCATCTTACATCATCCTAAAATGATAATACAAAAATATTATTTTAAAAAAAGACCGTCACTACATTCTGAATAGATCGTATTGAAGTTCTTAAACTAATACAATGGACAAAGTTTCAAATATTCAAAACAATACCAAAGACCAAACGAACGCAATATTCTAAGAGCGCTTCTCGCTCCATTAGAGCTTAGAAATGGGTTCGTGTTAAAAGTTTTCAGAGTAGACAGAAACATTTTATAAGCACACAAATATGGAATGTCTCTTTAGGAAGTGGCAAAGTTTTTAAAGTGTCTTGAGAGACGACCGCGGATGGTTTTAAAATTTAAAACCGGCAAAATTAATATTTTGTTAGTACATGTTATTCTATCGACTCCGCCGAAGAGGTTTTCAATACGGGAGCGTATATTTTTGTTACAGAGCAGAAGGTCAAAAAGCGATGAATTAATTCTCACAATTCCAAACTGAAAAGTCTCTTTCAAGATTTTTCTCTGAAGTTAATTGAAAATGCGTAACTCGCGATAGCCAGCCATGGAGGTAAGTCTACTTGACATGATTTGTTGATAGTTACTGTACTGCTAATATATAATAGCCATTGAAACCAGATTAAAATTATAGATATCATTATTATGTGGTAAAAGTTTCTACATAATTCTGAGTATTCAGAAAGCGGTCTGGTGATCATTCCAATTGCGATAGAAAGGAGATCGGTAGTAGTTTTAATCCAAAAGATCGGTAGTACTATTAATTAGCTCTAGTGATATTTTAGATTAGATATCTTGAGACTAGCGTTGATTCTCCTTAAAATGAGCTGTTGACAAGTAGATTAGTCATATTTATCTCGAATATATTTATTTGCGAATATGTGTGACGAGTTTACGGCTAACTCGATGTCAAGCAGTTACCTAAACCTACAGATATTACAACGTTTTTTTTCTCCTGTGCCTTTGGAACCCGGAAACACACATTCAAGACAAAAACCGGTATAAACAGATCGAGAGTAGTATTAGGCATCCGACCCGGACCCGGGGCAAAGCAGTCAGTCACTAAACGCTAGACCAATATCAATAGGGCTATCAAAGAAAAATACAAAAGTTAAGAAGAGAAAAATTGACAGGCTATTTGAATTTTTTATAATTTTAAAATTTTTTTGAGCTCTGTTGTTCCCTTATTACTATGTGCATCACTATTTTCTACCAACTAAATTTTTGATACTCCCTACACAGAGAAATTCAGATTCAAACTTCACGCGCCTCAAATAATTTCCAATTCAACTCCATTTATTTGTCCAATGGCTATCAAGGGGATTTTATTGTATGAAAAAGAAAAAAAATACATAACTGTATACGCAAATTAATCACGACACTAGGCCTTATCATCATCATCAGCCTATATCAGTTTACTGCTGTACATAGGCCTCTCCAATTGCACGCCACTAACCACGATCCTCGGCTCCTCTCATCCAGCTTTTGCCAACTACCCTGCATAGATCGTCACTCCACCGAGCCTGAGGGCGTAACTACGTAACACGTTTGCCCATTCGCGTAAGTTTGCCAAGAATACGTTTACTTCAACTACACTAATACCAATAATAATAAAAAATATATAGGGCTATAAATAATAGGGCAAAACACAAAGCGCTAAAGAAACAAGATACTTTTAAAACCTTTTCGATCTACGCCAACAACTATTCTATTTCACTTATGTTAACTCTATTTACTGTGTATTAATCTATGATGTAAAAGAAAGAGCAGTGTAAATTACAAAGGATGAAATAGAGCTTTTTATAAATAACACGAAATGCCGCTCTGGACGAGACCAGTTTCCATTTAACCCGATTAATCTACACGAATGCATCTAAATCATGTTTTTTTTTGTTGCATTTCATAGCACTATATTGCTTTGGTAGTCTCTAATAAATAATAAATTCAAGGGTATTCGATTAATGAACATTTATTTGAGCCACTCATAAAACATCGTCAGCTTTAGAAGTCTTTCGAGTTGTCAATGACTACTGAATGCATTAATGGTACTAAAATCGTCAACGGAGCAAAATTTGGCCTTTTATGTTCTCCAACTTTATAATAAAAAATGGCTTGTCTCCAGTCTTCGAAATGCCTATCATGACACTGGCCTTCACGGAAAACATACTATAGTTCTAAAGAGCTGATATTTTGAATTACTACAAAGACCTCTAGATTTTGACAGTAAACAAATTATTAATTAAACAACCTACATCTATTTTTATGAACCGATATAAGTTAATAAAACAGTGTTTGATGAAATAAGCTTGTTGCCGTGGTGTTGCGCGAGCTTTCTTTGTAGGGGTTCTATCCAAGTGAAATACTTTTTTTGTATTATTAATTAAATTATTGGAACTTTGCGGGAGTCGCTTTATTACAATGCGTAACGACTGTAGATTAATTAAATTTTCAATAAATTATGAGATATTAATTACTAGACATTTACCATTGTATATTTATCGAAATATCACATAAAAATTGCTGTGCTATCTTATTTTTAAATGTGTTTAAATTGTATAAATATAACCATTAGATATACTCGTATTAATTTCTCTGCTGACAGAGACAGACGTCAACTAAAAGCAGTATTGTCTGGTAAGCAGGTTTTTTTCAAGACAATTTTAAACATATTCGATGGAAATATAAGCTATCTTGGCAATATATACATAGTCATTTGGTAATACATGCAAACATGTAAATACATGCACACAGAGACGGGATTGTACGTCATTTCCGCGCCCGAACACTTTTTCTAGATAGAATACTCCTACTGAGATTTTTAAAGATTTAGGAACAAACGATTCATAAAACAGAAGCTTGGCAAGAAGTGTATTTGTTCTGCGATTGGCAGACCAATGCATTTTCTAAAATTATCTCTGACTCTTTAATAGTGCACTCGTCGTGACTGACCGCTTCCTAGTTTCATTATACATTAAGATCGCGATTAAATCTGCCTTTATTAAATAAATGGCAACGGGTAAAAAGTATGATTTGCTTTTTTTTCTCTGAAATAAATATATAAACTTTTAGTCTAAATGAAAACTACCATGAATTTTTATGACGGGTAATTAAGATAAGACAAAACTATAAGAATACTAGCTGACCCAGCAAACATTGTATTGCCATATAATATAAGATTTCTAAAGAATTTCTAGTGTAGAAAAAAAAACTAACTTATTGTAAGTGTGTAAGGATGTGGTAAATGAGTGAAAGAGGTATGTAGTGCTGTGAACGATGAGGGAATATATAATTAAAATAACAAAACCTCATTCAACCACATAATACCTCATTATAACAAAAAAAAAGTCCAAATAAAAAAAAATATGTTAGGGGTGGACGACCCTAATCACTTAGGGGTATGAAAAATAGATAGAAGCCGATTCTCAGGCTTACTGAATATGCATAAAAAATTTCATGAGAATCGGTCAAGCGGTTTCGGAGGAGTATGGGAACGAACATTGTGACACGAGAATTTTATATATTAGATGTACATAACATCTTTAAAATGTTTTAATATCCTTATTTATCATTTTTGATGTTACCATCATTGTGCTTATTTGGCCGCAAAAGAAACCAAACTTGCAGAGTAAGAGGTCTGTTAACTGCTTATATTAATATTTATCTTGCAAAGTACCGCTGCTTTATAACAAAGTATAAATTACAAAACGCAATCAATAATTTAGTTAACTTTTGTATTAAGATCAATAATTTCGGTCATTTGTGCGACGGATTCAAGGTCCGCTTAGGACACGATAATGTCGTTTCGTATTTTTTATACTTTTCAAGGTTACTACTGGAATAACGGCGTTTGCATAATGAAAGTGTAATCAAATGGTATGCCGAATTTGACATCAATTAATGAAACAAAGTGTACCAAAAACAAAGATATATTTTATAAAGAAAATTATATTTTACTAGTGAACCCGGCGAACTTTGTTCCGCCACACGGTTTGTTTCAAACACATCAACCGGTCAACTTCAAAATTCTACTTTAATTAACCATAGAATATTATATCGTTTAGCTGTCAGTTGCGTTTTGTTATTCCATATCAGTTGCGTTTTGTTATACCACGTTTTATGTTACGTCCCATGGGAACGTGACAAAAAGTATCCCATGTCCTTCTACTGGTTCTTAGCTACCTCCTTACCAATTTTCAGCCAAATCAGTTCAGCCGTTCTTGAGTTATAAATAGTGTAACTAACACGACTTTCTTTTATATATATAGATATAAATCTTAAGATATAATATCATTGGATGAATTATATATAGTTTAGTTTCCATCGTGTGAGCAACTACGATAATAACAGTAGTTTAAAATTAGAATACGCTATAAAAGCGAACCGAACTAAATTAAAAAAACAACGTGATGACCCAGTCAGAATATTAGACTAAAGTGATAAAGTTATTGTATAGTCAACGGTCTTTGATATTCGTGATTGTTATCAATTTACTCGCTCGATATTTGAATTAAGTTGGAAAATTCCGTTATAATATAGATAAAAAGATGCAAGTTAAAGTAATAAAAGGATATTAAAAGTGAGTCGTCGTGGTCTAAAGGGGTGAGTAATCCGTATCTAGAGATTTCACTATACCAAGTTCCATATCTCACGGGTAGTAGTGAGTTTTCATTTATTGAGATTCATCCTTAACACATGTTCACTGAGGACTTCGAAGGAACATTCGAGTAAAACTCAAATCTACAAAATGTATGAATAAATATAATAGGCAACAGCAAAATCATTCATCATCATCATCATTCTCCTGCCTTTCTCCCAGTCACCTCGGGTCGGCGCAACATGTTTTCTCCTTCCATACTCCTCTATCATATACCATTTCTTCGCTCACTCCACTCTAGCACATATCGTCTCTAAATCTAAAGCCTTCCACGTTCATAGTTAAAATTTTCTTAACAACTTCATTGTCATTTCATCACATGTCTATAATATTCCAAAAGCACACTTCCCAACTTCTCCGTCACAGGTCCCACTCACACAAACGCATTCTACATACTCAAATACCTTCTAAAGAAAATAAATCGCCATTCGAACAAATTAATACAACGATTGTGGTCTTCACATCGCAATGAAATATCAAACTAAAACTGCAATCAACTAACTGGTCAAATATCTGACAATCAGATATCTAAACAAGTTTTTATATTCAACAGAATTCACATGGGCGAGTACGTCACTAACGACGAAATAGAAAAAGTAAATCAATCGTTTTTCAATCGCAAACGACGCATAAGACACTTAAATTTCATTAAAGTACAGAGAAACTCAGTATAAGTCTTTGACAATTTTATTAAGACCGTCCCGATGTTCATACATCAACTAATCAGCCACTGAAATAGGTTAAAGCAATGGCTTGAAATAAACGAAAATTAATTAATTGCCTATTCCTATTTCTGCCGTGAAGCAGTAATGCGTTTCGGTTTGAAGGGTGGGGCAGCCGTTGTAACTTACTTGAGACCTTAGAACTTATATCTCAAGATGGGTGGCGCATTTACGTTGTAGATGTCTATGGGCTCCAGTAACCACTTAACACCAGGTGGGCTGTGAGCTCGTCCACCCATCTAAGCAATAAAATAATAATAATAATAAATACGATTTAAATGTGTGTTTCAACGGTGTTAATCGGTTTAAATAAACGAATGAAATTAATTCGTTGAAGATCGAAATAATTCACATCAGTATAATTAGAAACGAAATTAAATTTGCGTTTGTCATTTCATAATGACCAAAACGATTTAATGGAATAATAATGAGACCAGAGGTACTGGTGCGAGCCGGTAGCTGCCTATCAAATACACCACAACGTCACTTGAGAAATATTGGAAATCCTGATTTGCATTGTTGTAGTAGTACTAGTTATCTCATTGTTGTAATCCGAACTCAGAATTAATTTTAGGCAAAACAGGAAGACGATTAGGAGAAGGACCAGGAGGAAGACACGTGGATCTTCGACAATAAACACAGCAGTAGTTCGGATGTTGAAGAAGGAAGTATATATCTATACTAATATATAAATCTAGAGTGATTATTACGGATGTTCCGTTATAACTACTGAACCATGCATCCGATTGACTTGAAACTTCGTATCCATGAAGAAAATACATGTACTTAATGGATAGGCTAATATTTATTGAAGTGTTGGACTCTCTAATAATAATGACAATAAATAATAATGTTAATTTTAAATACCCAGCGAAGCCGGCGAGTACGGCTAGTTACATATAATTCTGCTAGTAAATTTACAGTTCATTTTGAGAGATCAATTTTTATGGCTTATCCAACTTATGACGATACGAAACAAGAAAATGTATTGTATAGACAGTGGTGATGAAACATGATCATATTTATACGCATTAACTTTATGTAAACATTCGTCATTTCAGTGAAATATGTAACAGCTATAAAATATCAAAGTGGCCCATGAAGCACACATAATACATAGCAAATGAGCATCGATTTGCGTTAATCTACACAAATTATGCGAACTAGTTTAATAGTTGACAGCTTAGTAAGGAAATTTCTCACTTGAAAAATTCAATTAAACCGCTTCCATTGGCAAGAGCAAATAAAAACGAAGTTTTACTATAACTATAGACAAATAATATTAAAGATAAACAATATTAATCTACTCTCAATTTGACTACAGAGTTTAACAAAAGAGTATATATGCGTGTGTGTGTGTCAAATACATGGTGTGTGTAATGTTTTTTTTATTGATTTAATTATTAATGCATAATTAAAAACAATTTTAACATTCTGCACTCCTTCTTTATATTCTCTATAAGTGTGAGAAGTTTCATACTCCTCCGTCCGCGCAATTTTCGTAAAAAGAGGTACAGAGTTTTTGCTTCACGTATTAATATATAGGTATCTTGTCATAGAAAAAAGTATATAGTATGTATAAACCAATCTTTGACTTCAATCATAGCTCTCTCGAACTGTCTATTGACTCGGACTAGAAGATCCGGGTGTGTGACTCTAGTTTCTCCGAGCCATCTCGTATCTTGTACTTCTACCACACAAATATTGAGGACATTATTAATTATATTCTCGTACTCAAATTGGTTGGACGAATTCACAGCCCGCCTGGTGTTAAGTGGTTACTGGAGCCCATAGACATCCACAACGCAAATGCGCTACCCACCTTGAGATATGATCTATTCAACCTTCAAACCGAAACGCATTACTGGTTCACGGCAGAAACAGGCAGAGTGGTGATGGTACCTACCCGCGCGGACTCACAAGATGGCTTACCACTAGTAAAAATTCCTATCTTGCTAATTCTAATTCCTGTCTTGCTAATTCTAATTCCTGTCTTGAACACCCGTGGCAGATCGTATTGTGAATCAACTCCGGTTCGCAATTAAACTTAGAAATGTTTCAATAGCTTTATGTAGTAAAATAAATAGAAAGTCGGGTTTTGCCTGCAAATAATGTTAGCATATTAGCACCGTTCCAAATAACTATCAATTCAGTAAAGTTCGTCCGTTCTCGCCAACAATAATTAACTAAAGAACAACATATGTAGAATGTAACTAGAAACATAACAGGAATTCTTGCTTGGGAATAAGACCATGCGTTCACAGTTACTAACCGGAGCTGTATCAGCCGTGTAGGAACGGGTTAGTTTGTCCATATGTACCTAATCATATTAGTTAGTTTTAAAAGTAGTTGTAAAAAAGATGTGTGAAAAAAAAGAAAGGGACACCGGACAGGAACGAAGTTCCTTATTATAAAAATATTAATTTTAAGTTCTATTCGAGGTATAAAGAAAATAAAACTGGGAGGTTCGCAACAACCCACGGTCATTCGGTAACGTGCGAACTTATTGTGGTACACTTCATTCACGGTTGCTTGCATAAGAATTAGTGTATTGCGCAAATGAACGCTCTGAGATCGTGAAAAAAAATGTTATTTTTTGTACGTTCTTACAAAGTTAAGTCGTACACTGTGTGCATTACTAATTTGTACATTATTACAAAGTTAAGTCGTACACTGTGTGCTTTACTAAGAAAAATCTTACGTTACGGACGTTTTTTTCCCGGTTAGGGTACCCCTCTGCATCGTCCCATAAGGAACTTCATTCCAAAAATCATGGTGGAAAAATAGCATTTCACTGATGTTTTTCCACTAAACGCAATGGAAGACATTTAAAAATTAAGGTCAACGATCTCGCGCGAAACGAAACCTCTGGCTCCTTTTAGATAACATTCTCACTAAATATGAACATCTTAAAACGATAACTAATTATGTTTGGTTTAGCAAATTAACTTTGTTTTCCGTTGATGAGGAAGTACGACGTTATTACAACTTAGGCAACGCAAAGCTGTGTTACTTAATGCCTAAATTTCATTAATTTCCACAATGAATAAAACACAAAATAAATTACGAGTTTGCGTATTAGAAACAAGGCACGTATTATCTTTCTAAATCATACGACAATTCGTCTTCTCGCATTAAAACTGCATAATCTCAAAACTTACTAATTTTACAGGAGAGTGTTTTAAAGGTTTAACATGTTATATTTTTAATATTAATCATATCTGCCACATGATTTTTTTATTTTTTACCAGTTACATTATCTGTCTTTTAAAGTAAGATATAATGATGTGTTTATTAATTTTGTTAATAGTAGTTAAAACATAGGTAAATTAAAAAAAAACTAAAACTAAACTACGCTCTTTTGACAGTATTTATAAGAAAAATACTGGTGATAACAAATGTTTACGCATATTAACTCAATTTCGAATATTTTTGGAAATTGTACACTTTTAATGTGAAAAAGCGAGTTGTAGAACTCAAAGTGGAATATCTTCACGAGTGCAAACAGTTTGTCTGTAGGCAATATTTTTATTTTTCATTAATGTTTTATTAAATTGTATTATAAATATTTTATTAGCATAGGAAGAAGTTAGTTTAAAAATCCGATTTCTCTTTTACTACATCCTTAGAGAACAAAAAATGTCTGTCCAACTATTTATTAGAAGACATGGATGGATAGACACGGACACGCCTCTCGTTGTGGTGCTAGAGCCTATTCTGATTCCACACGGGACGGTACTACTATCTTGTCTATTTCAGCCACAAAGCTGTCATGTGTCATATTAAAGATTATAAGAACCTTTATACAATACAACTGGGAATCCTGCCTTATATTTCAAGGTTCCTATGTCTTTGAACTCTGGTGATGACTCAACAGGAGGTATGAGGTTAGGTCCGTAACCACTCTACCCCATCTTTTATCCGTGGTAATAATAAATCCCTTCCGTAATGCGATAGGTAATTCCAATTCACATATTTTATTAGAAAGTTCCATACGTACCTACGAGAATGTAAGAAATTGTTAAATGGACTTCCGAGTGGTTATGCAGTATTTTTTCACTAATTACACCTAAATCTACGTGCTTAATTCGAGATTCTTATTGAGAATTAATTTTAGAGTAAACAATTAGTATTATAAAATTTTATGTTAACACAACCTGTTCTTTACTGGATTTTAAATTTAACTTCGTTCACAGTTCTTTAATACTATAATCTGAATCGGTACAAGATTGAACTGGAGGATGCCTATGTCCACGAATGACAATAGTCCTTACTTCAAGTTTCACTATTTATCAAATTTACAATATTTTAATGAATTTATCTAGTCTCTGTTTGTGAAATCAAAATGCCTTTTAAAACATACGGTTTTATTTATTTTACAAATAAATTCACTAAGGATAAAGCGGAAGAATTCAATCAAAATCTGAGAAACCATTTCTGATACAAGATAGATAACGTCAGAATATTAAGATGACGAATCGATAAGAACTAAGATAATACAATTTAAAAAGATAAATCTTAATATTCACGATAACAAAAAGGAAACAAACGCAATACTTATTTTATCCTACACAATAAAGACAGAAACAAGACAGAATGTATCATTGATAAAAAATTTAACTCACAATGAATTTGAGCCAATTAGGTTGAGACAGAAAGAATTCTTGACTGAAGATAATACTTTACCAATTAAGTAAAATGGTGTTACACTTCTATACGAGCAAACACATAAAAATAAAACAATTTATTCAAACGTGTATTCAACAATGTGTCAGTTCCGATTACTATAATATTACGGACGCGTGCAACGATTTGAAACTTACTTTACAATAAAATTGACATGCGATTAGTCTATTCTCATGGTTTGAATAACTGGACTAGTTCAAATCTCAAAACATACAATATTTAATGAGCCAACTTAACCGTCAATCATTCGAATTACTACTGAATGTTTCAAAACATGTTCTTCAAATCATATTATGAATTATAAACATCCCTAATAACATTAGAGTGGATAGATCCCAGCTGATCGACACAGAAAACAAACTCACCTCAAATAAATTCATGCGTCACATCAATTTTGAAGAAAGAAACGTTCAGTCATGTAAAATATTAAACTGCCTTTGTGAAACTGCCACTGAAATACGGGAACATGCGATTTCCGTGAACTAAAAATATTTAAAACATTCAAAAGGTCGCGTTTGTGGTGACGCTACGGGGACAAAGGGCGTGCGTCTCAGTCTGCGGCCGGCAGAATACTGGCGCCTTTACTTTACCGTACTGATACTCGTACTCGCGACGAAAGGCGAGACTGCAAAGCCATCAGGTGGCACGAGGAGCTACGACTCCTTTAATTGATGTGGCTTTATGATACCGACCGGCTCGACTATTAAGTGAATGAGCACCTCAATTAAAACCGAAATAAATATGTCGATTAATTCGGTTAAAACGTAATCGGATAAATTGTTATTGCTACTGCATCCTCTCAACGTTTGGATCTTAAATGTGTTTTGATAATTTACATCAGCGTAACCGACGGCGGTGGACGAATATAGAATGCAACCGAACTCGTCAGTGCAGTAAGCTGTTTATTGTGTACTGCACTACGAAGCCAATTAACTGACAACAGCAACAACAAAGCCAAAATGTGCGAGGCGGGTGTAACGGGGATATCGAGTTTTGCCAGCTGCTAACTGTGTCAGCGAGTACGACCGTTCCGAGCTGGTTTTCAATGGAATTGTTATCCTGGTAATAATACATGCAAGTTATGGGCGGATCATGGACTGAGTTTGAAGATACCCGCGCTGCGGAAATAATTCCAGAGTGAGTTTATTAAAGAAAAGGATACAGACAAATGTAAACCGAAACATGAAAGGTATTGTGATATTTAAAAAGAAAAAACAAGAGATTTGTTTCAAATGTTGTGCAGAGTTTTGCTCTTGAAGTTTATATTCCAAAATTGAAAGAAGTTATGGTTTATTAAAGGTAAATGGCAAGGTAAAGGTAATCTTATCACAATACAATTAGGAGTGTCATTAGTGGTAGGCAACAGCAATTAATGCCTTTCTCTTTGCGTTAGCATGTGCTAGAAGAACCGGTGCTGACCACTCTTCCTAAGATGGATCGTGTGATTGATTACCTTCGGCAGCAACAAAAAATAATTCCTTTCCATTTCTTCCAAAAATTATAATAGAATTAAATCGATACCTTATAAACTGATAAAATCAAATAAGCGTTTATTGCTGTTTTAATTAAAAATCTGGTTTGTACGTAATTATTTTATTTCTGGCTTTCTCAGTAAGGCGAAATTAAACATTCAGACTTTTTGTTTTATCTATATTAAGCCTTTAGGCGATTAATGAAAAATATTATGACAGACAAAACATTACAAAAATAAAATCATTTCATATTTTTTGTCAGTTTATTTTATCCTCAAACACACTTCTATTTCAAGTTTTATTTTATAGATGAAACAATTAACTTGTCTATCCCACGAAATTCACGAAAGTTATTTTTTTCTTCTTTTTCTATGCATATTCCAGAGAGTTAGAGTTCTGCTAATTCATGGCCTGGAGCCATTCCAACCGATGCAGAATTCAAAGCGCTACGTTGCAAGTTAATAGACAAAGTTAAGTAAACAGAAACCAAGAACAATTCTCTTTACAATAACAGAAGAATCTTATAATTCCATTATGGAAAATGTTTTCTAAGAATCGCATTAAGCTATTGAATGATTATATTATTGTAATTTTAGGAGCGGAGCGTCCTTTATTATAGTATATCCATCGAGAATTTTTGCGCCATAATTGATATCGAAAATTGTTTTTTCTTCATTATTTGCTCGATAAAAACGAATAAGGAAATATTAGAGCAATGTTTATCAATAGGATGTTGTTTTCTCTTGGTAGCTTCACGTTCGCTACTCTATTTATATCGATATAAAACTCCAAAGACTTGTTCGATTTATATCTGTCTTCCGTTCACGCCAGCGATCACAATAAAATTAGTATTTACACGTGAGATACGGTCCGATTGTATACCACTTGTGAACTATAATTGAGGAACATGATAATCTAACATGCAATACTGAATCAATTGCAGAATAATCTATTAGTGTAGATCCCAACGGACTGGAAATTTAGGTTGATCGATTGAAGACTAATGATCGAGTGCTTTAGATGAAGGAAAATTCAACACAATTATAATAGCCCTATTAGACGGTGATAACGCTAGTAAATACTATGAAAATGAATTTATTAAGCATACATAATTATTAAGCATACAATCGTAATGTGACGACGAAAGTAAGATATAGTGTTACGATACTATAAGGCTACGATGTGAAGATACTATTAAGATGTTATCTTAGGATGCTAGTAAATCATGATGTGACATTAGGGGTGTTTGGTGGTGACAGTAACAGCTTTAGTAAGTTTTATGAATAGCTACAGAGCATACTACATTAAACAAAAGGCAGGTAAGTGGTTTTCCAAAGATAAACGCGGAAACTACTGAAAATTTAGAGCACTTAGATAACATACTATAAATTATGAGGATGTTTCATAACTATTTTACGTTAATTTGATCCAAGCGTATTATGAAAACGAATGGGGAAGTTCAAAGTTTTATAATAAAAATGAGAACTGGGCCAGTGTTTTTATTTTTCCATGCTACAGAAACATTAATCCCTCGAGGCGATGAAGCAACGTGTATTAATGCAGGTTTCGAGGAAAACTAGGAAAACATTCCTTTTTATTGAAGGCGCATAATATAGTGTACTGAAATTCAATGTTATTTATTCGGTATAAATTATTTTCGCAGTTTGAAAAATAATTTTTTAACGAACCGTGACATTATTTTACAATTCGTATCCCATAAATATACACAATATCTTGTTCAATAAAACAGTTACTAATTAGTATTTTCTTCGGTATTCACGAGTCGCAGACGAGATATCTACGAGCAGTTTTTTGTTATGTCATTAATTAACTTAAAATAACGACAAGGGTATTTTCACCAAAAACTTAACGACATCGGATATATGATAGTCTTTCTCGTAAAATGGTAATGAAAAATTTACAATACAATAAATATTAGATAGTAGACCGTACAACTAAAAACGCTTCCGAAAATTTAGAGAGGTGGCAACACTGTCAAATACCTGACACGATATTATATTTTAGCAATTTAGATATTATATTACATTAATATTTCTAGAAATAATTACTTCATTTTTAGCTGAATTAATTTTTTTGAGCACCTTTGTTAACCTGATCCGTTACGTTGCAACACAGTTTTCCTTACTAACAGTCATTACGAATACTGGTTAAAATTCGTATTTTATTGATTGTGGAATAAACGAAAACTAATATAAAAGTTATAATAAATACCGATAAAATAAAGTAGATGATGCAGAGTTTGTTGTGACGCGCGAACATGAGACACGTCTTACAAACTGCCTATAAAGATGCAATTCGTTTGCCGCTTGGTGAAATATGAAGTTACTTTATACAAGTACTTATACTCAGTTTAACAAGAGACTAATGTTCTAGATTGTTCTGCAGTACCTAGTTGTTTATTGGGCTTCAGTAGGTAACGACCAAGCTTTATATTTTTAATAGGTCTGAAAATGAAAAGCAAACCTGTTTAAAAAGTGCGATTAAGTGTTTAGATTTAATTAGAAACTACTAAGACTTCGTATTAATAGAGCTCTAGGAACTGAGAGCGTACGTGACAAAGAAATAACGTGACCAAACTCAAGTTAAACGACTTTATAAAACAAATATTTAAGGTCGAATTTAATCTAAAAGATTTTAATGTAATAATACGTTTTAATTATTCCGTATTCACGTCCATTAGGGGATTACGATAACTTTGTAATTTTCATAAATACGAAGCATTTTGAAATGAATTTATTGCCGAGTACATTTTGAATATAAGTTTATCATAAAATTATTGTGTAACGTCGATTTTTTAAATCTATGGGACTACATTAAATCATCATACATTTTAAATCTCTACACTGTAATCAGTATCGCTGTCTGAATCAAAGTCTGTATTAAGTAATAAGGTTTGTAAAACATTTTTCTAAGCCTCCAAACCCGAGCGTATGATTGTTTTGAGGCAAAAATAGACAGAATAGTGGCACCAACCCGGTACGGGTTTATATGTTCATCACATATGGCCAGCAAATTGATTCAAAAATAAAAATTGATAGGGTATAAGCTTATAATATGTAAACAAATTGAGGTATAATTTGCATCGGTAACGGAACCGAGCCGGGGGGTCACTGACCGGCCGCGAAGGCCGTTTGTTAGGTGCGTGACGTCATCGGGTCATGACATGACTGATGGAGTGCGTTTTACTTCCGACTTTTAATAGAAGAAATGTACTTTGGGAACGCTCGAGCAATTTCGTTTTTCAAAAAACCGTTCAGGTTCTACATAATTTGAGTACGTCAAGAAATATTAGATAGTTTCTATGTACTCCCATTTTAAAAACGTAATAATAAAATTCACTGAATTTGAGATCTGTAACTGTTTTTATAATTCGGATTTTGATTTTTTCATCATCCATTCTCCGTCTCATTCACTCTTCTGGATAATGGTGATTATGAATTATCGTCAGATTGTATTCGTTAGAAAGCAAATGTTATAAAGCGTGATTGATCAATTGTGTTCTGAATCGTCTCAAATCGCATAATGCTATGTGAATTTTGCATTCATTGTATATTTTGTTTATTCGTTTTTTTTTTTTTAAATTAATGAACGTGCTCGCGTCCTAACTCGAGCAATGCAACTAAATATCAAACAATGAAATCAATAATCATTAATTAAAGACAGCTATTGAAGCAATGATAAATATCAGAACGTTCACCTGAATTCACATCGGCAATGCGTCTGTTCTAAATTTAGATTCAACATTTTAAACTATACCTGTTACTTCGAGTGCGAAGTTCTTGTTTCAAATTTAGATGAAGCAGTATTTAATCCAAATCTATGCGTATAATACGTCTATATCAATGGATGAGATGATGGGTGAATGAAGCAAACTGCGCGGTGCAGTCATAGGTGCGTTAAGATCTAAAAGCACCATGTTACCATAAGCTACTCAAGATCGGCGGGCACGTTTGATTGGCCATTAAAAAGGCGGTTTATCTCACGGTAAACGGTCTTGTGTAAGAGCTTTCTCATTTTAATACCGATACTTAAAATTACCTTCAGAACAATAAAACTAAATGCACTAGAAAACTTTATAACAAAGGCTAGGCCAGGCCGGTATTCAAGAACAGCAACGCGGAAAATAGGTTTTTTTTTACAAATATCATACGTTTCAAAGATCAAAGGATACGCCGGTACGTTCCTGGTAAAGTAACCGATCGCATGAAAGTAATTTGAGTGCATAGAGAATGAATTAACTAGACCAGTACAATCATACACCAAAGTGTTTAAATAAATAAAGTTTACATTAAATTACCTTAAAAGTTCCAATTTAAAATTATGTACGTTGTTTCTCTTTTGTTTCTTTAAATTTCACACAAATTGATTCAATTACGCAAATTGTATTGATTGATCATTAAATATATTAGGTATACCTAACTGAGCGTGACGTTTTTAAATAATGAATGTCAGTTATTTTTGAAAGTTACAATTTATTTTATTTTAATAGTTGATAAGGTAATTAATCTGTTATTATGAAAACGATTAAAATTTTTGTATTCCACTAAATTGAAATTTTAATTAGGAGCGAGTAGCACCGAATCGCGATGTGTTTGTTGTTTAAATAATTTAATCATCAGTGTGCTTAGTGCGAGTTTCAGTTGGAACAGCGCCCCTAGCGGCAAACGTAGGCAAAAGTTTCAATTCCAAATTTGAGTGAACTTTTACGCTATCGAGAACGTTCAATGTTCCCTGAAGATCAACGTCCAACACGGATTCCATTGCTGACGAGTTCACAAATCAACAACATTCGTTGGAGACAGCCCGGCCTCCCGACGCCCCAATATACAACACCATAGTTTTTAATTATGTTTGTATAACATAAAAAACAACTTTTACCAAAATTTCAGTCACTTTGAAACTTCAAGGACCACTAAAGTGTGTATGGTTATAAAAAAATTAATTCTAACATCAATCATCCATACTATTATTAATATAATAAATACGAAAGTGAGTTGTTGGTTTGTTCATTTGCTGGGCTTCGCGTCTTCACTACTCAATCGATTGTCATGAAATTCAACATATACAGGAGTACATAAAAGGACAAAGGGACAAACAGTTTCACTCGCAGAAAAAAAACTACTCTCGAAGGATATATTTTTGTCTATATTTATGCGACTAAAGCTGCGTGTAACAGCTAGTAGTATATAAAGTAAAGTAATTGACAAGAGCAGCTGCAAAATACCCAACATTTCTCCTAGTGAATTTTATAAAGTAATTTATTACACGAAACGTATGAAAAAGAGAGCGTATCGTATTTTGGCCGTCCATCTGTCTTACTTATTTCAAGACACATGTCAAAAATAAGACCTTCTCAGGGCATTTATCCACTATACAGTAGCATACCTATTTTCTAAAACGATTTCAATATAGTAACACGTCATTACGGATCCTCCCGATCCATTAACGGTGCTTTTAGGTACCTCAAGCACCGGTTACCGTCCTCGCCGAACCCGTCGCTTGCGACGAAGGGCTCGACGAGTAAATTAACCCATAGACACAGCCCACTGAGTTTCTCTTCTCGGTGGATCGCGTTTCCGATCCGGTGGTAGATTCTGCGAAGCACTGCTCTTGCTAGGGCCAGTGTTAGCTACACTCACAGTTTGAGCCCTGTGAGCTCACCTAAAGGCGAAGTTGAAATAGCCTCTCAAGTCTATTAGCATAAGTAGGAAAAAAAAGCAAAGGAATTAAGACGTTTTTATTACTTTTTAATCTAAATATTTACAATCTACAAAATAAAATGACAATTGTTCTTAAAACTTTTTATAAGTCTGGAACATTAATTTTTATCTTATTTAAATTTTAGAAATATTGAATCCACCATGAAGTTTGAGGTTAAGTTTCAATTATATAGAAGTATAAAGGCTGTAACACTCTTCAAGCCGGAATGCATCACTTAATGCATCGCGACAGAAGAAATACAGGGTGATGATTCGTGCGAGTTCAGAATGTACCACTAGTAAAAATATGGACTATTGTTAAAAAACTTCAATACGTAGTGACACAATCTAATGAATTGAATGAATTTTTCGCCTGAAACCCAACAAGTATACATCTGAAAGACCTTTAATGTATAATAATAATAAAAATATGAAAAACAGAGATATAGCTATGAAGCCTAAGTACTCTACTGTCACCGACCTGTCAAGAGTGATTGAAAGTGAATGAGAGGTCGAAAGTAAAAACAGGAGATGAATTGATATTGTAATGAAGACCGGTGTTTGATCATAATTAATTACGAACACAATAAGGTGAAGAAGCTAACGAAGACGAAGAAGCTTAATTAAAAAAAGGTATAACACTAGTAACAACACGTGTGTTACCAATAGTAACAAGTGACGATAAATATAGGACATATGATAATGTATATTAAAAAAAACCTTGGAACAGTAGCGAAGGTGAAAATAGGTACTGAATATTTACTAGTTCTTCCAAGGTCCATTTAGTTTCTCGCGACGAGAGCTAGTCTTGCAGTTTGCATTCCCGATTTGCCTCCTTTAAAGTAATCTCTATATTCAATTTTGCTGTGTCCCCGATTCGATTTGACTGAAATTTAGTTACACACTTATGAATCTTGGCACGCTTTCCGCCATCGAGATGACATAATTATAATATTTAGTGCCGGCTCATAATTTTTTTACATAAAAATGGACATAACTATGATGGACTAATAGCGTATGTTTAAAAACTTAATTTGATTGATCGGTAGCACTTTGGTATATAAATTTAGGCTTGATTTTCATTCACTGATTCTGTGACAAAATGTACAAATATGAGAATTCTAAAAGTTGATAACATAAATTTTAGACTCATGTGCATCTACAATAAAGTTAGCACCTCTCGAGTCCGTTGTACCTACTCGAGTTTAATGCAGTTAGAATTTCTTATGATCCGGTTTTAAGGACTTGTTACTAGCAAATATTAAATTATATACACTTAAAATTATTGCATTTGCAACTATAATACAATTCCTTTTTTTTAATTGAGTAAGAACGAGAATGTAAATATTCTGTATCAGCTAACAAACATTTGCAAATTATTATTTTCCAAATCAAGTAACGGAAACTGAAAAAATTATCTCTCCAATTCGTCACGAATTGATCAAACAGATACTACTTATAGTCCAGTAGTATTGTCTAATTTATCGAATCGGAAGTTGTAATTATGAAAATGCATGAAACGAATATTGAAAGATAGCCCGCAAGAAATCATCCACGAAGAGTCGAAAATGAATTTGATTTCGTAACGTGAATCCCGTTACAAACGCTCATAGGAATCAGATTTCTTAAATTTAAAATTATTCATCTATTATGAAGTGGGTTAAAATATACGTATAGAACGAGCTAATAACAAAACAAAAACCAGTTATCATAATATCTAAATCTTTGTCAACGTTAAAACAATTTTGCATCATTCGTAGCTATTGAGTAACGAATCGATAGATAGTTCCAACGGACAATCCGGATTCATAATAACTTACATAACAAAACCTCTCGCAGTCCATTTCGTTCGTATTCCACGAGCATGGCGGATAAATTTTAAAAGTATCGCAATTCTGTAATACAACGAGCCTGCAGCTGGGGAACCAGGTCACCTAGATGCTGTAAGCCGCCCGAGACGTCTAGTCCGAGTAATGTATTTGTGCATCAAATGCGTATAGCAATTCCGGCGTTACGTACAGGAAAGAAAGAACAAAGCATTCTCATTTTGCTCAAGAATATTTTCAGCAGTGGTTTTAATACATTTTTTACATTTTCTCTAAGCATATTTTTTTTTACATTATTTATTTCATCAAATAGATCTGGTGGTAGGACCTCTTGTGAGTCCGCGCGGGTGGGTACCACTACCCTGCCTATTTCCTGCCGTGAAGCAGTAATGCGTTTCGGTTTGAAGGGTGGGGCAGCCGTTGTAACTATACTGAGATCTTAGAACTTTTATCTCAAGGTGGGTGGCGCATTTACGTTGTGGATGTCTATGGGCTCCAGTAACCACTCAACACCAGGTAGGCTGTGAGCTCGACCACTCATCTAAGCAATAAAAAAAAAGATCGAGTTAAAACATTTGAAAATTTTGTTTGCATTATGGAATTAGGAGTATTCTGTCATAGCACTGTCATTATCTATATATTAATACGTGAAGCAAAAACTTTTTATCCCTTTTTACGAAAATCGCGCGGACGGAGGAGTATGAAATTTTCCACACTTATACAGAATATAGAGAAGAAGTGCACAATGCTAATATTTTTTTAAAATAATGCATAAAAGATACATTAAATCAATAAAGAAAACATTACACACATTACAGACCATATATTTGACGCACACACGCATGCATACTATTTATTGTCAAACTTTTGTTCTTGACGTCTGTTGTCAAATTGAGATAAAATATTGTTTGTCTTTGTTAATATTTTTTAAAGTGTAGTCTTGGCGAAATTTGTGATTATAGAAGTATAAAATACAATCTTATTAGTGTACAAACTTACAATGCCAATTAAGTATAGTCGAATTTCGACTACTGCGGGACCTCTAGTATTATTGTAATGGTTATAAAACAAAAATTATACAATAGCAACTCAAATAATGATGGTTCTAAACAAAAACATCAAGGAGCGATCAAACAAAAACAAAAAGCGACCCCTCAATTACCAAATCACCGGGTTGAAAAAACAGAGATAGAAAAATGGATAGATCTAATAAAGCATTATTTATGTCTGTCGTCACGTTTCAATGCATTAATTAATGTTCTTGAGTTTAATTCAAGCTATTCGACTATTTTCGATTATGAGAATTTTAAAAACAAGTTGAGTTCTTGGTTTTCCTTACTTAAGTGCAACAGTTACAAATCAATGACGTAGGCTAAATTAGATTTTATGTATCATGCACATAAAACATAATTCTCTATATGAAACCGATTACAACAATCGATGCTTTTACCAAAGCGCCCATCCCTTGAACATTACGAAATTCATCTATACAACCATTAGCACAATAAATAGAAGTTTCGAACGCAAGTCTCACGCGTCCCGTCATAACATGTACTCTGTTCAATAAATCTTAGATCACAAACGACATTATACGTTTAAAAAAAAAAAAAATTGACACGTGCGCACAACGATCTATTTTGGTTTTATCAACGTTGCATGCCTGTAACCGACCTAATTCGACGGAGCGACGGCTATAAAACAATGGATTCCGCGGCGAGGATGTCATGTCAGTATTCGTTAGTTCGATGCCACTAAAAATAGTTCGAAAAGTTTAACATTTTTTTAAACGAATCAAGCTTTGCCATATGTCAATAAAATGATTAGGAAATAAGTATATTTGTCATTACACTGGAGCTCCATTAAAGGTGCATATTTTTTAATGTCATTGCATCCAAATAAACCACCTGGTTGGTAGTCAATCGCACGACCTCAATAATAGTCAAGCAGTAGTCTACTCTTCTCGAACCTCGTTTGAAGAATATCAAAGTGCTGGGGAATCATCGTGGAGGGGACTTTATTGCTAAGTCGTATGGCAAAAAGTACTCTGAAAATGCACTTTAGATGAACAATGAGGTTTGAGATAGCATCTATGATCCCTGCACCGGTGTTCGGCGGTGCGGTGGATAAATGGAAATGAAGGGATCATCTCGAAAAATTATATAGAGCACTTATAAACAAACTTCATTTAAATTAGATTTGTTAGATTTTATTGAAAGGAAAGGAAAAAACTGCAGTGAGGCTTTAGTCAATTAAATGTTTCCAAAGTAGGAAAGCAACTGTTTTCCTGTATCCCTGGTATTGCCGAAGTTCACAAAGTTATATATATGTAAATACAGAATTATATTATGTAAAATATCAATTAAAATTAAGTAAACAAATTATATTTATAATTTTAATATTTATCACTGAAAATTGTTCCCCAATAGGTGTTTCTTAAATTCGATTAGCTAGGATAGCGACACCTATTCGTAAATACGCAAAGGCCCATTACTATTCAAATACTATACTTAGTACAAAGTATCTACCTAAAAAGATATTAAATAGTCCGTATTTAAAGAAGAAAAACAGGTAGGGTGTGGGAGGAACGGACGTGATCTGTTTATTTACGCAGACAAAAATAAATTTAATTTTACACGTATATAGCGAAAAAAGATTACTTCGGCGTAACTAACGTGATTGAACTTTCAAGTATTTACATTGCTCCGTCTATAAAATTGTATTTTCTTTTTATTAAAACTAGTTACTTAAAATTATATGTGTTATTTTTACAATTGAGCGAGAAAACGAAACTAGTATTTAAAGACTGTCTTCAAGTGGTGGTGATAATAGTCGATTTACAAAAGAAGGACACGACTACGTGAACTTAATAATATCGAATACAAAGTAACATTTATCGAAAATGACCTGAGATTAATTCTTGTTAATTAACACAACATTATTTTGTGACAATTTTGTTACTGCATGCAATGAAATTCGTTTTTTTTTTAAATAGATGAGGTCCTAGTTCTGTTCCCTCATATGACATGCATAGGCGTCCCACGGGCATTTACGCTTCGAAACTATAAATTTACTATTTATGTTGAAACTACTGACCGAATTTGACTTTTTTTTATTGCTTAGATGTGTGGACGAGCTTACAGCCCACCTGGTGTTAAGTGGTTACTGGAGCCCATAGACATCTACAACGTAAACGCGCCACCCACCTCGAGATATAAGTTCTAAGGTCTCACGTATAGTTACGACGGCTGTCCCACCCTTCAAACCGAAACGCATTACTGCTTCACGGCAGAAAATAGGCAGGGTGGTGGTACCCACCCGCGCGGACTCACAAGAGGTCCTACCACCAGCAATTACGCAAATTATAATTTTGCGGGTTTCATTTTTATTACACGATGTTATTCCTTCATCGTGGAAATCAATCGTGAACATTTGTTGAGTACGTATTTCATTAGAAAAGTTGGTACCCGCCTGAGACTCGAACACCGGTGCATGGCTCAACACAAATGCACCGGACGTCTTATCCGTTAAGCCACGACGACTTCGAAATTCGACTTCATTTCTCTTGCACCCGATATTTATGTATAGTGATTTATTGAGCACGTTTAGGCTAATATTTACCTATGTATTTTTGAAATAATTTAGATTTTCCGAATACATTCAAACTATATGCCTATTACGAATGCAGATACATCGATCGGACCTTCCGAACAGCGTATGTGTTTTTGATTGACAACGCTACGTCGATCTAATATTCAAATCGTACGAGGGACAATCGATATGCATAATAAATATGGAGGTCGACAACTGAATTGAATAAATCTTCAGGACGAACCCGTTTCGATTCTAGAATTTTTTATTTTGACATTTCTGCCTTTTCAGTTGAAAAAGAAAATTCTCTTTAACTGCCTATTTTTAGAGTCAGTAGCTCCATAGAAGTCACCCGTTCCGGTTTGAAGAGTACAATAATCATTATTGAGGCTATAACCTCATGCCTCACGGCGGATAGCGACGTTCACGCTGTTACCTCTATGAGCCGGTATGAGCCGGTAATAATTAAATATCAGGTCAGCCGAGATCTCAGCTTCCTGTTCAAATCAATAGAAGAACAAAAAAATGGATTTAAAATTATATTTAATTAAAAGTCAAAGTGTTTTTATATGCGCTTTACATTTAACAACAAGCAACTATAAGCATATTTGATCGTTTCTTTCGATTTAACTTACAAACATTCGATTCACCCGGAATATTGATTTCATTGTTAATGTATAAAAGGTAACCTTCCTGTAGTTAGCGTTGAATTAATTGCACAACGGCCAAGGGATGTCATCGACACGTTTTACGTATTGACAAACAGTTGACATTGACCACTACTTGGTGTATTTATAACTAACCGACTTTAAATAATAAAAAAGGAGAAGGCATGTACTTGATTCGTGGTGATTACGTTTTTAGAGAATTTCGTTGCGCGTTTTCTTCTTGGTAAGTTTTATTTCTAACGATAATTATTTTACGTGCAATTAGTTCCACATTTCTTTGAAAATTCTTTGAAAATTATTTCTGCCGTGAAGCACTAACGCGTTTCGGTTTGAAGGGTGGAGCAGCCGTTGTAACTATACTTGAGACCTAAGAACTTATGTCTCAAGGTGGGTGGCGCATTTACGTTGTAGATGTCTGTGGACTCCAGTAACCACTTAACATCAGGTGGGCTGTGAGCTCGTCCACCCATCTAAGCAATTAAAAAAAAGTGTAATATAAATAATATAGGACACAATTCAAGTCGTACCAATTTCTAATAAAGCTCACCGACAGCCCATTTTAAGAGATCAATTTATGGTCTCCGGTTCCAGAATAAATTTCCGTTCAAAATGGTTCTTGAGCGCTATGACTTGGTGTACGAAAAAGGTCCTAAGTAGCCAGCGACTTAACTGTACCCCAGGGGCGGACGTTCATAAGCAACCCTGACAACTAACCATTGGGTAAACCGGGGCTCAACTGCCTTTACGATCAATAATAAAAAAAAACTATTATAATTTTTATTAACACAATCCAGCCTAAATAAAAAATAAGAGATACACAATTTATAGTAAAATTATAGAATAATTCCATCAAGCCCTCAACGCATTAGAAAGAATGAAAGTAAAAACAAACTATTTCATTAACAATACATAAAAATTTATGTCTATCTGTTTATTTTGAGTATTTATGCAATCGTCTCATTCATTGGACACGTATTGAAATACGTCTGAAGAGTCACGTGAAAACGTTCAGCAACGAACACAAAAGACTGTAATGACACCGAAGGACTAATGTAAGTTAAATAACAGCACGAACAATGGAAAATATGAACAAGTGCAAATTTGATTTGTTTTCTTTTCTATACATAAGCGGACGAGTAATCAACGCAGCTGGTGTCAAGTGTGATCTTAATCAATTAATTTCAAAATGAATGAGGCCTTCAAGACAAGGGGTTTTAGTTACAATTATTTTCATATTATGGACTTTCTTTCATATCCTTAGTTTCAAACTACTACTACTTCTTGGCAAAAATAACAGAATTGCGGTACCTAATTCATGCAGGCACACAATGCACCCTACAATCAATAATGTCTACAAACAAAATTATCGAATAAAGAAAACTAAATAAACTGAATTCTAAATTCAACTTTGTCAATTTCTTCTATTCACTAAACTAACACAAGGTACTATTTATTCTAAACGATATGTTTTCACAACTAAACGCTTTCTATGAATTATTTAACACTAGCGACCCGCCCTCGCTTAGCTTGGGAAATTGTAATTTATTATTGATTTATCCACTATTTAATGAATGTTATTATACATATAAACCTTCCTCTTCAATCACTCTATCTATTAAAAAAACCGCATCAAAATCCGGTGCGTAGTTTTAAAGATTTAAGCATACATAGGGACAGACAGATATAGGGACAGAGAAAGCGACTTTGTTTTATACTATGTAGTGATAAAGCGATAAGCTTACCTCTCGTTGTGATCAAACTGATCTGATAATAACAACGAAAAATCAACACCAAGAAAACAATCCACGATAAAACGATGGGTCCATCTTGAACGATTAAAGTTTCCATTTCGTGTGTAAACAATATCAGTTTTTAATGAGACAAAAAAAAAAAAAACTACAAGTTACACACGCTTATTATACTCAACGTTGACGGTACACGATGAAAACCGAAGTGTCAAAATTATCGAACACTGATAATTTGAAGGTATATATTTAAAAAAAGAACCGTCAATAATTTTGCGTGCTCAGTCGACCAGCGACGACGACACTTGCAATTAAGAAAAACAACACTAAAATAAAACTCCACCCGATATACAACCGTTAACTTTGTTTTAATTATGAAGGAGCACTGTTTGTTTTAATGAACGAATTAAAAAAAAAAAGACTAAAAACACTTGCGCGGGGTAGACGCACTGGTTCGTTGTCATCGTTCGGCCCCAAAGAAATGCGCTCGAGCGCTTGGCACACACGCGCGCTTGCCGGGATCCAAATAACCGATTAAAACAAACTTCGTTCGTTGTTTTCGAAAACTCTCCGAGCACTAATCGATTTTATTGTAATATACATATTTATTATTATAAGCACACCTCGTTTACCGCAAACCGAGTAATCGATACGTATAGATGAAACCATATGTTTTATATAAAGTACACAGTTTATATCGATTAATTGCGTTATCGCAAAACAAACGTGCCGCGACTGACCTGCGCCGGCGCACGCGTCTCTCTACCGTGTCTCCGTTGCCGATGGTAAATGATAAAATGGCTATCAAGGAGAAATATTATGCTGTAAAATACCGCAAATTCTAAATGTACACGTCGTTGAACTTTTAAAGATTCAAATTTTATGTTAATATTGACCAATTCAATTTATTGACGTTATTTATTTAAATTTAAATCTTGCAAGAATTTTTTGAGCTGACATAAGCCTGATTCAAAAAAGTTTTTAATTACTGTCAGACAGAATCATGGCCGACCTGATATTAAGTAGTTATTTGGAGCTCATAGGCTCATAACGCGGGTGACGCTACCCGAATTATTGTGAAGTCAAATTAAAAATCTTGAATCCACAGAGACTGCCCTCATCTTTCAGACAAAACATAGCAACTTTTTTTTAAAATAAAGTTGTGTATTTCAAGTTTCCAAGGGGCCGTGTGTGACCTCGTATTACGTTATTGCCATTAAATGTTTTTATTAGTTCCCAACATCATCAATTTACATGTTCTAGATATTCCGAACTGCGTGTCAACATTTTAATGTGTGAAATGTTTACCCAATTGCATATTCGAACAATCCAAGTAAAATGAAGATTTTTTTTATACCAACGCTTCAATCTAGTTCTTAACATAGGTATATAACAAGTGTAATAGGTTCGTAACAAAAAAAAGGAGATAACTCAATTATTTTTATTTTTTATTTTTTATTTTTTATGTTATTTCTTCATGTCAATTAGATAACAAGAAGCTAGAAGAAGGCACGTTTAACCTTAACAGCACTATGTATTTCTTAATACTTTTTACTAATATTTTTACATTAATAGTACATAATATACCTACATATACCTGTTATTATAGATAGGACAACATTTTGTAAAAAAACCTAGCAATCGTCCATCAATATAATAGGCAACAGCAAAATCATTCATCATCATCATCCTGCCCTTCTCCCAGTTACCTGGGCTCGGTGCAACATGTTTTCTCATTCCATGCTCTTCTATCATATACCATTTCTTCGCTCACTCCCCTCTTACCCATATCGTCTTTCACACTATCCATCCATCTTCTTAGGTATACCTCTTCCTCTATATCCTTCCACATTCATAGTTAACATTTTCTTACCAACCTCATTTTCATTTCGTCTCATCACATGTCCATACCATCCCAAACGCGCACTTCTCAGCTTCTCTGTCACAGGTGCCACTTTCAGACTTCCTCTAGGATATCTATCTATCTATCATCCTCTAACAGGTTAAAATAGGTTAATAACATCATATTTGATCGTTTCATATATTTGATTATTATATTTGGTCATTAGATTTGATTATCATTATATTTGATCGGCAATTTCAATTACTTGTACTTTATTAACACGAATAAATATCCCTTATATCACGTTAACATAAATAATATTGTACTTTGTAAGACCGAAAGCCAATGTACAACTGAACCGAAGAAGTACCCACGTATTTACTATAAACTTTGTAAAAATGGTTAGTAAACTTAAATAGTTACACTTGATTTATTGTAGACCAATGACAAGAAGACACCGACGTGGCAAAGAGTAATTGGTCAATTATTAAATACTTTTCATACACTTCGTTTGAAAAATTATATGTTGTAGACCTATGGAAACACCGTGCAACGTGGTGCATTTTAAAATTATTCTAAACTTTTAAACTCTTGCGGTTAACTGCATTACATACGCTATTATTTAACAGGTTTTTACACGATTTTCACGTTTAATTTAAAATTTAGTAAGAAACAATGCATTCTCAAAATTTTCGGAAAAACTCAACGTCCAGCTCCAGTTCTAACTAGACTAAAAAGAGGGTACATAGTTTTGTCAGCTAGTAACATACTACCCGCATTCTTTAGTCCACACGTGATAGCGGTGCTTGCCACGCGAAAAATAGGGGCTCGAATTCGTTAAAAATTAAAAGAGTGGCAAAAACCTGTTTAATAATAATGTACATAGCCATGTATCTACTCGTATATTAATGGACATTTTGTATATAAAATGGTGAAAATTGGAACAAGAGCTGAGGGAGTTAATTCCAGCGCTTGATAGTAGTACTAGGAGTAATGACCTGTGGTAACGAGTTAGGTGAGAGCATTTTAATAATAGCATAGTGTTTTCCTCTTCTTTTTTTCATAATTAAAACTACTTTTTAATCTCGCGTTTTTATTGTCCCTATTTCTGACGTTACGAATACTTTAAGAGTTCTTGTGGTCACAGACGACTATCGGATACGGATTATAAGTTGTCAGACAATACGAGTATGCATGCCTCGCCTTCCCCAACTACTGCTATAGATACAGTTTTTTTTTCCTTACCTTTTTGCTGGTAGCCAGAGAGACGATTCCAGCTACACAAAGTATGTCATTTATTTTCGTGATCAATAATATTTTTTTCGAATTCGGAAATTCTTATCTGAATAGCTGGTGGAGGGTTGTATTGTGAGTCTGTACGGGTGAGTCCAATCGTCCTCCATATATCTGCCAGGATTAATGTAATGTGATTGCGTAAATCTTATTACTCAAACTACACAAACTGACTTTACGTCGTGGTGTCTTGAGGGCATAAACTCAGTTTATCACAAGACAGCTTGAGATATCCTTTGTCTATCTTAACTAACAAGATTGTTAAAAACAAAGCCCAATAAATAATTCGGCACGATCGATTCTCAAACGAACCCTCAAGGGCACGACATAATATTAAAGACAGGTTAGTTCCAATCGACTTGGCCGGGAAAATAGCAATCCTTTGATGTAAGCCTCTCGAGAGTCAGTCGTTTTGAAGGAGACAAGTGCTATCGCGTTTGCGCTTGAAGGGTTGCCGGTCCTTGACAACACTCGGAAAAGGAACAATTGACATGTGAATGAAGACATATGATGAGAGACCGTTTAACGTTTAACACACGTGTGTGGAAAGATCGCATTCACTGCTATGGATTTTCAAAATTTTTGATTGATCAAATGGGATAAGACCTCGGATATTTTGTTCCTCGGCTTTTTTCCTACCCATTCGCTGGTAGCCTAAGGGCCTATTCCAGAAACGTGCGAACGGGCAGTTGAGCTCACGAGCTCAACCTGATAGGGTTTGGTAACAATGGTCCTGGAGCAGTGCTTCACAGAATCTACCATCGGATTGGAATCGCGGCCCACTGAGAAGATTCGACGAGAAATTCAATGGGTTAATTTTGCTGTTAAGGGTAGGCAACGTGAATGTGACGCGAGGTAGGAATCTCAGTTACATTCTACATTTACGGTTAGCCTAAATTACAAACAGGAATAAACGAAAGTATCGGGGCAAAAAAAAAAAAAAACGGGCGGTGGCTCCTATCCTTGTGGGTTCATAATACAATCCTACGACCATTAAAATAAAATTTAGTTTTGTCTTCATTATCGTCAGTCAGCATAGTCATACACTATACGGCCAAACATGTCTCTCGTATACTAAGCATTATTGTCGTAATTTTCCCAGGCGTTTAATAAAAACTGTTGTGAAAATTTGTTCGAGTTCAAGGTATAATAGTCTCGACCTCGTGCTACTTTACTTAGTGCATTACCACCCACAGCGATCTGATGACTTAGCCGGGTTTCTACCAGGATAATCAAGGCGACTTTACGTCTTAACGGGGAATCCGTCGCGAGGGTCAATCGTTGCTATTATTGAAGAATTTAATTATATAAAATTCATATTATGATAACAATATACTCGAATAGAATACGAATTAAGTCAAAGTATATTCTAATGAATTCGAAAATGAATCGAATAGAATAAACTCGTTTTGTTGAAAAAGAGTAAAATATAAGATTTTTACAAAATCGGCTTTCGGATATTTCGTAATTATAGAACGTCGAATAAGTTGTAATATTATTACTGTTCTAATTACGTAACAACCCTAAGCGAAATTGAGTTTTATTTAGTTAGTGTTAACATATGTGTATATATTAACTAAAAGGATAGGTATAGGTATAGGACAAGTATCGCCTGCGTTAAAAAAGAAAATTAAAAAAATACGAAATATTTTTTCTTCTTCGAATAAGCCTTTTTTTAAAGTTGGGGAATCCGTTTACGGTTACCCGGTCAACGGAGGTAACAGACCGGGTTATGTCGGACTCCATCTTCGAATAAGCCTACGTTATTTTTCAATTTATAAGTCAAATCCTTGAAAACAATTATATCAATCCATTGCTGCGTGAAAGATATCTACGAAAACATTTTATTTTTTATGATATTATTTTTCATATTATGTTTTGAAAATTCTACAGCAGTTTGGTGAATAATGCTTAATTCAAATATGTAGATTTTGCAAACTCGTGGCAGATTCTTCTATAAGTATTTTTTATATTATTCGCGTGTTTTGTTAGAATGAATATTCGCGTGCAGATCGACCTTCATACCCATGAAGCGTGGAATCTTTCAAAATTACACGAAACAGAAAAATGCTACAGTGCAATCGAAACTTCTCGTTCACTGCAGGTCACTTAAGAAATTAATGTAAGTAGTAAACGGTATTTTCTCCGGTTTTCGAGGGTCGTAAAAACATAATAAAAACTACTTTTACGGTTTAATCTCGTGTTTATTTTTCCAACTACCGTCAAATTTTCTATTTATCTATCTAACAAAATTTGACGGTAGTCACCAATCCGGGACTACGAATACTGAAAATATTTGAAACGTCGGAAAGAAAAGACCCAAGATAAAATCGTAAAAGCGGATCGAATTATTAATCCAATACATATTTTGAAATTCTCTACTATCTATATTTTAAGGACTAGTATCGAACCACGCCTATATTAGAGAAGCATCGATCGATATCACGTCCCTGATCTGGAATCAACGATTATATTATTCCCATCTGCATGTTAACATTACAATATTATGTAGTCGTTTACTCGTCTATAAGTTTCAATAGCAATCTCAGCAAACAAGCTACAGCGCGTCTAGTGCAACTAAAACCCAATGCAACAAACTAATTAATTTTAAACTAACTACCATTAGTTAGCTAACATAACGAAGTTCATAACAGAAAACAAATGCTATGATCAGATCACAAGGTTCGCCCTTAACGTTCGCGTCCTCAAAACTCCATAATTTAATCAACAACTTGTTTTCAAACTATAACGATGAAGCATTCGTTAGTTCGTATAACTTTTAGGGAAACAACGCTGCACATTTTAATTAGGAGATAACATCAATTAACCGCACACTTTCGCCCAAGACAGTTTAGTGCTGCGTGTAAATTTTGTTCACAGTGAATTCACTTATAACAAATCGTACGGTAGTATGTACATTTTTAATCCTAAAAAAAAACGACCTTTTCGCCTTTTAATACACACAAGGAAACTGTAAAGTGATCAAAAATTCACAGTATACCCCCGACTGATCCACTCGCTTCGTATGGAAACTAGTTCGAAGCTCAACTTAACTGTTATGATGCCCTGGTATAACGTTTCGGAACTAACATGTAAGTATCGCGAGTCAACGTGGAAACTTTACCTGTACGGCACGAATAAACAATCTTGTTCCATAAGGCACTCTAAGACTTCACGTAATAATTTAGATGCCTGGGGACTGCTCTTGTATTTGGAGTTGCGAAATTTCAAAAGCCTAAATTCTGTATTCCCGTTTGAATATCTTAACGTTTGGTCTACATGATGTTTTGAAATGTATAGGCCAATTTGCCCAAATTGTTTGACATAGAATATCAAACAACAGCATTTTTTTTTATTTTTTATTGCTTAGATGGGTGGACGAGCTCACAGCCCACCTGGTGTTAAGTGGTTACTGGAGCCCATAGACATCTACAACGTAAATGCGCTACCCACCTTGAGATATAAGTTCTGAGGTCTCAAGTATAGTTACAACGGCTGCCCTACCCCTCAAACCGAAACGTATTACTGCTTCACGGCAGAAATAGGCAGAGTGGTGGTACCTATTGTTATGCATTATATTTATGGGCCTTTGAGCGATCATCGGAATCAATGAGCATCACAACGTGAATGCAGTCATACATCTTGAGACATTAGGTCGCAATTGCATGGTTCCTACAAGGCTCTACAAAGCCTTTCTAATCCTTCCAACTTAAACGCATGATTGCTTCGCGGCAGACATGAGAATGACGATATCACCCACACATACGAACCATTATAAGCACTATCACTAATAAATACGGTCGCAATATGCTGTGATACTCTGAGAACAGTCGCCTAATACAACACCGACGTGACACGATAAGTCACCACATAGCGAAGTCTCTAATCGAGCAACAGGTTGTCTAGATAAATAGCTCCTCCATATTTTAAGGCGCCAATTATATTCCCAAAATACGTAAACTTTAACTGAAACTGTAATTTATTATTGATTTATCCACTATTTAATGGATGTTATTATACATCCTTCCTCTTCAATCACTCTTATCTATATAAAAAAACCGCATCAAAATCCGTAGCGTACTTTTAAAGATTTAAGCATACATAGGGACAGATATAGGGACAGAGAAAGCGACTTTGTTTTATACTATGTAGTGATATATTAAACGGACTTTCGAATCTTGATCAAATACATTATTAATCGCTAGAAAAAGTGTGCAATTCACACGTGGTAGAAGTGAATGAAACCTTCCAAAATTAAAATACAATCATCCGAAACGTCTTAAGTATATGTAAAATTTTGTCATTAGTAAATAATTGTAAGGTAGCGCCCTCTGTGAATTGATATTTTAATTTCACGTATAATCCTAAATTAAAATTCACTACAAGAGCTTTCATACACACGTTAGTATTAAAAAATCTCACAGATGGCGCTGTATTAAATAGTATGTATATTTCTGTCTCATTCATCCTANGTATAATCCTAAATTAAAATTCACTACAAGAGCTTTCATACACACGTTAGTATTAAAAAATCTCACAGATGGCGCTGTATTAAATAGTATGTATATTTCTGTCTCATTCATCCTACACATTTTTGTATTTGTGTCTCTTACCTGTCGTTTTTTCCGTTGCATCCGGTTTGAAATCACAACGATTCTAAAGAAGTTTTCACTTCAAAAACCTATCTTTGAAGCTTTTACCCCGAAAATGTCATTTATCTAGCCTCTAGAAATCCACTCTAAATTCTCTACTTGTACCAGAATGTGGTACTACCAGCAACATGATTTAAATTATTCATACTATCGACACGACTAAGGTGTAGACTCCAGAATGCTGAGAAGTCTTGAGATCCATCACTCTATATGTACACATAATTTCAATAATTTATAACACTCTTTTATAAGTCACACGTATATCTACATGAAATTATATATTTGTACGTGTCATGACGTAACGATCGCTGCATATTATCGCGTATTTAATATCGTAGATGAAATCTTATAATTTCTATGCAAATTCTAGGAAATTCACTGTGCATCGAAATAGATGGAGGGTTTTCAAGCGGAAATACACGAACCGTAATTTGATTTAATTACTCCACAATATTGTATCCGGCAATAAAATGAACGACTTTCGAATATTCCTTATCGATTTATTGTTTTCGAACGTATTGCCGTTCGAGAACAATGTCACCTTCGTGTCAGGTATAAAAAAGATGTGTGGTGTCGTGGGATACCGGATAGGAACGAAGTTCCATAATATCATAAAAATAATAATTTTAAGTTCTATTCGAGATATAAATAAAATAATTATTCGGGTATACATTTTTTATTATGATTTTTTTATTGATAAAAATAAAAATAATCGCAAGGGTCAACCACTCCGTACTCCGCAGTGCAATGGAGCAGCCTCGTCCTGGGGGAACCGCCTGCATGACCATGGTATCCCCCACGCCAGGTAAGTATAATTTGGCAAGAGAAATACGAGAACGTCTATCAACTGTGCAACATCTCGTCACCGCGATTCAGGAATTGTTAAATTTACGTGCAGTGACGTCTGTTAATAACAAACTAAATAGAAAAAATCTTACGTTACGGACGTTTTTTGCCGGTTAGGGTACCCCTCCGAATAGTCCTATAAGGAACTTCGTTCCAAAAAAAAATTATGCTGATACACAATAAAAAATCGATGGCACTAATTGATTGCGAAACGAAATTATCAAGCACGCATTAGATGATTCCAAGATAATTAGCCATTTTAATGTAACGTGATACCGCAAAAGAATTTCGTAAGGTATTTTAACGATGTCAAACTCGTCGACTTTCGACGAACGAAATTCACAGCTATTAGATTCACGATATAATGTAATATAATAGCTTCGTTTAATATAAATACATTCGTAAAAATCCAATCGTGTTTACCGAATTGAAACAAACAACTCAGCTACTCAAAATCAACAAGTTTGTGAAACGCATGGAATTGAATGAATTAATTTCTAACAAACGAAATTATGTACTACCCACAGACGAGTTACAAAAACTTTCGACCACGCTTCTGCATTGTTTTTTTTATTGCTTAGATGGATGGACGAGCTCACAGTCCACATGGTGTTAAGTGGTTACTGGAGCCCATAGACATCTACAACGCAAATGCGCCATCCACCTTGAGATATAAGTTCGAAGGTCTCAAGTATAGTTACAACGCCTGTCCCACCCTTCAAACCGAAACGCATTACTGCTTCACGGCAGGAATAGGCAGGGTGATGGTGGTATCTAGCCGTGCGGACTCACAAGAGGTCCTACCAACCCTCTGCCCCAACTTGAAGTCCCCGCTCTCTCAGCGGGGGTGATTTCTCTGATGCAAACGGATTAAAGATGAAATTGATGATGAATGATTCGTTCACGAAACAGTAACGTGATTTTTATCCAGTCCTTGATCCTGATAATACTGTCAACACACTATTTCTACCACTCAAAACGCTGACGATACATCCATCCGATATAGAATGGGTGAAATATTAAAAGTCCTCATCAAATATCAAGGTGATTTCGGTTGGCACATCGATAGTGGTCTATCGCGTCAATAGCATTGTGTAACCGATACGCGAGTTCGGTTCATGGTCGAGGTGCTGATCTAAAATAGACAAAAGGGCAAACCTATGAAATGTGGTGATTGAATAGTGTCAAATGGCTTTATTTCGATTTCAATACTTGATGTGGCGGTATTGCTAATTTTGTTTGCATTGACATAATTATATGTACTAGAGGTCCCGCAGTAGTCGAAATTCGACTATAATTAATTGGAATTGTAAGTTTGTACACTATTATGATTCTATTTTATACTTCTATAATCACAAATCTCGCCAAGACTACACTATAAAAAATATTAACAAAGACAAACAATATTTAATCTATTCTCAATTTGACAACAGACGTCAAGAACAAAAGTTTGAAAATAAAAAAAGTGTGTGTGTCCGCTCCGACGCACGACTGGAGTTTACTGGATATAAATATAAATTTGTGTCAGTTGAATACAGTAAAATATGGAAGTTACGTATTCTAGTGAGAATGATCCGGGAGTTGCGGAACACGTGGATGCGGTAATTAAGTAAGTCTATATAATTCACTTTTACAATTAATATATAAGTTGTCCATTCACTGATAGAAGGAATTGTTTATANAAAAAAGTGTGTGTGTCCGCTCCGACGCACGACTGGAGTTTACTGGATATAAAAAATTAAACGAAACAATACGAGAAATAGTTCTATATTACGACAACACGATACACTACAGATTATTAACAAATTAACGAGACACAAAACAAACGACTAACAAATATATGAAAATACAATAATGAGAGAAACGCGCGATCAGTACGAGGCTTTGTGGCGGACTGCCGGCGCAGCGGCCCGGCGTCACCTGCGATAACGCGGCCGCGCGTTGGCTCCTGATTGGCGCGCGCACGCATCACCATGGCCAATCAGGCGCATAACGCATTTCGTGTGACATGCTATACTCTCTAGTACGATTTTGGTCCCCATAATTTTCATACCCCGGGCCTATATATGTAAATCGATTCTTAAGGAGTAAACTCCAATAAAATAGTATGCATGAGTGTGTGCGTCAAATACATGGTATGTAGTGTGTGTAATGTTTTCTTTATTGATTTAATGTATCTTTTATGCATTATTTAAAAAAAATATTAGCATTGTGCAGTTCTTTTCTATATTCTCTATAAGTGTGGAAAATTTCATACTCCTCCGTCCGTGCAATTTTCGTAAAAAGGGATACAAAGTTTTTGCTTCACGTATTAATATATAGATAGTGTACGTTGAAGATTTTATGGTGGTCTGCACTGGTTTTAATCCTAACGAGCATCAACTAATAATAAATGCAATAGTAAGTGTATGTGTTTAAAGCATAGGCGGACTTTAAGCAAGTCTTTGTAAGGATTTTCCTGGGACAATTATTGGTTTCCTGTGCAAAATAAATACTTTAAATAATTTAGATTTTTTTTAAAATAACATATTTTCTTAAACTGCTCTAGATATACGTAACTTTTATCTTTTTTAGTCAAAAAAAAAAAATTAAATTAAGCGGCTGAAATTAATGACCTTTTATTTTTATACTCCTGTGATTACGTCTAAACTTTATAAGAGTGTAACATGAGAAATGTTTTACTCTTAACGACACGATATTGACTTGATCAGCAAAAACACGAAACGGCTGTAAGATTGCGGCACGGCACGGCATTCGCGTCGTGATGTCTATGGGCACTGGTAGCTAATTAACAGCGGATGGGCTTTGCGCTCATCCATCCATCGATGCAATAAAGAGTAATAAACAAAACATACCTGTGGCTTCATTATTCGTGGTGGTCGCCTGCATTGGAGCCTTTTTCGGCGTGCTCGTGGTTCGTGTAGTGGGTTGAGCTCGAAGGCAAGGCGCTGTACATTCTGGTCCCGTCGAACGCTGTAAGAAACACTTTGGTTTTATAAAAATAATCTTAGAGGATCTTATATGAAAGATCTAATTATAATTCAGATTATATTTATAGGGTAAATTAAAATAAAAAACCTAAAAAATTAACGTGTGTCGAATATTCGTTCCTAGTCCATTCCCGCGAATGTGATGAAACCTGACACATTTGTTGTTGGCACTTCATGGAAGATTCCTATCATAGGACCATGGATGTACGACTGATGGCGCGCGTGAATTTTCAATAAGCGGTTTTCACATTCAGGAATGTAGTAACAGCGTAATCACAATTCCACTAGCATTTTCGTAATTATTATTTTTTTGCTTAGATGGGTGGACGAGCTCGCAGCCCACCTGGTGTTAAGTGGTTACTGGAGCCCATGGACATCCACAACGTAAATGCGCCACCCATCTTGAGATATAAGTTCTAAGGTCTCAAGTATAGTTACATTTATCTGTCATGCGCAATTAAAATTCTTTCAATAGTATAACAATGATACTTAACACAGATTTTAAATTTCATTTGAAGCTAGACATAAGATTATTGTACGAAAACGGAAAATCAATTTTAAAACTTTAACTTTAAATTACTTGCATCTCATTTTCGTATGTCTCTTGTCGTATACATTGAACGACTCATGCGTTCGTAATTGTCTGAACAACACCGTAACTGCACAACACAAAGATATTACACCGATAGATCTTCTAAAACTTTTCAAGTAAATAGTTTTAGACAAAAACATTAAACAGAATACCGATGCGTCAGAAAAAATAATTGACAATAACACAATAAGAGTTTTATCGGGTTAATAAATTTTTAAAGCTATCATAAATTTATTTTATGCAATGTATTACGTTAATCTATCAATGTTGCCTTGTCTTCAGAAATTTCTATTTCAACCTAAATATTTATTACTTGCGTTTCATATTATTTTATTCGTGAGTTCATTCACGTATCTCGATACATTTTAGATTTTCATTCGCAAGGGATCTTCGGTCCCGAACAGACATTCAGAGGTTGAGCACCCCATTTGAGGGTACCTTTCGGGGTGAATGTGATTCGAGAATTACGACGTCTACAAAAAGAAAAAGTTTTTAATACATTTTCCAAAACTATTGTCCACTTTTATAAAATGAAATAGTTTTAGAAAAATGTTTTATAAAATTTTATAAAATTGTAGACTGAATTCAACCATTAACGTAAAACTACTTTAATTAAACTGTAATAATGGTCATATTAAAATGGACTTTCTCATAGGCAGTCGAAAGCGATTCAATAATAGTCAGGTACACCATAATTATCTAGATAAAATAAAACGATAAGAAGTCTGCCACAATGGCGCGCATCACGCAGTAACTACTGGCTAATACATATAATATGATGTTATTTTTTATATTTTCTTCTACATTTGTTTGGCCCTTATCAAGATAAAATACTACTTAATTACTTTACGAATGTAGTAGTACGAATGATTAATAATAATAAGTGCCCGCCACTTATTATTATTAATCATAGTCTGTTACTCTTGGCAGAGCGGTCGTGGTCATATGAATCCTTATTTATTAATAATAGTTTAATTAATCCTATTATTAATTATAAATATTAATAAAAGGATAAATTAAATAGTAGGTCGTTTTGTAGGTAATTAATTTTCAAATATCATACTAGACTAAATATAATAATGATATAATTGAACCTTTTTTGTAATAATTAGGTTGTGTACATGGTTGCAAATTATTCCGTAGAAATCTTTAAACGTATAGAGTATTTCAAAGTTTAATTTTAACCGTATTGTGTTATTTGATAATAAGGGACATACATATGTATTTTGTTTACGATAGGTTAGATAACATTGTAAGGATTACTCCGGGAACCATTATCGTATTGCTGTAAAAAATTCTAAAACTGCTTACTTAGGATTCAAGAAAATAACTAATGAGTCACATTGCAGCGTCAGCTGCTGGGGATGAAATAAAAAAAAATTAACTTGAATTTATTTAACAATTCATAAACATTCAAATGAAGATTTTATTGAGGACATTTACTGAGTTGCCTTCCTCGCAATTCATTTAATAACAGTTTAGACTAATCCGCTAATTTAGTGTAAATCTATGGCTCGAAATATCAGCTTAATGTATCGCAAAACAAATATATTACTGGTGTTAGGATCTCTTGTGAGTCCGCGCGGGTAGGTGCCACCACCCCGTCTGTTTCTGCCGTGAAGCAGTAATGTTTCGGTTCGAAGGGTGGGGAAGCCGTTATAACTATACTTGAGACCTTAGAACCTTTATCTTAAGATGGGTGGCGCATTTACGTTGTAGATGTCTATGGGCTCCAGTAACCACTTAACACCAGGTGGGCTGTGAGCTCGTCCACCCATCTAAGCAATAAAAAAAATCATATAAAATTTTCACGGATTGTGGTATATTACTTTCAGCAGTATGCGTGTACGTATATCGTTTATTTGTAATGATAACGTGCAAAGTTTGATAATGAAAATGCTTCGATAGTGAACTAATACTTTGTTAATTTAATGAAAAACTAATATAACAAATGTTTTAGTCAACATACTGGTATTATATTACGCAGTATGGAACTTTTTAGCGGTTGAAATATTGCAAATTAACTAATTTATGTAGGTTGTAGGACGTATTCAGCGTTCGCACGGGTTTTTTTTGTTCGAAAGGGTAGACTTCCCGAACGGTCTTGTAATCATCAAGATCTGATGGGATCATGGAAAAATCCAGAAAAATCTATAATTGTTAAAGCCTATCTTGAAGTGATTTGGGTATTTCAGTGTTGTAATGAATAACATATTTATTTGGATAGGGATTAATATCATCTTTATAAAAACACCTTCACAAATAATGCTTTATTTTAGAACAAATTTGGTTATCATAAAAAACGTTATAGTGAGCCAATCTTTAAATATAGACATATGCTGTCCCGGACTTTTTTTTTTAGGTCTTTTGAAGGGGAGCCATTCTCTCATACATTATTAGCGAAAATTTAACCGCTTCCGCAGCGCACGCAGCGGAAGCTCTCAAAAGAGAAAAAAACCCCGATTTCGAAACATTCCTTATTGGTGCTCCGCTTGCATTGGTCTTAGCGTGATGTTATATAGCCTATAATAACCATTCTCGATAAATGGGCTATCTAACACTGAAACAATTTTTCAAATCGGACCAGTAGTTCCTGAGATTAGCGCGTTCAAACAAACAAACTCTTCAGCTTTATAATATTAAGTATAGATAAAATCATTGTTTTCTCATCTAAAAGCGTAAAACGTTTTAAAACATGCGAACGGATCCGACCTCATTAGCACGAGGCAGTGGACATGCGGTAGGTTGGTCGCGTGCACGGCACAAGTCATTCCGCCCTTGAAACCGGAACCAGTATCGCGAACGTACAACGGATACAGACGAGACATTACCACGAAGAACTATTAACGTGATTAAAAAACAAATTGCATAGCTTCTACTATCTTCACAGACGGTTACGATGCAATCATCGCCTGTGCTTTGTCAAAAACAGATTTAGCAGACTTCCAGCCCGCACGTATTCGTGGATAAACTTATAATTAGGTACATCCATATGATGTTTTCGAAGCCCAATAAAACAGTTAAGTAATTGTGTTTTGTTTTTCGCAATAAAAATTAATCTAGCCTGTGTAACTCAAAAGTCTGAAGGAACAACATGGTACTATGAATTGAAACCCTTAAAAAAATATTGAGTGTACTAAGGTGGGTACTACGATACTATAGACGAATACATCTGCAGCGAAGCATTTTTGCGTTCCGATTATTTGTAGCACAGTATTAAGGTCACTAAATTATATGGACTCTGTAACCATTTCAATCCATCTTTTTTTTTTTATTGCACTTGTAGGCAGACGAGCATACGGCCCACCTGATGGTGAGTGGTTACCGTCGCCCATGGACTTCAGCAATGCCAGGGGCAGAGCCAAGCCGCTGCCTACTGCAAATCTTACCTTAGATATACCGGCCCAGTCCAAACAAGAGACATTTCATTTAAAAGGCCGTACGATACCACTAAGCCATAGGCGATACAATACAAGACGTCAGAACTAACTACAATTTTATGTGCATATTTAATGTTTATAAATTCAGAAAGTTAAAACCGAAGTATTTGTAGAGATTTGTTTAAAAAACAATCCATCAATGTTTGACTGTAAAAGATTTAGATTTTGTTTTATTTCTTCAATAGACTCACCGTTTTGATCTTGTATTCTTTGAAGTAAACCCGCATCGTGTGATATGTACTCGCGCAGCTCTATGACGTCACACATAAAACTTGGAATACTAGACACAACGACCGCGTCAATATGATTGATAACTGAAAGTTCGTCACTTAAGAAACTAATTCCAGTACGCGAGAGCGATGAGAAGAACACTTCAAATAACTTTCGTAGAACCTTGTGAATAGCGTCGTTTTAGTAAAAATCTATTTTATTAATAACTGTGCTCAAACTTCACTCATCATTCAAATTGTTGGTAATCAGAAAAACAAGTTAAACTTCACAGTGAAAGGATTTAAATGCTAAATTAATTTAAGTTTAATGTCCGACATTAAATTGTTGTAGAAATATGTAAGTACTGTTTAAAAATGAACAATATTGGGTCGACTATTCAAAATTTAATAATAGCCATTTGGATTATAAGAAAATATTTAGTTCTAGATAAAATGACATTATTACAAGCGAATTGCACATACATATATTACGTAAATATTAGCCGGGAACCACAAACAGTAACGTAGCCTTCGTTAAAGAGATAGAATGTCCGATCTAGGTAACCTAACCGGCCTTCCTACGCGATACGAATTTGTCATACCAAACCGCAGACCAAACTAAGCCGTATAAACATTATAGGTACATAAATTATTTTCTGGTAAGCCAACAAAGACAGCCATCGAAAATTTTAATACCTTTCTTAGTTCATACTACATAAAGAAGAAGGAAAGTCAACAGGCATTTCAATATTGAACATAATATGCACAGGGAAATGAGATGGATAAAGAAATAACCATCATACACAAAATTTCCTTATGAATTATCTAAATTTCGACCACACATAATACTCGTTTATGTATAACTATTTAATTTTTACTCGCGTCAAAAGGCAGGCTAAGCTAGGGTCGAAGTTGCAAGTCAAATAGTAAGCTATTTACTGGTAAGCAAATATATATTCTAACAAATAAGAATAAGGTAGCCTTATCATATAAGAATATTTTTGGAAATGGACAAACACAAATAAGAGTATATTATAATATATTTTTATATAGAAAAAAGAAAATTTTTAATCGCGATTTAAAACGATAATAAGCTTCTCTAGATCATGAGCTCAGATGATGCTAGGAATAACATGTTACACTCGTGAAGATATTGAACTGTAGACATTTCCGTCTAAAAACGTCTAGATTAGTAGAAAGAAAAAAAAACACCATATTACTATTGGTGAATTCAAATTATATTAAGATTTACTCTAAATTTAAATGGCAATTACCGAACGCTAATAACCCCATAAAAATCTTTATCCAGTTTGAAATTAAAAATTAAAATGTCTATCGACTGAAATGTATCTCAACAACAGCTCCTATATACAAGATATCAATAGTCAAAAATGTTTGTTATAAAATGACGAAAACCAAAGACTAATTCAAATTACACATAAACATTATTATGTATGAAGCAACAAAAATAGCTTAACTCAGTACGAGACTGCGTTTTTATAACGTTTCGCGTTCCATTTATTTAATTGCTCATGAAATATGATACTTCGAAAACATAATATAGAATCGCTGTTACTCAATCAGTTTCAGCTTTTGTGTTGGTATTTATTTACGAAATATTTGTTTTACTTTGGTTTTATTTAGGGGTGTCCGTCGCAAAGGTCTAGCTTACGAAATATTTGTTTTACTTTGGTTTTATTTAGGGGTGTCCGTCGCAAAGGTCTAGCTTACGAAATATTTGTTTTACTTTGGTTTTATTTAGGGGTGTCCGTCGCAAAGGTCTAGCTTACGAAATATTTGTTTTACTTTGGTTTTATTTAGGGGTGTCCGTCGCAAAAGTCTAGCTTACGAAATATTGGTTTTACTTTGGTTTTATTTAGGGATGTCCGTCGCAAAGGTCTAGTCTAGCTTGCTTGAGGTCCCGCAGTACCAATTCAAAATGATTATGAGAATCAGTGAGGACTTATCATGACCCCCTTTGTATACAATTTTAAATATATCTCCAGTTACTTTTTTCCTATCCGATCGCTGGTAGCTGGTTTATGTTAGACAGTACCTCTGGCATTGCTGACGTCCATGAGCGACGGTAAACATTTACCGTATGCTCGTCTGCCTACAAAGACAATAAAAAAAAGCTTCGAGAGACTGTTACAGTTTCGCCGGTTTGGAAGGCAAGCTCATAGGCTCAGCCTGAGAGAGCTTGCTATCACCTACCCCAGCAAGAGCAGTGCTTCACCGGATGTACTACTGAGTTCAACGAGTATATCTATTCTGTCAGATTGACACCCAAATCCAATCATCTGGACCTGGAGTTAAATGACATAGGCAATCATTATTTTCAATCTCCAATGAGATTTTTACTGGTGGTAGGACCTCTTGTGAGTCCGCACGGGTAGGTACCACCACCCCGCCTATTTCTGCCGTGAAGCAGTAATGCGTTTCGGTTTGAAAGGTGGGGCAGCCGTCGTAACTATATTGAGACCTTAGAACTTATATCTCAAGGTGGGTGGCATACTTACTTTGTAGATGTCTATGGGCTCCAGTAACCACTTAACACCATGTGGGCTGTGAGCTCGTCCAGCCATCAAAGCGTAAAAAAAATTATAAAAATTAAATTTATATAAACACGAAAACTATAAACTGCTGAACGCCTAAAAAATATTAAAATGTAAAAAATTTAACACATCGTCAAAAAGTCTTGAAGAAAAGTAGCGACTTTCGCTCGTGGACATTAGCAATGGCAAGGGCAAAGGAAAAACCTTGTGTTAGCAGATAAGCCGACATGAAATAACAACAAAATTTTATTTATAATCTTCCACGCTACATCGTTACGTTTATTAATAAGAAACTAAGTGTAAGTGATCATGTACCTACGACTCTCAAAAACAATACTCAACAGGGATTCTTACGACATGTCTAATTTGTCCAGCTGACAATTTGATGTGCGTCCAATCGAATCATATTTTTTTCGGTACGTTTAACGAACCTATTTAGTTGAGATTGATATTAATTGACATTTAAAGACACTAATCAGACCCCTAGTGGTTTGGCATTATGATGACACAAACATTTTTGACACTTTCGATTTCATTATCGACATTGATAAGAAGTTTAATGTAGACTTTTTGTGCACACTTTTAATATATATAACATATTCACTACCAGCATGTATGAGCTCACAGTTTATTTAGTGATATGTGCAGTCATCCATCTTGAGATATCTGTGCGAAGTCTACATAGTTTTTTTTACTCTCAAATCCTTAAATCAGGTACGAAGTTGGTACCTCTCTTTTCACCATTCACTAAAAACACCTATTAAATGGCTCAGGTACTTAGCTCGGGTATATTTGAGGTTTTTATGTTCTATCAAAACTATTACAGACATTATTAGATAGATTTATTTGGTAAATAATGAATGTCAAACAAAATTGATATATTTTTATGTTTTTGTTTTTTAAATGGCTTCTGTTTGTTGGACCTAAAGGCGAAGAATTATCCTCTTATTAGCATATTTATTAGGAGATCATAGCCATAGATGGTTCTACGTAAGTAACCAACTTTGTCAATATAACACGACACTGTATTCGATGACTATTTCCGGAACCCGTATTTGTATGTTTTTACAATGTCACATTTGCTATGCAATGATAAGCTAAGCCGGAACACAAAGTTCAGGGTTTAATGCCGATAGCCGTCGATGAGTTAATAAAGTAATCAAACAAATTGTGTTCGATAAATGTTTTATCTGGAGATAGGTACTTTGCTTTTAAACGTTTTTCCTTTACGCAAATTTAAAACCGATAAACTAAATAAAAAAAATGGTACAGATACTCAACAGTAAACAAGAAAAGGTCTATATTTATTTAAAACAACTACAATTACGGTTTGGTCTCGCATTCATTATTTTCACATTATTTATTTCAGACATTTCGAATATTTTACAGTTTACGTAGGCGACGTCCGTAAGCCATAAAAGCAATTTCAATTATGTCTATGACTCGCAATAAACCGAAAAAGATATCCTAACATTATGAATGTTGTTCCACAATATTTAACACAAAACTTTCGGACAAATATCATATTACATTTCACGCGAAAAATGAAACACGTATAAGCCATGTTTTTAAAAAAAAACCCATTATATTTAACATCCAAAAAATAGAAACAACTGAACTTTCACAATTTTACATCGCTCCTTTTCGCATAAACACATCCCAGTAACCGCCCCGTCACTAAGAGCCCTTAAATTTTATTAACATTACCGCAACGAATTAAATTAGCACTATATTCGATTTCAAATCGCCAATAGTGATCGCGGTGCGTTTAAGCGTACGCAATGTTTGTTTGCAACTAACCGTCCGAGATCTTTGCACGTACACGTCTTTCACTTTATTAGGCTCTAGCATGATACGTTGAAGCCTCGTTGTTTTTGACACGAAACTCTTTTGTTGTGAATTATTTACGAGTGAAGCGTTTATTTTTGTAGTTCACCAGACAATATTACGGCCACGAGAACGGGTTTTGATTTTAGCAACTATCTGATTTTTTTATCACCGTTCCTGGATTGCTTATTGTATGATGTCATTCGAAGCTTGTTAAGCTTAATATTGCATTGGGCCACAAAAAGCGACATTAATGTTAATACAAAAAAAGAATCGATCCAAAATAATTATTCTCATAAAGAGTTTTATATAGTTTATAGAAAATTAAAATGAGTCCAAAATATGTTTTTTTTTTAAAAAAAAAAGGAGAGGGTACCTAGTAGGCATAAAACAGAAATGTCGACGAATAAGGACGTGTTAGGAACGTTCAAAAATAATATATCTAGATTAAGAAACGTGACATCACATCATAATAGTAGTTTTCATTATATTTATAGGTTACACTTATTACTAATTATAAGTGATTGTTTTTTTTTTTCATTCCTAACATCTTTATTTACATTTGAAAAAGCTAATTTATGTGTACCATGACATCACGCTTCGTTTTGAATATTGAAAATCACAAACAACTGTTTAGAATATACACAATGGCTTGTTTCAAATTAAGAATTCATCTCATTATTATTAGATTATGATTCTTTGTTCGTACATCATATACATAAATAGCAATGATTCAAATTTTAAAAATAACACAAAAAGACGAGTTACTGATCTCAGATTTTATATTACACCAGTGATATTCGTCAGAATGAACTGCTTTAGCTAGTCGGAGAGTCATAAGAAAAAAAAACATTACTACTGTTATTATTGTCTGTCTCAATGGTTAGGTACCACGTTTTTTTTTAATATTGTTATCTTGAAGTTAATTTTTCAATTAACATACAAACTATACATATAGTTGTTATATATGTAGTCTCTCCAGTGGAAAAAAATAGCGTGCAGGTCAACTGCGTTGTTCTAAAAAAAAAAATGTGTGGTGTTGTGGGACACCGGATAGGAACGAAGTTCCTTATTATAAAAATATTAATTTTAAGTTCTATTCGAGGTAGAAGAAAATAATTATTCGGGTATACATTTTTTGTTATGATTTTTGATTGATAAATATAAAAAAAAACTACCTTACAAAGTTATCAACTTTATTTTATTCACAATGATTTATAAAAAATATATAATAAAAATATGTTATTTTTTGTACGTTATTACAAAGTTAAGTCGTACACTGTGCATTACTAATAAAAATCTTACGTTACGGACGTTTTTTCCCGGGTACCCCTCCGCATCGTCCCATAAGGAACTTCGTTCCAAACTAAAGTACGATGTACGAAGGATGTTAAGAAACTTCTATTTTTAACAAATCTGTCAATATTACATTGTTCAGAAATCCAAGGACGTTGTATTAAGTTCTTATACACTTATACGAGATTTGAGTGTACTTGATGGTGCTTCGAATGTTTTCAACAACTATAACACCCAGAAATAGCTAGCTAATAGCTAATAGTTGTATTCATGTAATACACGTCAAATTAATATCAGCTGAATTTATATTTTGAAAATAATATGTGCCTTTTTCTTACGCACGGCCAAGTCGAGTAAGGAAAAGGAAAAGGCCTGCAGTAATTCAATGACATTGCACATAAATAAGTACAAAAGCGAACTTTGCTCATTCGGTGGCTTGTACGCTCGTAACTATACTAATATTACTTACTCTGTTTTGAAAGGTAAAAGTAAAAGCGGTTATTACAAACGCTAATTCGGTACGAAGTTACGTTAAACGTTACCTCATGCTGATATATAGTGAATTGTTTTTAATAGTTAGTTACATTAATAAAATTATTTTTGATTATATACATACATAAAACGCCTACTTAGAAATCACGAGTGTTTCGTGATTTACATTTAATAACAGTAATACATTAAATCGTAACTTTAAATAAAATTGAATTAAACAAAAAAATAATTGCCTGTTATATTAATATATTACGTAAATATTGGTCGACTAGGCAAACTAACAAAATTCCCAAATACTTCTAAACTACTTATCCTGTTTGGGCAAATATCGTATCAATTCCATTGGTAGATGTTAACGTCGCCCCGTTTTATAAGGTACATATCCAATTATGACGATTAATTTTAGATATCAGTCGGCACCGAAAAGGAATACGAATATGCTGCTCTTTTTTTTTTAGACGGTGGCCGGCAAGAAGTTGATGAGGAGAGCCGCAGACCGGGCTCAGTGGTGTGGATTGGGAGAGGCCTATGTCCAGCAGTGGACGACTGTGGGCTGTTGATGATGATGATGATGATGGACGAGCTTACAGCCTACCTGGTGTTAAGTGGTTACTGGAGCCCATAGACATCTACAACGTAAATGCGCCACCCACCTTGAGATATGAGTTCTAAGGTCTCAAGTTTAGTTACAACGGCTGCCCCACCTTTCAAACCGAAACGCATTACTGCTTCACGGCAGAAATAGGCAGGGTGCGGACTCGTACCTACCCGTGCGGACTCACAAGAGGTTCTACCGGCAGTCTAAATTTAGCTTTCAATTTTTATATTAATTAAACACGTACTTAATTTATATTCACGAATAACTTCTACGATGAAAGAATAACATTGTGTAATTAAAACAGAATATGCACGAGAACAGTTCCAGCTTGAAGAGTAAACAGGAAATCCGCAAACTACTCTGCCCATCTCCGGCAACAAAATACGTACTTCGCTAAATTCGTAAATTTTGTTTGTAATTGTGATTAGTATTCGAGAATATATGAACTTTATTTTTGAAGTAGATATTTTGTTTCGTCCAAAAAAGTACATATGACGAGAAGATTCCATCGGCCTCATTTCACAAATCTCAATAAACATATTTCCTTTAGTAGGAACAGAAATACGAATATTGAAAACGAAAAAGACAATTTGTCCGCGCTCATAAGGTTATTGATCATTGAATAGAGTCATAAATATAGATTCGATATGCAACATAAATCCGACGAACAGCATAGTCTTCAAAATGCCACTCATGCGAATAACGAACGCTTCAATCACGCGATTATATTTTTTAAGCGTGCGGTCGTGTATGAATTATTAAAATATTTTTCGTGACAGTTTTTAACGATAAACGGTTCCTTTAATTTCACTATTTTACAATTCATTGAAATATGCATTAGCATAGACGAATACCCATTCTAACCGGCGCCATCTAGGCGGGCTTCGGATAGCCTGCCGACCGAGAGGGGTGTTGGTCCGGCGTCCGGAGGGGGAGGTGATGGGAGAGATGTGCTCCGCACTAAATTCTTCACTTTCCCCCCTTTGCCTTTTCTTGAGTTCTGACTCATGCGAGGTTCGGACGTTGGTTGTTGAGCGACAGGTTTTAGTCGGTTCGACACCGACATGCCCCGCCCGTCATCCACAGTGGAGGGCGGAAGTCCGGCGATTTCCTCCAGACAAAAAAAAGCATAGACGACTAGGTTTGCAGTTGACATAGCTCTCACGGCGGAATCGTTGCAAGATCTACAGATGTTGAGCGGAGCAGTGAATTCTTCTCAACGAATCGGACTGCGGATGAATGAACATGGATCAAATTGGAAACTTCTTAATGATAATAGTAGAGGTCCTTAAAAGGATGCCCGGTTAAATTTGTTCAAAAATAATGTGTGGCCAGCAACAATTGGATGAGGAATGTGCAGACCAGGTTCAGTGGCGTAAATTAGGAGAAACCCGTTGAAACTATACTGAGACCTTAGAACTTATATCTCAAGGTGTGTGGCGCATTTACGTTGTAGATGTCTATGGGTTCCAGTAACCACTTAACACCAGGTGGGCTGTGAGCTCGTCCACACATCTAGGCAATAAAAAAAAAGCAGCAGACGATCGTGGGCTGATGATGATATACAAATCGAGCGAGTTTACTTTGTAATTAGATGATTTTCCCACAATTTTGTCACATATCAATTTACCAAGGTTGAAAAGTACTTTAAGTTATGCGACGGCCAAGCTTTGCTCCTATTATATTATTGCTGGTGTTTGCGAATGGGAGAAAAAACACCTACGTGAACCGCAAGCATTTATATTCTTCGAATGCAGTAAATAAGAAAACTATATCAACATATTTAACAAATTATTTAGACGTCAAACATTAAAATAGGGTTCATTGACATCACTTAAGCTTTGCGAATGTCTTCATCGATCATCCAAACGTACCTACACAGTCTACTCACGTTCACGATGCTTCAAAAGGATTAGGGTAGATGGTTATTAGAGAAAACGCAACGCTTTTAGTACTAGCAGTGCCCATCGAGAGTCGCAGTGCAAATATGTCAATCTTATTTATTTAAACATATGTAATTGACGAGTTCAAAAAGATAATAGAGTGAAGGAAGAACTGATTGTACCGGCTTGATTGTACCTCTAGCACCGCTGGTATCCGTGACTACTTATTGTCAGAAGAGCCGTACGCTCGTCTACGTATAAATGGTGTTGTGAATGCTCTCGGTTAGACATCACTATCGTGCCTATTTCTACCCTGAAGAAGTTACCGGTTCTAGTTACATAATATACATACAATTGTTGCTTAAAACCCAAGTGGGTGGCTGTATTTGCTGTACGAAGCGATATCAATAAAGTAATTTAAGAAAATCAAATTTACGAACTAAACTTCTTGAGTATTTTACAAAGAAACTCAACACATGTATGATTTGTATGAAAAAGTTACATTCACGACGAACATGACCAAATACGAAGACCTCGCAATCGGGAGACGAGGTTAACTGCATGTCAAATATGCTCCTGTGGCATTACGACACAATCAATATTGTGGGTGCCACCAAAGTTGGTGGTTCAAGTTTTTTTATATTAACAAAACGCACATCTTTGAATTATCGATGAACGAAAATCGAAAATGATCGTGTCCAACAAGCGTCGCGTAGCCGATTAAGGCGTACGTATGCCTTACACATACGCCGTACATTGACAATCAAGGTTGACAATATTAATGAAAAGCATTCCAATTGTTCACGAAAATATTTACGTAAGTAATTCATTATCTTATACATTTAAACGAGCAATTCTTGTATATATTAATATATATATAATCTGAATCTCGGAAACGGCTCCAACGATTCTCATAAAATTTAGTATACAGGGGATTTCGGGGGCGATAAATCGATCTCGCTACGATTTATTTTCAGAAAATGTTGTTTTATTGGTGTTTTCAATAATCAACTCGTCCCGACATCTATTGGCGAATAATAATACTATTTTTCTTAATTGAGGGCAACTAACCAAGATGGCGTTATCAAAAAAAAAACTAAGCAAAGCTCGGTCATCATCTAGTTGTAATTAAGAGACGTATTATTATAATCGATAGTTGTAAAAAATTATCTGAGCTCACTCGAGGCAATTCGAATGCAATCATCAGGAGCGCAACACGCGGCTTATTATATTACAACAGGCGCTTTGTGGATTAAATTATCAAAAGATTGTTACTATGTAGGAATTATAGCGGTAGGCAGTGGCTTGCTTCCCTGGCATTGCTGATATCCATTAGTGACGGTAACAACTCACCATCAGGTCGAGCATAAGCTCGTCTGGCTACAAGGATAATCAAAAAAAATATGGAATCTTTTAAAATCTAGATGGGTATATGCGAGCTCACGGCCCAACTAGTATTGAATGATAAAATCATAGATAAACGTAAAGGATAACCTCTTCAAACCAGAATGAACATCAATGGACAGGATAGTGATAGATGCCTAACCGAGCTCATAATACTATGTACCTACCGCCAATAATTACGGTTTACAAATCTAATAAAAGCTATCCGATACTTAAATAAGTTTGAAACATAATTAATATCCAGTACCAGATTTAATATTAGTCTAGTAATAACACTTAAGATCCCCAAGTTTTTGTAACCATGAAGGACGTTTTTAAGAGTGTTCTTCTCTTATTCGGATATCTTTGTTTATATGCACAGACTTGTATTGTTTAACGCTACTTATTAACCGTATATCAAAGACAATTATGTATTTGTGTGTCTGTAATGTATTTTTTCGTCCACTCCCGTTGAATCACGATGTTGTTTATCGATTATGTACTCTCACTAAAGGATTCATATCGACAACGGGGGTCCAACCGAACCACTTTGGGGATCACTGGACTGAACTGAATTTATTACAAAACGCCTACTTCTTTCGTGACTACCTCTAAAGCTCACACTTCTATTATGGCGCGATATTGTTTTATCTTACAAACTTAATGGGTGGAAATATTTAGGAAAAGCGTAGGCGGAACGTAGGTTTATAACATGAAAATATCGGAGGCTTTTTTAACAAACAACGAATAGTAAGCCCCATTTGATCGGATGATTATAATTATCATGAAGCAAATACATTGTGATAGATTTTAAATTAAAAAAATGTACGTGTACGAATTCGTGTAAGGCGTTTTATTGATTTATTGTTTGTCTGATGGAACTGTTGATGGAATGTATTTATTTCACAGTGAAAAAATAATTTTTACTTATTGGTTAGATGAATGGACGAGCTAACAGCCCGCCTGGTGTTCAGTGGTTACTGGAGCCCATAGACATCTACAACGTAAATGCGCCACCCACCTTGAGATATAAGTTCTAAGGTCTCAAGTATAGTTACAACGGCTGTACTACCCTTCAAACCGAAACGCATTACTGCTTCACGGCAGAAACAGGCAGGGTGGTGGTACCTACCCGCGCGGACTCATAAGAGGTCCTACCACCAGTGATTACCCAAATTATAATTTTGCGGGTTTGATTTTTATTACACGATGTTATTCCTTCACCGTGGAAGTCAATCGTGAACATTTGTTGAGTACGTATTTCATTAGAAAAATTGGTACCCGCCTGCGGGATTCGAACACCGGTGCATCGCTTCAACACGAATGCACCGGACGTCTTATCCTTTAGGCCACGACGACTTCTATTTTACCAAGACGACGAATATTATAAAATTTAATTGACTTGTATGAACAAAATGCAATTCTCTTACCGATAATGAAAATTAGAGTAGAATAGATTTCGAAAATGGAAAATGCATATTCAATATTGCGCCTGTCAAGTATTTGTTAGAATTTCTTACTTATTTAATGTATGATTTTGAGACGCCGGTATATAATCCCAGCCACTTCAATCATCCATCAAAATGTATTCAGATTATATTCCTGCCAAATTCCTCACTAACTCTCTATCTCCGCTTGAGTATGGGGTTAATGGGGTTATAAAAAATCCAACAAGGTCACGTCATGTACCGGTCGGTGCGCTTGTGTCGCGATGCAATTATGTTTGAATGCAATAGAATTGAGTGGACGCAATTGCCTATGGGAAACGACTACCCTATTCTTCAAGCAAAAACGCATGACCACTTTACGGCAGAATGATGGTGCAGGATTTAATATATCTAGCACCAGTATGTTGTGGGTTCATGGCGCAATATCGCCCGTACAAACTAACTAATCTAATAAAACGTATTTACAAAAAGATATACCTCGGACCAATCCGATAGTAAATTCAACCTTGTTCAGTCTAGACTTAGGATAATGATTATTTAATTTATATTCACAGTTTATTATTTTAGACACAAACTATATATTATTATTTTCAGTGCTTTGAATTTTGAAGCGTAATTTTCATTTAAATCTGGCAACGAATTTTCTGGGACTAATTTCAATTTTCATTACTAAATTTTAATGAGTAATTTCATAGATATTATATTAAGGCGTTAGTATTTTGAACTGAAGAGCTACAAGTAGTAAGGTTACTACTAAAAAAAACCTTCCTAATTTTAAGATTCGAAATTCCAGAAAGAGAGAGAGAATGTAATGAAAACAGAAAAGTATTTGTACACAAAATTATTTGACGAGTTTTCGTTCATTCAAGACAAAATTGAATACATTTTCACAGCTGTCTGTCTAGACGTTGTACTTAGCAAGGTTCAAGGTACTTGTATGATTCTAGGTACTTCAAGCACCGGTCACCGTCCTCACCGAACCCGTCGCTTGCGACGAAGGGCTCCACGAGTAAATTAACCCATAGATACAGCCCACTGAGTTTCTCGCCGGATCTTCTCAGTGGGTCGCGTTTCCGATCCAGTAGTAGATTCTGCTCTTGCTAGGGCCAGTGTTAGCAACACTTCCGGTTTGAGCCCCGTGAACTCATCTACTCATCCGGTTACGCTGACATAGCCTATCAAGGCTATCAGCTTAGTTAGGAAAAAAAAATATCACTAGTATGGATGGCATGTATTCATAGACAGGTGATAACACGGTAGTTCTGTGATATACGAGTCGCCAGAGTTTGCCTCAGAACTTGGTTTAGCTGAAGCGATTACAACTTACATTACACTAGGGAGCTAGCTACGGTCTTGAATTGGTCAAATTATATTTAAGCTATTCAAGACAAGAGCTCGAGTACTCAATCCTAGCAAAAACTAATAAGGGCCGCGCAATACGAATATTTTGTAATTTTGATTTCGTTAAGCCTCCGAATCCTTTTAACAGATGTCGATTTAATCGTTTCCAATAACTATAGGTATTGTAAAACATAGTTCATAAATACTTTGTTGATTTTCTAAATGATTTCATCAATCGCTGTTTGTTGATTCACCAAAAATAGCCGACGTGAAGCGTGTCACGATTTATCTACTTAATAATAAATTCAACGAATTTATAATGTGCCTTGCAATGAGTGCTGTGTCAATAAGCAGTATCTTCGTTATCATTATTAAATTACGTGAAAATATTCACCTATTCATTAAGTTTATTACATTATCTGAAAGTTTTAGACGTGTAGCGTTCAAAGGTTTAAATATCCTCGGGTCAATGTATAGCTTTAATTTTGATTATAGTCAAACACCTTAATAGTTTGTAAGTTCGATGAACTTTAACAATTTAAATAAGAATTAAAATTGCAATATTCAAGTCAACCATAATTTAAATATACAGGACTGACTGGATTAACAACTAGCCATCTGCGGAGAAAGTAGGAATACTAATGTTAAACGTCCATATTATTAATCAGGTGAAGAAACTCGTAATGCGACTCGTTATTTGCATTTTTAATTCCAAAATGAATTACTTCGAGTTTTAATGTGTGCAATTTAGTGAAACTTCACCCATTTGTTGAAACTTCACACTTTTTCGGAAGCTATGCAATGGCCGTCTGCTTTCGAAGGCATTGAAAAAAAAAACCATTATTAAATCTTCATCGTACATCGAAGCCACACATATGTAGGACATGCATTCATTTGTTAAAAATACCTTTTGAAAAGCACGTAAATTATCTTTCGTAGAAAATTTTCTCTTTTTTTACTATCATCTGTCTCGTTGGGTCTCCAATAAAGAGATTTTAGCAGATTCCGTAGTTCAGTTGCAATAAATAAATTCGGAAGAAGTGTGGCAATTTATTCATGCTGATTCGAAGTATCAGTCAATCCTTTGATTGGATATCCTGTTGAGATTTTCACTCATACCAGATTAAATTTATAACACATCGTAAGCATCAATAACTCGTTTAGTTTGAGAACATTAAAGGTGTATTTGTGAACAGCTACCAATCCGCATGACCTTGCCAAACGGATCGATCGAACGTATTCAATTCATTGTCAGTTTAATTTTATTTTTCAACAGTTCATTAAATGTAATTTTAGAAAAATCTCTACTCAAACTCCCATTGCATTACACGATAACACTATACTGATAAATGAGTTCCATGGTTAAATTTGAAACATGTTTGCTTCTATAATTCCACATGAATTTTTGATGTAGCCGATGTAGTTTTGCAACCATATTTACAATAAGAAGAAATTTGAACAACAGCCTCTTATAACAGCATTATTATCCCTCTATTTACAACGAAGAACGGTTCCCCACAAAACCGTGTAAAATAAATTCTTAGATAAGACCGTGTAAAAAGAAATAAACTCTCAATATACGTTCAATTCAGTCTTTTGTATAAGTTAAATAAATGTAAATCATCTTAAATAACTTACCAATTGAATCCTATACTACTTTGCGTTTACGTATGTACATATTATGGGTACATACATATGTCCCTAAATGTATATTGCATTTCACAATACGGGGAGTCCTAAGTTATTGCCATTAATGTTGCCAAATGAATAAGATCCAAAAAATGTTTAAACGATATATTATGTGTACCTACTAGTACAATTATATGCTTGCATATTTGCAAAATTAACATAAATAATTCTTATAAATAGTATTCTTATAAATTATCAAATTTAGCTCATTTATATACCGTATAAAAGCGAAATCCTGTGAAATAGGTACCGTGTATGGGGATAGGTGTATTTATTATGTATTATTTACTCACCATACTACTGCTTCCATTGATCCCATTCTCTACCAAAATATCTTCGAACAGAATATCAGCTTCGCATGGTGAACACAAATTGCTGAGCAATTCACTAAACCTTTCCACTTTCCGTACACACACGGCTCCTAGCAAGCTCCCAACGTCCTCTTTCACTTTTGGCACTACACTTTCTTCTATTTTCACATTATTAACATCTATTGCTTTATCGGCGGTAGGAGTAAAAGTATTGTGACTATTTTTGAGCCCTAAATCCTCTTCAACGACGTCATTGTTAATTCGTAATTCGATTTGTCTATCTACGTCATCAATAACAAGACTATTGAACAGGTCGTCAATTTTATCATCATCAAAAATTTTGTGTTCTTTTTCGAATTTCATATGAAGATCACCGTTAACCAGTAACGGACTTTTCTCATCATAAACTTCTTTTGTCTTGTTCTCAATGCTTACATTCTTTCTATTATGATCTAACTTATTCTTCTCTTGCGCACTCTTGCTTTTTGGACTGGTCAATATAACATTAATTCTGTCTTTTTCTAAAATATAATTACTCATGGAATGTTTAGGTTTCATTTTAATAGCACCAATTTCTTTATCAAACGTACTTTTATTTTCTTTTTCGCTACTTTGTCTTCTATGTGTTGTATTCTTTTTATCCCTATCTATAATTTTGGAATTTTTAGGTAATTTTGATTTAGAATCTTCGAGCAACGATTGGACAGAGGAGCTCCGGTTAGATTTTCGAGGAGAAGGTGAAAATTCGCCATTATTCGTGGCTGCTGCTCTCAAACGCGAAGTACGAGTAGTTCTAATAGGCACTGTAGTTGAAACTGTGTTTATGTTCAGTTCAGAGGAAGACTTGAGATGAGCTGCAGATTCTTCAGCTGCGGCCCGATTCGTTGATCGCTTCGTGCGTCTGGAACATAAAATTAAAATGTTGCAATTACGTTACACAAATTTTTTGCTAATTATTTTAGGAAAAATCATCACCTTTCAGTGACGTTTGCGGAGAACAATGTCGCTGTTCGGGCCGTTAGTTGTTTTCTTCTCTCCTCCTTATATTTTTGGATTCGAGCCGCTCGGGCCTCATCTATAGACTGGCTCATGGTGCTCTCCTCCTGATCCCGTCGCTGTCAAGTACGCCAATGCTTTTCTCTATTTTTATAATATTGAGCTTTTCTCTTATAATTAATATGGACCTTGTCTAGCATTGCGGCATTTAGCGCGCAAAAGGGCGGAATAGTTGGCAGTGATGAATACAGGCTGGTGATGCGTGTAACCTGGAAAAACAACACGTGGCATGAGCCGTTAATGTTATCTAAAGCGTGAGTAATGCGAGAACAAAAAGGCCGGGGGCGAAGTAACGGAATATAAACAATGTTACTTTATCGAGAAGCTGAGGTTTGTATTAGACATGAAGGGGCTTTGTTTCATTGCGATGAGTGCGGTGCGACATCATGGAATAACGCAATAACTGCGTACGAATAATACAGATTCTCCAAAGTCGATGCATGTTGACGTTAGCCCTGATGCAATATAAATGAGAATTATCTAATTAAAGACCAACGACCTCGACTTCACAATAATTATTATCAATAACAAAAAACAAAATACATCTTTGTTTATTGGCACAAAGATAATGAACTCAAACGCTGACCTCATAAACCTATATTTGTCTAATTGGTATGTTTTGACGAATTGATGTTCTAGCGATCTTATTTCATTTATTACCGATTATTGTGTTTCCAATACTCGAACTGTTATTTCCGATGACCTGGGTTCACTTAAATAATAGGAAATTAAATGCTGATATACTGATAAACACTAGAGAAATTTCATTATCCGCAAGAAATAATGGAATACTCGCACAAGTACATCTGTACAGTAAGTAACCTTTGCTGGACATACGTTAATCACATTAATGGGATAATCAAATAGATGAAACCGCTTTGTTGTTCGATGTGGTTTAAACTTCTGACGATATGTTGACGATGTTTGTTTGTCAAAAGTATGTAATGACAATGATACTTATATGACATGATCTTGATTACAATGATCTTAAAAATTAAACCGATTCTTTGGTTCATTTTGTGACTTGCATTTATTTATTTATTTATATACAAAATTACATTGAATTTGATTTACATTGAGTTACAAGTACTATTTATTAAATATTTGCTAACACACTATTCTACAAATCAAAACGTACCATAGATTCAAGGAAAACCCTTTTCTAATTTAAAATAAAGCTTTGAAAATATTTCTTCACAGGCGTACTTGGACATGGCTTCACCGTCCTGGTGGCATTGCTAATATTTGAGTTTGATTTGTGAATGCTAACCATATGGCCTGCCGTCGATGAAAGAAAGGCTATTGTACCGACTCAAGCGGATTAGTAATAGACATTCGAAAAGTTGGTATTTTACTTTTTTATTGAAACTTAACTTAAACTCGTTCGAACAAGACTCAATATCTGAACTTTGAATGTATGTGAGCTTGCGATGTATTCAATGGAAGACATTACATTAAGCATTAACGCAATTATAATAATTCATCACCTTATAAGCGCACTTTTTGCAATATCAACAGTGTTCGTACGCGCTAATGCAAAAATACTACAATCACTAAGTTAATGAGCGTTCATTTGTTTTACAAATGAGCTCTATTCGAGTACCGGTAAGTAATATAAATAATATTTTAACATAAATGATTCACGACTACCATTTAAAGAAACGCTTGACGACTGTTTCAACTTTTATAGATGATGACACGGCTATTTGCATATTACTCGTGGATTTGTATAATAAAATAAAAACAGCAAACAGCTCATAGAGTTTTAGTGACAAAAAAAGTGAAAAGTTATTATTACACTTATACGCTTTAGATATATAATTTTAAAAAGGTTTTTCAAACGACCTCGTTCACTATTATATTCGATGAATCTCAACAGAAATGAAGCATGCCTATTCCGTTAGCCAGCCAATCTTTAACTAAACACCTTTGCCTATTTGTGTGGAGTTAGAGTTGTACTCACACAATATAATATAATATAGCTCGTAACAGTGTCAGTAATAGAATCCTTATTCTAATGAGGTTGAAATTTCAATAATTTCAAAACTACGTCACAAGGTGAACGGTGGCATTTTTTTTACGTCAAAATTTCAGAAGTCTCTGGAAACCTCACTGCAGATGATTGACGAGCTCATCTGACCAACTATGAACAAAAACCACGTCAAAAAAGACCGTGAACGTTGAACGAAGAGAATAACATTTAACATTATCGTATAATGGCACTAACGCTAAAAGATTTAAATATAAATCTATATCTAGTAAAGAAAGTTATTCAAGTCTACAGTTATGCACTTCTTATTTTCAGTCATTAATCCTCTTTGCTAAACGGAAAGCACGTTTCCCTTAAACCATTTATTTGCGTTATTATCTATAACTAGAGATCCCCTGGTAGTCGAAATTCGACTATAACTAATGGAAATTAAAAGTTTGTACACTATTATGATTCTATTGTCAAGGACTATTATACTTCTTTAATCACAGATTTCGTCAAGACTACACTTTAGACAAATATTAATAAAGAGAAAACAATATTTAATCTATTCTCAATTTGATAGATAACTGACAGAGGACTTTTTGGCGGGAGCGCGAGGAGTGAAGTTGTGTGGTTTGTTTTATTTTGTCTATTTAGTGTTTCTTCAGGTTTAAATGTGTAATAATGGTGGTTTATTAACTGTTTAATATCTGTGAAAGTGCACAAATGTGGGAAAATGAAACAAAGCCGCTGAACGTAACTTCTCGGGATCCTCCAAAAAGTCCACTGAAAAAATCTTAGTAAATGACCACCATTTTACTAAGATTATATTTCATCCCATATCATCTCATTTCTTTTCACTTAATTTCATCCCAGTTGATTAATGTCTCAAATTAATCATCTTCATTTCATTTCACTCTATAATATCATTTTTCATAAAAATATGAATATAAATTAAAATAAGACATGACTTAAAGGTCTCAGTTACCAGGTCATAAAATCCCTTTAAATAAATAACTGACAGACTGCAAAGAAAATTTTGACAATAAACAAATAATATGCATGCGTGTGTGTGTCAAATACATGGTAGTGTGTGTAATGTTTTCTTTATTGATTTAATGTATCTTTTATGCATAATTTTACAAAAATATTAGCATTGTGCACTCCTTCTCTATATTCTCTATAAGTGTGGGAAATTTCATACTCCTCCGTCCGCGCAATTTTCGTAAAAAGGGGTACAAAGTTTTTGCTTCACGTATTAATTATCTATAATATTTCCTATTTCGAAAGTGTTGGTCTGTGATTAAAAAAAATAAGGCTTAATCTGTTATTTGTATTTGGACGTGATCTAGATCCATCTAGCGTACAATGCTTCCAGAGCCCATAAGCACTAAACCTATGAGTTCCGAAATTGTCCTTGTTTAAGATAAGACGCCCAGTGAGCTCGTTTTTTCTAGTGTTGCGACTGCCGATTTACTTACTTACTCGAAAGCAGGTAACATTTTTTTCTAAGAAATAGCGTTCTTAGCACGTTGACTGCCATGCTTTCACCGGTGCCCTACGCAGCGCACTGAACTAATTATGCCGATATCGCTCTTCGATCTTTCTAAAGCGCCGGAATATCTAGTAGACTTTGGGTAAGACGAATCCGAAGATACTGAAAATTAATCTATTTCTAAGCGGCCTAAAAGACTAAAGCATACATTAACAAAAAAAAAGAAATCTAGGCAATCCAGGCGGTTAGAAACAGAAATCGAAATAATTACTTCAGTGCGCCGCGTTGGGCACCGGTGACCTACATGGCAGTCAACGTGTTAGCAGGTGTTCATAAACAACTTTTACGATGAAGGGATAACATCTATGTAATACATATAGTGACAGATTTATGTGAAATTATGGAATGCGAAACGGGTTAGTAATAATTGATTTACTGGAATTGAATCTTCCTATCGAGACGATCACTTCTTGTATAGAATCTACCCGTTAGAACTATAACTGTAATCTTGAGTCCACATAGTGTTAACGTATTATCCGAATAATCGGATTACCCATTTTATCTTATTTGAAATTGTATAATTTGTTATACCTATTTATGAGAGATGAGTTAGTGAGTTAATGAGTTAATGTTGCTGAGTTAAACCTAGTTAATGAGACCCCTTCATGCTTAATCAGGATAGTTCTGCGTTTACATTTAATGTGGGTAGTTTTACAATTTTTGGCCTAGAATTACAGTTGCAGCAACTAAGTATTGGAGATTTTTTTTTGGATTGGATGGTCATAGTCACGATCCACTGGTGGTAAAACCTTAAAGATAACTCCCGTATACGTCGGAACCTTTAGATACCGCATTGTAAAAGCCACCTCGCACTTTAATGAACAAGTTAGGAAATTATTATGAATATTTTATCCATTAAACAGGAGCCGACGAAGTAGTCTGTAGCTATGCAGGCTAAAAGACTGACATGGCGTTAAACTTATGTTATTAAACGAATAACCAAATCTCCAAATTATAAAAAGGAATTAAATGTAGTAATTCATTCAGAAATACTAGAGTAAGGGAAAAAAAGAAATGATAGATAATGATGTCTAAGCAAAAGACGTGATCGGTGTTTCTATTTCTTGTCTTCTCTTTTTCTTCTTTAAAACTGGATGGATTATAATTTTTCCGAACAAATGTCACATACATAATTTGATGTTAGCCTGCCATAAAACAATGGCAAATTTTGTCAATTTTCATAATTTTACATAGGTTTCATATTATTTCCTCTCAAAAACAATAAAGATATGGCAACGGTAGATACAGGCTATGTGAAAATATTTACACCAGCATCCAGGAAAAAACAGGAGAATAAGTTTGTATCGACAAAACGCACCAGCTCGTCTGTCTATATGTAAGCCAATGATCGATATCGTTGAACGAATTTAACTTACCAACAGCTGAATAACATTTTCATCTGATTTTATTAGCAATGAAAAATACATGCAAAAAGAGTTTTTCATAATAAACTGAATGTTATCTTCTAGTAAGCAGAGACACATTAAATTGTTAGCTCTGGATACCGGATGCATTTATAAACTACATGCTATTATCGACTGTACCTCGACCTCAAATGAATGATGCTAATGAACAAATAATACCACTCGGCACTTGACATTGACATTGTACTTGAGCAAAACGAAAAGTATTAAGTATTAAACAGGAGTGTCGTGTCAAATGTCACTCGTAAAATTTCTGTCGCGGTGGTTTTATGATAACGGAGTAAAAATTCTCCACAACTACAAATAGAATTACGCTGACGAAACAATAAATGTATTATTACGTTTTGCGGTCTTCATGAAAAGGTTGGCTTTTCTTTACGAAGTAATCTAACTAACTAGTTAACTTTAGTTAACTTAACCAAGACAATTCGTAATTATTTAGTATTATCACTTTGGATTGTTGTAAGTTACGTGGAAAGTGGAAATGATCCAGATCATGTCACTGTTTCCATCATCTTTACTATCAGAGCTAAGAACCATCTCAATCACAAATTACATACTGAAAAATAATGTTCAGTTATACATTACTAAGCTTTGAAATGAATTCTCTCGCCACATAATTACCACAACGCACTGACTTGATCATTTTGGAAATTATGATGAAATAATTAAAACACTATAGCAACAGAATTGGCATCACGGAAGGAGCAAAGTATTCGCAATTTATTATAAAAATGTATACTATTCGAATTCTAAAAGACTGATGCTGCATTAAATACGTTGAACCCGAGTTTAAAGTCCAGAATAGTCTAGACAGCTGGAAAGTTCGATCGATGTCTCGAATCAAGTTAATAAAGTCGGACCTCTCTCGAAAACCTTAACATTCATGAGTTTCATAACTCAGTGTAACTTAGAGAATTATGTTTAAAGCAAAATAAGACATCTGTTGCATATTTTTGTTCAAGTGAAACTGATACGTTTTGACAACGAAATCTAATGTTGTTTCAACTTTTTTAAGATCACAGTAGACTAAAACATAACGCATTTGATACAATTGAATTTGATATATTTGAGATAGTAGTACGTGTACCGTCCGGAAATTTAAAAATACATCGAAAAGGATGATCCTATGTGAGCCAATCGCAGGCCATGTCATTCCTAAGCTCAATTAAATAATCCTTTCGATCCGTCTGATCAGACTCTGCACAAACATCATGTGACTAGCAGTTTCGTGCAAATCGGGTTGATGCCTTCACATACATCCAGATAATCTAGTGCCAAGATAACAAATGAGAAAGTGATCCAGATACGACGTGATAAAGGTTTATCTTTAAAAATGATAACAATTTAGGAGACTGGGACATTTAACGGAAAAACATGTGGATTTTTCAATGGAATTCACCACTTCCATGAATGCACTCCAAATAGTACCTTTACTCTTGATTCGTTTTTATTATTATTAACAGAGCGGTTCGGTCGCGTGCATCTCTCAGTCTAATTCACATGAACGAAGAGCTACGTATAATAATATTATATAGGAGTTTTATGTCGGCAAGCCACGCGCCGTTCCGCATTGCAAACGAGCAATGAAAGATCACGACCCGAATGAGAAAGAAGAAAATAACACTGAAAATAAGAGTAACGTCGTGAACAGCACGTAAAACTAAAGAAGACACATTAAAGAAAAGATATATTCTAAATAATCTAGAAACTACAGCTAATGTTAGCCTTTAAGACTATCCAGTCAAACGCACATTCGATCGCTTCGTTGACTATCTAAGACGTATATATAGTTGGTGACCCTGAGTATTGTGCTATGATTACCTTGTTAGATTCTCAGTCTGTATTAGTAACAGTGCGATCGATATATTCGAGATCTGGATTTTTGTCTAGTATCTGTTTCGGGCACCTATAAAATAATGTCCCAGCTTTTAGAGCATTTGTATGTAGATCATTTATTTATTACTCGATTAGATTAATCGTGATCCGTCGACACTGTTGAGTTATTATTACGAAGAATTTATCTGAGATTTTTTTTTAAAGAACACGACATAATATATCACAAAATAAATCATTTAAATTAACTAGAATTCAATGCAGATTGTTGGTCTGGATAGTCACTTAAGGAACTCTATCAACAATTTGAAAGCCCCTCAAAGAGATTCCGTTAATGGAATAAAATTTGAAACTTTAACAAAAAAAAAAAAAGAGTGGTACCATTATGCGGGACCAGTTTCGTGTGTTGCAAAAAGTTTATTTATAGCACTGAATGCATACAATGGCGTGATAATTTAATTTACCGTGAATGCATTTACAGTGATTTAAGTTGTTCTCATTTCTCGCGAAAATGTGAATGTCATTTTGAACTCTGCAGATTCTGTGAAATTTATTGTTGCTAAAAATGGCGAGCTGTATACTATGGGTACTGTTTTATTCAGTGGGCAAATAGAAAAATAACCATAACACTAAATGCTCAATATGAATTACTTAATTTTATATAAGAACTAAACCTAGATCAAATCAATCAAGAATAATAAAATAATCCGCCGTTTCCAAAAACAGGCAAAGCACTTTTTTTTTGTAATTTAACTTTCATTTAGGTAGGTACACAAACAAATCGGTCACTCGTGTCGGTCGTATGCAGTTATCTACGCCACATTTGAAAGTGTAACATTCTAAGCATGACTGGAATGACACGTAGCCACGATAATTTCCCTTGACAATATTTGCTCGGATCATAAAAGTTAAGATATAACGCAAACAATTGGTTCCGTAGACTACTACTCCGTTCTTTTGCAATATTTATCGTTTTTAATTTCGCACCAAAAACGCATGCAACAGTTTCCAAAACAGAATTTATTATCAATTGCGCAGTGTCATAGAAATAAATAAATAAATAAATCATTTATTCGCTAAGCATAGTGAAAATGAGTTATTAAATATGTTAAAAACAGGGTGTATGCTTTGTCATTATTTGACATGCGAATATTAGTGTATTATGATATTATATAATTTACGTTTCATTCATCCATAATTCAAAAAATAATTAAAAACCACTTATTTTGAATGTCGTCCCTAAGAAAATCATTTATGTGATAATAATTTTCACTAATATGTTTATCTTTTAGTTTTTTTCTTAAAATGAAAATCTTCTAGGTCTCTTAATTTCTTTGGTAGTTTATTAAATATCCTAATAATTATAACACAAAAACTTTCTTTTGGAGAGAACTATAACATATGGAGTGTAAATATTATATCACCGGAGTGTACAAAAGTAGAAAAAAGTTATATGATCTGTACTCTGAAAAAGCCTATAATAATGATGAAACATTTCATCAATATGTCAGGAACTATTCAAAAGTATTTAGAAAAGTTTGTTTAGCGGCAAAATCTTTACATTTAAGTGATTTAATAAAAAATGCCCCTGACAAGATAAAGATGACTTGGAACATCATTGGNCAAAAATTTTCGTCTAAAAAATAACAAATAAAATTTAGGGGTGGACCACCCTTAACATTTAGGGGGATGAAAAATAGATGTTGTTCGATTCTCAACCCTGACCGATATGCACGCTAAGATTCACGAAAATCGGTCGAGCCGTTTCGGAGGAGTATGGCAACGAAAACTGTGACACGAGAATTTTATATATTAGATAATCACAAATTTCGCCAAGACTACTCTATAGAAAAATATTATTAAAGACAAACAATATTTAATTCATTCTCAATTTGACTACAGACGTCAAGAACAAAAGTTTGACAATAAATAGTATGCATGCGTGTGTGCGTCAACTACATGGTATGTAGTGTGTGTAACGTTTTTTTTATTGATTTAATGTATCTTTTATGCATTATTTAAAAAAAAATTAGCATTGTGCACTTCTTCTCTATATTCTCTATAAGTGTGGAAAATTTCATACTCCTCCGTCCGCGCAATTTTCGTAAAAAGGGATACAAAGTTCTTGCTTCACGTATTAATATATAGATAATATTTCCTATTTCTAAAGTGTTGGTTGGTCTGTGATTAAAAAAAATAAGGCTTAATCTGTTATTTGTATTTGGACGTGTTCTAGATCCATCTAGTGTACAATGCTTCCAGAGCCCATAAGCACTAAACCTATGAGTTCCGAAATTGTCCTTGTTTAAGATAAGACGCCCAGTGAGCTCGTTTTTTCTAGTGTTGCGACTGCCGATTTACTTACTTACTCGAAAGCAGGTAACATTTTTTCTAAGAAATTGCGTACTTAACACGCCATAACTGCCATGCTTTCCCCGGTGTCCTACGCAGCGCACTGAACTAATTATGCCGATTTCTCCCTTCGATCTTACTAAAGCGCCGGAATAGACTCTGGGTAAGACGAATCCGAAGATACTGAAAATGAATCTATTTCTAAGCGGCCTAAAAGACTAAAGCATACATTAACAAAAAAAAAGAAAGCTAGGCAATCCAGGTAGTTAGTAAAAGAAATCGACATTACTTTAGTGCGCCGCGTAGGACACCGATGACCTAAACGCCAGTCAACGTGTTAACAGGTGTTCATAAACAACTTCTACGATCAAGGAATAACATCTATGTAATACATATAGTGCTAGATTTATGTGAAATTATGGAATGCGAAACAGGTTAGTAATTTAGTAATAATTGATTTACTGGAATTCAGTCTTCCTATCGAGACGATCACTTCTTGTATCTATCCGTTAGAACTATAACTGTAATCTTGAGTCCACATAGTGGTAACGTATTATCCGAATAATCGGATTACCCATTTTATCTTATTTGTATTTGTATAATTTGTTATATCTATTTATTGAGAGATGAGTTAGTGAGTTACTGAGTTAATGTTGCTGAGTTAAACCTAGTTAATGAGACCCCTTCATGCTTAATCAGGATAGTTCTGCGTTTACATTTAATGTGGGTAGTTTTACAATTTTTGGCCTAGAATTACAGTTGCAGCAACTAAGTATTGGAGATTTTTTTTTGGATTGGATGGTCATAGTCACGTTCCACTGGTGGGTAAACCTTAAAGATAACTCCCGTATACGTCGAAACCTTTAGATACCGCATTGTGAAAGCCACTTCGCACTTTAATGAACAAGTTAGGAAATTATTATGAATATTTTATCCATTAAAGAGGAGACGACGAAGTAGTCTGTAGCTATGCAGGCTAAAAGACTGACATGGCCTTAAACTTATGTTATTAAACAAAGAACCAAATCTCCAAATTATAAAATGATATTAAATGTAGTAATTCTTTCAAAAATACTAGAGTAACGGAAAAAAAAAGAAAAATAGATAATGATGTTTAAGTAAAAGACGTGATCGATGTTTCTTATTCTTGTCTTCTCTTTTTCTTCTCTAAAACTGGATAGATTATTATTTTTCCGAACTAGCTTTGTTAGGTTGAGTTCTCTCATTCAGACTCATTGATAAAATGCATTTGATGTTAGCCTGCCATAAAATTTGTCAATTTTCATAATTTTACATAGGTTTCATGTTACTTTATCTCAATAAAAATAAAGATATGGTATGGTAAGGTATGGTATAACGGTAGATACAGGATATATGAAAATATTTACACCAGAATCCAGTTATATAACAGGAGAATAAATTTGTATCGACAAAACGAACCAGCTCGTCTGTCTATATATAAGCCAATAATCAATATCGTTGAACGAATTTAACTTACCATCAGCTGAATAACATTTTCATCTGATTTTATTAGCAATGAAAAATACATGCAAAAAGAGTTTTTCATAATAAACTGAATGTTATCTTCTAGTAATCAGAGACACATTAAATTGTTAGCTCTGGATACCGGATGCATTTATAAACTACATGCTATTATCGACTGTACCTCGACCTCAAATGAATGATGCTAATGAACAAATAATACCACTCGGCACTTGACATTGACATTGTACTTGAGCAAAACGAAAAGTATTAAGTATTAAACAGGAGTGTCGTGTCAAATGTCACTCGTAAAATTTCTGTCGCGGTGGTTTTATGATAACGGAGTAAAAATTCTCCACAACTACAAATAGAATTACGCTGACGAAACAATAAATGGATTATTACGTTTTGCGGTCTTCATGAAAAGGTTGGCTTTTCTTTACGAAGTGTAGTATCTAACTAACTAGTTAACTTTAGTTAACTTAACCAAGACAATTCGTAATTATTTAGTATTATCACTTTGGATTGTTGTAAGTTACGTGGAAAGTGGAAATGATCCAGATCATGTCACTGTTTCCATCATCTTTACTATCAGAGCTAAGAACCATCTCAATTACAAATTACATACTGAAAAATAATGTTCAGTTATACATTACTAAGCTTTGAAATGAATTCTTTCGCCACACTATTACCACAATGCACTGACATGATCATTTTGGAAATTATGATGAAATAATTAAATCACTATAGCAACAGAATTAGCATCACGGAAGGCGCAAAGTATTCGCAATTTATTATAAAAATGTATACTATTCGAATTCTAAAAGACTGATGCTGCATTAAATACGTTGAACCCGAGTTTAAAGTCCAGAATAGTCTAGACAGCTGGAAAGTTCGATCGATGTCTCGAATCAAGTTAATAAAGTCGGACCTCTCTCGAAAACCTGACGATTCATGAGTTTCATAACTCAGTGTAACTTAGAGAATTATGTTTAAAGCAAAATAAGACATCTGTTGCACATAACGCATTTGATACAATTAAATTTGACATATTTGAGAGTAGTACGTGTACCGTCCGGAAATTTAAAAATACATCGAAAAGGATGATCCTATGTGAGCCAATCGCAGGCCATGTCATTCCTAAGCTCAATTAAATAATCCTTTCGATCCGTCTGATCAGACTCTGCACAAACATCATGTGACTAGCAGTTTCGTGCAAATCGGGTTGATGCCTTCACATACATCCAGATAATCTAGTGCCAAGATAACAAATGAGAAAGTGATCCAGATACGACGTGATAAAGGTTTATCTTTAAAAATGATATCAATTTAGGAGACTGGGACATTTAACGGAAAAACATGTGGATTTTTCAATGGAATTCACCACTTCCATGAATGCACTCCAAATAGTACCTTTACTCTTGATTCGTTTTTATTATTATTAACAGAGCGGTTCGGTCGCGTGCATCTCTCAGTCTAATTCACACGAACGAAGAGCCACGTATAATAATATTATATAGGAGTTTTATGTCGGCAAGCCACGCGCCGTTCCGCATTGCAAACGAGCAATGAAAGATCACGACCCGAATGAGAAAGAAGAAAATAACACTGAAAATAAGAGTAACGTCGTGAACAGCACGTAAAACTAAAGAAGACACATTAAAGAAAATATATATTCTAAACAATCTAGAAACTACAGCTAATGTTAGTCTTTAAGACTATCCAGTCAAACGCACATTCGATCGCTTCGTTGACTATCTAAGACGTATAGTTGGTGACCCTGACTATTGTGCTATGATTACCTTGTTAGATTCTCAGTCTGTATTAGTAACAGTGCGATCGATATATTCGAGATCTGAATTTTCGTCTAGTATCTGTTTCGGGCACTTATAAAATAATGTCCCAGCTTTTAGAGCATTTGTATGTAGATCATTTATTAATTACTTGATTAGATTAATCGCGACCTGTCGATACTGTTGAATTATTATTATGAAGAATTTATCTGAGATTTTTTTTTAAAGAACACGACATAATATATCACAGAATAAATCATTTAAATTAATTAGAATTCAATGCAGATTGTTGGTCTGGATAGTCACTTAAGGAACTCTATCAACAATTTGAAAGCCCCTAAAAGAGAGTCCGTTAATGGAATAAAATTTGAAACTTTAACAAAAAAAAAAAAAGAGTGGTACCATTATGCGGGATCAGTTTCGTGTGTTGCAAAAAGTTTATTTATAGCACTGAATGCATACAATGGCGTGATAATTTAATTTACTGTGAATGCATTTACAGTGATTTAAGTTGTTCTCATTTCTCGCGAAAATGTGAATGTCATTTTGAACTCTGCAGATTCTGTGAAATTTATTGTTGCTAAAAACGTCGAGCTGTATACTATGGGTATTGTTTTACTCAGTGGGCAAATAGAAAAATAACCATAACACTAAATGCTCAATATGAATTACTTAATTTTATATAAGAACTAAACTTAGATCAAATCAATCAAGAATCATAAAATAATCCGCCGTTTCCAAAAACAGGCAAAGCACTTTTTTTTTTTTTTTTGTAATTTAACTTTCTTTTAGGTAGGTACACAAACAAATCGGTCACTCGTCGTGTCGGTCGTATGCAGTTATCTACGCCACATTTGAAAGTGTAACATTCTAAGCATGACTGGAATGACACGTAGCCACGATAATTTCCCTTGACAATATTTGCTCGGATCATAAAAGTTAAGATATAACGCAAACAATTGGTTCCGTAGACTACTACTCCGTTCTTTTGCAATATGTATCGTTTTTGATTTCGCACCAAAAACGCATGCAACAGTTTCCAAAACAGAATTTATTATCAATTGCGCAGTGTCATAGAAAGAAAGAAAGAAATAAATCATTTATTCGCTAAGCATAGTGAAAATGACTTATTAAATATGTTAAAAACAGGGTGTATGCTTTGCCATTATTTGACTTGCGAATTTTAGTGCAGTGCAAGATATTATATAATTTACCTTTCATTCATCCATAATTCAACAAATAATTAAAAAATTCGTTTATTTTGAATGTCCCTAAGAAAATCATTTATGTGATAATAATTTTCACTAATATGATTATCTTTTAGTTTTTTTCTTAAAATGAAAATCATCTAGGTCTCTAATTTCTTTGGTAGTTCATTAAATATCCTAATAATTATAACACAATAAATTTTGGAAAGAACTATAATAAATCTGCGTAAATAGACACAAGACAAAACAGTGCCATCTTTGCAACGTTTCAACGTAATTTTCATCAGCTTGAACATTTGAAAACTCGTATCAAGGGCCAACGATAGATAATACAATAATTTTAGTATAATCCTAAAATTATATATTACCAGAATTATCAAGACTAAAAAGAATACTTTGTAGTTCAATTTTATATTAATGCGTGTATTTTTATATTTAATTCTCTTTTATATGTCAACAATCATTTTTTGTTTAACTAGGATTGTTTGGCTTTAGTTGTTATCATTAAAAACATTTTGGAAATAGTTTTTGCTCATTTTCAAACAGAGTATGTCAATAGCAAACACGAAAAGAAAAATAGCTACATAAAATGAATGAAAATCTTCGATTAGGACGAACAATAGTTACTATAAGTGCGATAATTTATTTTAATATTTCATCACTTTATTACAAAGAAAATTGAAATTCACATGAAATTGAAATGTAAATCATATTCCAAAAATAGTAGGATCACGTATCCGAAACGTCCTCGTTAAGTAAATCGAATGAGTGAGTCATATTATAATCTTGTTGACTTGTTGCTTGGGACTTTTGCTTCGAGAATACACACGGTTAAAGGTTTAAGTAGAAAAAGCGTTATATGCTGTTCATGCTTTTTACTGGTGGTAGGACCTCTTGTGAGGCCGCGCGGGTGGGTACCACCACCCTGCCTAATTCTGCCGTGAAGCAGTAATGCGTTTCGGTTTGAAGGGTGGGGCAGCCGTTGTAACTATACTTGAGACCTTAGAACTTGTATCTCAAGGTGGGTGGCATACTTACTTTGTAGATGTCTATGGGCTCCAGTAACCACTTAACACCAGGTGGGCTGTGAGCTCGTCCACCCATCTAAGCAATAAAAAAAAAACCCGATGGAAGGAGACATATTTGATTTAAGTTATCCGCAAAAAGGAAATTCAGAGCAAGCTGCTCCTTCCATTTATAGTAGAATTGAATAGCGATATGTAATAGTATTATATTAATAATTAATGAAGTTATCTAATACACGATTCTTTCCCACGCGATTTCTTTTATTTAAGACATCGGAAGTTGTGTATTACATTATCCAAATTTTCGTCCGTCTTATTATATAAAACAATTAAAATTTCGGCCACCTGATATATCTGATGAAGTTCTAAATTAGTGAAAGGGATGATTAATTATTAACAAAATTCAAATATTTCATCTCGAGTTCGTTATAAAAAAAAAAACGCGGTAATGAATATACAAACTTTCAACGAGAGTGTAACTCCGGTGGAATTAAAAAATTAAAACTATAAAAAATTCTAGTGAATTACAGTCATATTTTTGTAGGTGGTGAATACTTTTGTCCCTTGATAAATGAAGTTTCTCAATGTAATATTTATGCCGATTTGTGTTTTCGCGTAATAAAACCGTTGCGTCGTGCACCCTGTACCGCTATATAAAAATACAGCCAGACCGGATTTTATCGAAAGCCAGTTTCGCCTTGGAGATTCTTGCTTAATTTATACTCAGATAACTTAAAGCTGCCTAGACTTTTTTGGAACGCGACATTGAGCACCGTTGCTTTATTAGGAACCGAATCCTCTAAAACAATTTAATTGGTTGTTATAATAGCTTTCTGAAAAAGATTGACTGCTCGGTGATGTAAATTTCTAGAAATGAAGTTTTTTTTAAATAAAAATTTTTGCTATGTTTCACATAAAACCGATGATGATACGATAAGTATAGCAAATGAGATTACGCAATGATCTATAATCTATAAAAAATTATAATATCTAGGACACAAGCAGAATGACCCAGGTGGCCTAAGCATAATAAAAGTTATGTTTATTTATTCAAACGAAGACTTATATTAGGTAACCATAGCATTCGTTATGCCAATAGACTGCTGTTAATAATTGTATTTTCGTCTTTTAAATACGAAGGTGCTCACCTCATTTTAACTGGTTATTTGAGCCTATGTATCATGGCCTCATCACCATGAGACATCATTAGGTCTGAGTCTTTAATTGTAGTTTGACGATAGATATCCCATCCTTCAAACTGTAACTAAGTAAGTGTTCATGTACGCTTCACTTCACATTGAGTACATTATTATTGTGATAATATTAGCGTCCGAAATCATATTTATTTTTAGCTTTTTCACCATTTACAGTAATTGTTTGGACACAATCGTATCTTTTGACCGGATGGACGTTTTATCACGTTCTTTTGACTACCGATGCCAGTTTTTAACGAAAAAAATATTAGACTATGAAGTAACGATTTCAATATAGTGCAAGGTTTAAAGGTAGTGCAAGGTAGAGGGGGAAGAGGTCGACCGAAGAAGACATGGATGGAGTGTGTGAATGACAATATGAGAGAGAGAGAGAGAGAGAGAGAGAGGAGTGAGCGTGGAGATTACGACTGATAGAAGTGAATGGAAGAGAAAAATTAACTGTGCCGACCCCACCTAGTGGGATAAGGTTGAGAAAAAGAAGAGTAGTAGCAATTTAAATGTTCACAACGCCCTCCACGTCGTCAGAAAGAGAAGGAGAAAGATCGTGCGAGAGAAAGTGATACAGAATTGTGGTCGCAACTCTCAGCACTGAGGAACACGATGCAAGGAGAAGAAGAAAACGCGCACAGGGATTTTAGTATTTCCTTTGGTTTACGCGTGTCGTAGATATAATTAAAACTAGTTTTACGGATTAAACTCGTGTTCTTTAGTGTCTATAATGACACTAAAGAACACGAGTTTAATAATTTTATATTTATATAAAAATATTATAATTACGACGTTTCGAATACTTTTCGGTTTTCCTGGTCACTGAAGACTTTAAAAACGCGAGATTAAACCGTAAAAGCAATTTTAATTCCACAGTAAATTTGTTAATTTTTAATTAATCCTTTACACATTTAATCCTAGATACTGAAGTTTTTATTTATGTTTCCTCCATTCAGATATATTCTACAAACAGCAATACAGGCTCTTCTTCGATACACACATATAAATAATGTATGGTTTTGTAGAAATATCCTCGAACCTCCTAAATATTGTGGTCTATCATACCACTATTTGGAATCAGCGGATTTTTCTTTCGTTTGAGCGAGGTCACAAATATTTCTGAGCTCTAGATGTAACCACATAGGATACATTTCATTTCGGTGTGAAAACACAAACAGGGATATCTTTGATATCTTAGAACAACACTCACGACTAATGCCGTCTATTTATAACTCGTATCTTACATTATACGTACATGATTAACGTATGCAACTATTAAAGCGTTCGCGACAGATAAGACGACCCGGTGTATGTAAATTATACTCTATTTTAATAACTATTAACACGTGTTTAGGGACGAGTACTTTGGTGTAAGGATAAACCTAAATATAATAAATAATAGTTTAAAAAAAAATAACAAAATACGCTTTTATAGAAAATCCAACTAAAAAATAGAAAGTAAATGTAAATGTGTCAATTTTTTTTAGTTGAATTTCAATTTTTTAATTTTTTTATTTTTATTTGTCATTGGTCCTTAATAAGTATACCAAATTTCGAGTTAATCCGACGTTTTGAAGGGGGTCAAAATCATGTTCAAAGGTTGCGTTACTTACTAACATACATACGTTTGAAGCTAGTAAAAGCGTATTAAAAATGAAAATCTCCGCTATTAATGTCTGAACAAAATTACGTCGATTTTTTTGCAGGGAAAAGGACCGGCGTTCTGATTCGGTGGATAAGTAAGTCGTTAACCAAAGCAAGCCTGATTAATTTATATACAAACCGCGGCTTTTACGCTATATATGCGCTACGATAACAATTAAATACCAAACTTGTTGATCAAATAACAAAAAGTCACACGAATTAATCGCGACCTCTTCAATTAATTCTTTCAAAGGTTTAAAATCTCCTTGCTGCTTTAATGAAGCCGATTTAAGTAAACATAACAACGCAGATTTATGAAATTAAATCATATTAAACTTTTCCAGTTACGTTTTATCCAAGCTGTGACAGCAGTAAAACTTTTTGATTGCCTACCGTTTTTATCAACATTCATTTATTTACAACAAAAAAGAGTCGGAACAAGACTCATTTATTTTAGTTAAGTAAACAATGAAGTTATTTTTTTGTTATCCAAGGGTAAATAATAAAACACTGGTTTTATCTGTTTAGTTCCCGTTATAAGTAAGGTAGGTTCTAGATATAAAATGTTGAATGACCTTTATACGTTTTTAAATACGAACGACAAAATTAGTTATCAGTGCCTTTTCGGAGATTTATTAGAAAAATAAAATATATTTTTTGCGCAAATAAAATTTTTAGTCGTGACCGTTTTTACTCAACCGAAGACTAGATATCGAGGTTAAATAACACGAGAACATTAAATAAGTTTGATGCATAACTTTTCTTTGGACTAATATTTCATTGAACACTGATTTACCTTTTCGGACGTAAAAAAGAACAACACATCACGCACAGAACACTGAAATATTCGTTGGAAGATATTTCAAAAAAATTTCAGAGAACCAGGGCCGTTGAATAAAGCAGAGGGTTCCGTAGCGCACCTGTTGGCGCGACGCGAGTGACTATACTACTGGCACGACGACGCGGACCTTTAGTCGCACTCAGAACACGTCATGCGGAAGCCGGTTCTGCTCCGGACATCGGTGCCTTGGAAGAAAACCGCGATAAAGATGCAGAGTAAAAACGAGGACGCACAAAACCAGCAACTACAATGTTGCAAGAAGAAGGTGACGCACGTTAAGGAGATTCGAAAATAAACACATTGCACATGTCGTGAATGTGCAGTTAGCGGTCTCGGACCTCGGTCGCTCGTTATTGGTATCTTATCTTTGATCTCAACGTGCACATACACTTACATACACTTCAATAATCATCACCCGCTGTCGATAGTTTAACAAAGAAGGCAATTTGTTTACTACGCTGACGAAATTCAAAGCTAATTTGAAACGAGATTAAGGGGAGATTCAGTCTCCGCATAATTAACATCTGACCCGTAACTGTAACAAAGATTTTATAAATTCTTACTGATTATAGTTTACGACACGCTTTACCGTTAGTGCGGGCAGACAGATAATGAACTGTTCTGATGTTACAGTGTGAGTGATATGCAGATGTATAACAGCTTTTATTTTGAGTTAATAATTAATTTGTTCTATTACTAATTTGTTTCCCGAGCGCTATGACACGTTCTTCTTCAAACGAGGCTTGTGGAGAGTATTAAATAGTAGGCAGCGGCTTGGTTCTGCCTCTGGCATTGCTGACGTCCATGGGCGACGGTAACCCCTCACCATCAGTTGGGCCGTATACACCGCTAATCTAAATGAAATCTGATTCAAGTCTCCGAGTAGGCACAAATAGTTTCACTTACTGGTGTCAGGGAGCATTCTAAGCCAGGATGGATAGGTACCAAGGTACCACCATCCTGACTATTGATGCCTCGAAGTCATCATGCGTTCCGAATTAAAGGGTGGAGTAGCCGATATACAATACAACTAAGATACGATCTCAGCGTCATTAGCGTCATCATTATCATCATCATCAGCCCACAGTCGTCCACTGCTGGAGATAGGTCTCTTCCAATCCACACCACTGAGCCCGGTCTTCGGCTCTCCTCATCTACCTCTTGCCTAGTAGCACCGTTCCGGAGGTCATCACACTACCTAGCCAGGTGGAGTCCCACTTTATGTTTTCCTTTGCGCTGTCTCCACTCAGGATCTCAGCATGCTTAGTGGCATTCACATGATGTCTCTTGATGTTTATCGATTCGAGGCCTTAAGATGAATAATCTTCTAGGGTAAGGTATAAAATAAAGACTCCTTTTCCTAGCAAAGTTAAGCTTTTCCAACGAGAAAATAATTAAAATCCTTTGAGGATTCCACGAAAATTTTCTGCTAATATCCCCGAAGACCGGCAGCAGTCGTTTCACAACCGTAATAATTGATAGCAGCTATAAACAAGTACCCGCACAACAATATATTTATCTAATGGTTGTGAGGCGAGTTTGGTAAGTTGTTACTAGTGTAGCAGGTCACATTATTTTCCAATACAGTCCTAAAGAATAATCGATAAAGATTGCTGAGAATGTGGAAATAATTTAGCGTTCAGATTTTTACGCCAAATTTCTTCGATCCAGTCCGCTTTCCAGGAAATCACAACCGAAGGGTATTTGTTGACTTATCACTATGGGTGATAAAGGAACGAAATCAATCTCATATCGTTTCCTTATTTGCCTTTTGCCAAATAAATTTTATTTTAGTTAAAATTCCAGTTGAATCTTGGACAATAATGTAGAAACGTCACGTTATAGAATTTTTGAATATTTAATGAATATGAGATAAACATTTGTTTTATACGAACCCTTAAGTAGATTTCAAAGCGAACTTTTGTTTAAGCTCATAAATTAATCATCATTCAATTTGATCATTATCAACAGCAGTCATTTTAAAATTATTCAGTCTTCTAGTACAAACGATGCCACTTTTCTTTTTTTTTTCTACCTAAGCTGGTAGCCTGGAGCGGCTATTCCAGCGTAACCGTAACTAGTATGTGAGCTCACGGGGCTCAACCCTGACGACGATGCTAACACGAACCCTAGCAAGAGTCGTGCTTCGCAGAATCTACCACCGGATCGGAATCGCGACCCACTGAGAAGATCCGGCGAGAAACTCAGTGGGCTGTGTCTGGGAGTTAATTTACTCGTCGAACCCTTCGTCGCAAGCGACGGGTTCGACGAGAACGGTGACCGGTGCTTGAAGTACCTAGAATCACCGTTAGTAGATCGGGAGGATCCGAGATGACGTGGCGATGCCACAAAGAAATGTTTTACTAACAACTCTATGATCCGCAGCAATAAGGTTATCTTTTAATAGGAACGAGTTTTTAGACAATTTCGAAATACTTAGTTAAGTAACGTCAACTTTATTGGTCTATTAGCAGATTGCTCACGCCTTAACTGCGCCACTGAAAGCAGCCTGCATAATTTAACGTTTACGATAATGTTCCCGGAACCCTTATCACGAACGTCATGAAATTATGGCTCGTATTATGTTAGAATGGCCCATTTCAGCCATACAATCGTTCTCCGCGAATTCTTATCTATTAAATCGCAAACTTTCCATGTACGCAGAAACGTGGGTCAGTAATCTATTTTGATAATTATCAGCCTCCGCCTGTTTAGTTTTTTTTCCTTGTAGACAAACAAGCATACGGACTATCTGATGGTAAGTGGTTACCGTCGCTGATGGACGTCAACAATGCCACGGGCATAGCCAAGCCGGTGACCATCGCTGAGGACTCCACGCAAGTTTCGTTTGAAGGGAATGATTAAAGTTAGATTCCCGAAATCCATTCTTCATATTAGTTGGTTATTTGCGTGATTATAACAGTAACCGTGGTAATAATGCCTAGTCGCTAAATGTTTTGTGTATCGACACTGGAAGTACCTACTATGGTCTTGCCTGTTTCTAGAAGCGATCACACATTCCATTATCAAAGTGAATTGAAAATTTTAATTTACTTGCGTTTACTTGGGTGCGATGTACGCTTTTTGATATCGATGAGTTTTACAACTACAAGTAACTGTTTGAAACCAGGTATCCATCTTCTTTTTTTTTTCGGGCCGGGGGCTGACCCTCCAACGAGGTCCCCGAGCCTACGGGGGCCCACGGGCAATGTGGGACTTGACGATCTGCTGATATTGGAAACAGACCGTGGGCCAAACAAAGGAGCTACCGCACTAAGCGACTTCCCTGCACACTTACACGCGACGTCCGATCTCCGTCCGGGGTCAGAACCCGGTCAGAGTAGGGGGTTCCCCCGGTCAACACTACAACCAGGCTCGCGGTGCCACCCCGCCAGGTATACACCCTAAGCCAACATAAAACAGCTTTTACGTAATATTAGAAAACTAACCGCGATCGTACTCAAAGGCACAAGTCATAAATTGCCGATATATGTAAGTACGCATAAATGTTCACGCTCCGCAGAACATTACGAACGTTGCACTGACCGCTATGACTATGAGCAATCGATAATACAATAGGCTGTCGATCACGTATTACCAGGTCTGTTTTTATAACACTTCATGTACAATTCCTTCGATGAGTTTTTACAACATATTTAAAGGAATGCGCGCGGAGGTGTTTCGAGTTCTTTGGACACATTGCCAGAAAGAAAGGTGACAATATAGAGAAGCTGCTGTCACAGGCAAGTTATTCGGAAGAAGCTGCCCAGAGGCAGAAGTCCAAGTCCACGTTGCTATCCACACAGCCGAGGATAGGCAGGAGTGGCGCAGGATAATCCAGAAGAAAGTTATTAAAGGAGGCCATGACTCTCAGCATTGAGGATTATCGATACAAGGACTCCGGAGGAAAGGAATGTAGCATGTAATTCGCGTATATGGTAACACGTACATCACAAACACCCAATATGAGGTCAGCAGATGGACTTCAGCAATGCCAGGGACAGAGCCAAGCCGCTGCCTACCGTTAAGTATTCTCCACAAGCCTCGTTTGAAGAAGGACAAGCCATAGCGCTCGGGAAACACCGTGGAGGGGAGCTCATTCCAAACCCGGATGGTACGTGGCAAAAAAGATCTCTGGAAACGCACTGTGAATGAACGCAGTGGCTCCAGGTAGTATGGATGAACTGTAAAACTGTTATAGTAGTTCATGAAAATGGATGTAAGAACGTTACTTGTATACCGCCGTCTGTTCGTTTAAAGTACATTTAATCATCAAACACGCAATCCTCATTATCTATAATAATTACTAATAATATAAACGTAAAAGCTTGTATATTTGGATGTTTGTTAGCCATGCGAAAAACGATGAACGGATTCGGACGAAATTTCACACAAAGACGAGAGTTTATAGCCTGTGTTAACTCATTTTTATCATGATATAATATGACCCGGGCAACACCGGGTATTTATGCCATTAAAAATACGACAACTCTGTTTGTTGGTTAGTGATTTTACCTATAAACAGATGATTTTAAATTCAGATCATTGTCAAATAGAATCTTTTTCATTCTTTCTGAATAATAAACTAAGCACGGGTGATACGCGGCGCGTCTAGTGAATAATAAAAATCAAACGAAATGAACAATTAATGAGGTCAAGAATGATAGAAACCGCTGTATAAATAATTATAAATAAACATTTTTCTGATAAATAAACAGGTCAAATGATAATAACGGATTAATAAGGGGACAAAGTTTTTTGTTGGCTTGAATAGGTTAACCACTTTATGGGTCATCATCAGACCACGGACGTCCATTGCTGGATACAGGCCTATGGCCCTGGTATGTGCAATTCCTCGTGAATGCTGCGTGAATGAATCACACACCGTGAGCTATATCTAAGTGTTGGCAATTTTAAAATTCGTTCTTGAAATATGATTAGGATCTTATTGATCACTTGCTTTGTCCTACTTGTTTAGACGTTAACAAAAGATAAGTAAAGTCTTAGCTTTAACCTTATCTAAGCGGTATCGTATGTAAAACAGAATCCTAATATGGACAAGATAAACGAATACATTCAGTAAAAATTTCGATAATGTCTCGAAGTGGGTGGCGCATTTACGTTTTAGATGTCTATGGTCTCCAGTAAATACTTAAAACTAGGTGGGCCGTGACCTAGTCCACCCATCTAAGTAATAGAAAAAAATGAAGAATTTTTTTTTTACAAACAATGGCATTGAGCTAGCTATGAATATTTTTAACAGAAATCCACATGTTTTGTGTCAGTGTTGATGAGGTAAAATTAATATTATCATCTTACATTTATAATAAGGGGATTTTGGTTTCAAAGATGTATAAGAAATTAAATATTTTTACATATCAATTTGTTCAGGCTTCCCAATAATATGAAAGGCCATGTGGAACCCAAACAAAAATATCTCATTTTACATTCAAATCAAAAACAGTATCTTTGCCAGAATACATAATATGATCTTATTTCTCATCTTTGTAAGACACAAACAAAAAGATTGCTGTTTTTGTTTACAGATTATTACGATATAGAAAGTTGAATCCTGTTCATTAATATGTACATGGATTAATTGGTTATTTCATCTTATGTCATGAATGTTACAAATTTCAACTTTTCATAAAATAATCTTTGCTTAAATTGTCTTCCCCAAAATGTGTAGCAAGTATTCATGAGCAGAGTTCCTAATGATAATAATGAATTTTTAAATTGAACATTACTTTTTTATTTGTATCTCTGATTTCAATTAAATGCTCTAGGTCAGTGTTTCCCAACGTAGGGTCCACGCCCCACAAGGGGGCAATCGCAATAAATTAATATAGAAAATCTGTATTAAATTATTTTGAATTTGAATTTAAGTTTTTTATTATGTGTTTTGAAATATTACTTCTTGATAACAATTTCATAGTGATTTCTTCCTAAAACCTATCATTTATGTTTCGTAAGTGAACAAATATTTTTTTTTTTATGTTAAAAGTTATGTATGGGGTGGCATAAAAATTTTAGCACTGGGGCATAGCACAAAAAAGGTTGAGAAGCACTGCTCTACGCCCTTGCATTTTATCATAATGTCTCTCTCTCTCTCTATCTGTCTCTTTTATGAGTGTTAAAAGGTGACTGAATGATTTGTCAAGTTCCAGCAAGTAACTGTTGCTCATATAAAATGTATGCAATGTATGTATGTATAAAATGTAAAAGTACCTTGCGGTGGCCATTACCACTTTACTCAGTCTATCAGTGCTTATGCTAAATATGAACACTGAAAAGTTTTGATATTAATTTTTTACTAAGTACTAGACTATTTAAAATTAGTTTTTTCAAACTTTAGTTTCTATAATGCGTGTAACAATAAATTATAAAAATGAGAAAAAATAGCACTCATTTATTTTAAACTAAAGCTATATTGTTACATAAAAACACATTCAATAAGCTAGTGGTTAAAAATAAAGCAAGTTTCATATCTTAATGGCAAGATTTACTACTTCCTAGTGTTGAGTGAGGACAATTGTCCAATTACGAGGATTTATTTTAGAACTTGCATTTTTAACTCTACTTTTTGCAATCTATTTATAACAAACTTATTAGTAGTAGTTTAAGATACTAATAATGCTGATTCAATTGAGGAAATTTATTAAGTACCTACTTGAAAATAAAAGAAAAACAGTAATGGCCTAAAAGTTGGGGAACTTCAGAGACACAAACTGATATTTTATTGGGAAATTATGAATAATATTCATGCTTAAGTATTTCTATTTGAAATAGGAATGTCTAGCGGTTCATTAGTGGTGGTAACAGAGTTTGGATAAATAAATTATAGAATTTTTAATTCTATTATACATTTTTTAATTATAAAACTGATTTTATTAAATCAGTTCTAAACATCATGTTGAACTATTGTTCAAGTCCTGATTGATTTGATGTTTTTAGAAAAAAAAATATACAAAATTATTAGTTTAAGAAACAAGTTTAACAAACAAAAACAAATAATGGCAAAAAATGAATGTCATTTTCAACTTTTCTACTACACCTCACATGTTAATTTTACTAAAACTAATTAGGGAGTTTGACCACACAATTGTTACCTTTATTTCATAATTTTTAGTGTTTCTGAATTAAGATGTTATTTTTAAAAGTAACATCTATTGTGTCTGTGTGTTTCACTCACAAAATCTAAACTTAATATAAAAAAGCCAGTGGGTTTCTATATAAGTAGGTCAATAGTTGATGTTTTTATGGAAAAAAAAAACATTATTAAAACAAGTCACCTACTGATTCTTATTATCAATCATTAACTTTATATAAATAGAAGTGATAAGATTGTGATTTACATTTGTGTTTACAAGATCATTGATTTTTATATTTTGTAATCTTTGAGACTTTAGTTGTTCTTCTACCCTTAGGCATAATATTATACAAAAAATTTAAACATATACATTAAAAAAAATGTTGAATTTGTTTCAGATTGAAATTTATGTATTTTTTACTCATAGTTTACTACAATTGAATTTATTTGTATAGGTAATAAGGGATGTTGCGAAATTGCATAAGGGAAACGCAAGACTGAAAAGAATGGAGTGCATATAAAAAGACCTACACTTAGCATTGCGTGGACACCGGTTGAAGAAAAAGATGATGGCATGTTGTGCAAAGAAATAGGTAAGTTCCACTGTGCTGACTTTCTCTCTCTTGAAGCAATCATCATTCATTCAATAATGCATTCTAGATTAAAGAGTGGTACAGCCATAAAACATGGTTATTGAAATTATAACTTCTTGTTTTCAAGTGGAGGATGCATTCAGATTGAGGTGTGGTTTTCTGACCCTTATTCATAACAAGAACTTAAATTCTACATATACACTGATAAAATGAGAAATAGTGTGTGAAAACTGTTAATCTCTTTCAATTCATATTCAATTTGTACTTTCATGATTGCTTTGTTTGTTAATTATTAAATTACTTCTAAATAAATAATAAGTAAGTTTAAAGTTTAGAATTTGCTTTTTAAATTAATTTATCCACTGAACATTAAGCAATACTGCAAGGGCCACAACCAGCCAATTGACAATCTTCAAAAAATTCCGTTCTATTAAAACTGAGGATTTACAAAGAATAAACAAAGGCATCAAAATCGATCATCGTACGTATTTCACAACAAAATTGATTTGTAAATTTAATAACATGAATAAAACTGAACTATAAATTGTGTAAGCAGAACATCTCACTCGTGGTATTTGTTAGTCGCAGTAAACAAAATAATAATAATCAACCGTTACCTTTCAAACGATCACAGTTCGAGGCAGGTCAACAGGAACAAAGTAGGTTGCTCTTGAACACGATATATTTTTTCCACGTGTTTAAAATACATAAACACTGTATACATACACTAACTACTAATTTTTTTAATATGTTTTCTTCACGATCTATCTAACATTTTTTAAAATCCAAAACTACAAAACTATTTGCAAAATAAAAATTCACTACATGCATTCATTACATACTATCATACAAGTAGGTAGCTCGCGAAAAATTTGACAGTTTTGACATTGACAGTTATTTCATTTCAAATCGGACATTCGGTTCCTATGAACAGATATACCGTAGGTAGGTAGTTAATTTCTGCAATGGACATCATGTTAGAATTGTAAAATGTTTGCAAATTACATAGTTTTATTAAAACGAGTGTTTGCATAGCTAATAATTTATTTTTGAAATATAAATCTAAGTTCTTTTCTACGATCCTTATTCCTGGATCGGCTCACTAATGCCACCTGTCGGCTGAGCATGGGATCACAAAATATTACTTAGAAATCACGCATTTAGTTCATGTTTAAGTCACAAGATGACTTGTTTTGTTATATTTTATTAATGCAAGAGGCGACCCATAGATTATACACTTAATATATTTGAGACGGCGACCGCATTCGAACGGTTGTGTTATAATTGAGGCCTATAAAATCAAAGGCAGCTAAATCCAAGTCTGTCAAATATTCAGGTAAACTACAAAATCGGCCCTAAACACGTCATTACGGATCCTCCCGATCTATCGAAGTACTGCTCTTGCTAGGGCCAGTGTTAGCAACACTCCCGGTTTGAGAAGCTGAAATAACTTTGTTCGAATAGCTACGATATTCTTTATTTTAAAGCAGATTTATAAAGAATGAGAATATTACTAATAATCTGAATTTTAAATGATAAAACTTCGTTTATTAGTACTTAGTACTGAGTAAAAATATTTTTTTTTGAATTAGCTGCATTTGTTATAACATGAAAACACTAAAGCGTGTCCAACTAACTAAACAAGATAACGCCATTGTTAATCCGTTTTACGACACTATGGCGTTTAGCTGCCTTTGATTTTATAGGCCTCAATTTAAAGTTATCTTTGATCCTACTTTATTTATTTCCCGAAATAAATTCGGAGTATTAATGTCTTATGCAATAATTATTGCATTATTAGGGCGATTAAAAACGAAATGACATGTGTTGGTTACATTTGTACTCACATGTGTAACTTTAATTGTAATGTACCTACTTTACATTTACCTCACTTACATGTGTTACTGTATTCAGGTAGGTAAATTTTATTTAATAAAAAACACGTAATTCAAAGGGCTAAATGAAACGGCACGATAAAAACTGAAACATTTTATTTCAAAGTATAACTCTTCATCATATACGCAACGTTTATTAAAATACACGTAACTGGAAGCCTCTAAAAATTTTAAACAACCTGATTCCAGACAAAATAAAGTAGCTTAAAAAATGGTGTAGCTTAGTTAAATTTAAAATAAGTTAGGAATAAAGCGTCTTTCGACGGAGGCCAGGAGATCACTTGAGGTTATTTTTCACCTAGAAACAAATTGAATTGTTAATTTTAAACTTATATATTAATTTTAACGTAGTACATTTTCATACATACTCGAAGATTGTACGTTTGAACGAGGATTTTGAATGTGCCAATTAGGTATGTATAACTGTGATCATAGAAGGCACTGTACTAACATTTCTAAATATTATTCACTTTCAAAGATGTATTTTAAATTTGATTTAAGTTGAAAATTCATACAGAATGAACATGCGTACTTATAAAAGTAAATCAATATCTACAGCTATGCTTATATCTAATAATACATGCATATTCCATTATTAACACTAGGAAGTTGTTTTAAAATAATAAATGTATATAGTTCTTTTATTGAGTTAACATAAATAAAAAGAAATTAGCCATCGCGTTTTACGTTTTCTAACCTACTGTAACTTTTTTTGCGTACAACCTTAAATTCAATTAAATTAATATTAAAATATGGCCCACGCATCAATACGCTGATTTCATGAAAAAAAAATTTGATAGCAATGTATTACATATAATAATATGTCAAATTTGGTATGAACACTTATAGTCGTGACATTTCACCATGGAAAGCTACACGCTTGTCTGACGGTTTCATCGACCCTTATTTCTTGAGATGATACCACAGATAACCCCCAACTGTGGATGATACGCAAGACGCCGCTCTCACTGTCAATGGCGACCGATATCGGACGACGATAACAAACTTTTTGTGGCCTAGGATAGATGGTATGGATCTCACAAACATGTGGTTCAACAAGACGGCGCCACTTGCCATACAGAAAATATCGCGCTCTTCGTGAAATTTAGCGCCATCTATGCGAAGATGTCATACAAAATTGGTCCAACAGGAAACACCATCTACAGCGGAGGCGCGGCGGCCATTTGGTTCAAATTATATTCCATACATAATGTCATCGAATACCCTATAAAATAAAATAAAAAAAAGTGTGTGTGTCCGCTCCGACGCACGACTGGAGTTTACTGGATATAAAAAATTAAACGAAACAATACGAGAAATAGTTCTATATTACGACAACACGATACACTACAGATTATTAACAAATTAACGAGACACAAAACAAACGACTAACAAATATATGAAAATACAATAATGAGAGAAACGCNTCGATGCCTGTGTTCAAATCCCGCTGGCAGGTACCATTTTTTGTAATGAAATACGTATTTAGCTCATGTTCATATATTATGACTTCAACAATGAAGAAATAACATCATGTAATCAAAATTAAACACGCAAAATGTGTAGTGTGCTGGCGAATCGGCTAGGTACCACTATTTTCATTTATTTTATTTCTTCGTTGCGATTTGAAAGGCGCCGCCGGTACCTATTGTACTATACAACTGAGACTTAAAACTCACGTATCAAGGTAAATTAAATTAAATTAGTGGGCAAGATCAAAACTTTTAACACAAGTCGCATAAAATTAAAAAAAAAAACACATGAATACTTACCTGCTTTTGCTCAAATATAAATTTCAGTATAAAGGCAATAAATTAAAACACTATGCACGTAAACATGCAGTAAAATACTAATAAAAAAAACACAAACATGCTTAACGAATAAACTTTATCATTAATAACTTTTTGATTGAATTTGGCACAAGGAAACATGAATTTGAAACTTATTTCTTGATTTAATATTCTGAATCAATACAAATTTATATAGAAATCAATCACTTCAAATTAATCCATAACAAATATTTACATCTGCAGTTCTGAATTTCAAGTAGTTACCAAAATAATGAATTTCGTAAATTTTACTATTAGGTACAATCACAGGTAAAGTATATTATTATTATATTTAAAAAATTAAATGATTTAAAAATTACGTCCTCCTCAAGGTAGGCTTAATTAGGTAACATCTTGTTATAAATAATTAAACATGCCTATTCTAAAGTAATTGAAATGTACAATGTGGCTTAGGCCAGAATCATAGGTCATGTAAAAAATATGAAAAATAAAAATTTATAATATTTGAATACAATTTAAAGTAATTAAATGTAACTCATTATAAGTATATATAATCAAGAAAAGCTTAGGAATTTCAGAACAATACGAATAGGTAACTAACTCATATTAATTATAAATGTTTAATATTACTATTGATCGCTCATTAGAATGTTACATTACATGTATTTCCACACCATAATAATAATGTTATACATATTATTTTCTCATAATTCGATACCCAAAGTAGACAATTTTGTAAATAAATTAATAGTTCTGATAAATCATTTTCACGGTGTGGAATTACTCTACGCTAAAATAATTGAACCGGATGCAGGATCGCGCGGGCTTGTTAAATAATTAGCATAGCGATTATCGTGATCATTGCTAGGAGTAAGCCGAGGAGCGTCAGCCAGTCGAGTTCTGGAAGGTGTTGGGAGAGCATCAGAGTGTACGTACAAGCTAACGTCAACGTGCCTGGGTCGCGCCAACAGCGCTTACGCTGCGGACTATCGCCTGTCACAACAAAAACGGCAAACTATAAAATAATAACGAAACTGACTGGTCACACACCAAGCTATAAGAAAATTAATTTTCATTAGTACTTAAAGTAGTCGAGATCATTGTTGAAAGTTATACTTTGAAAGCAAATGTTATTGTTTTTATAGCTTGGTGTTTGTCCAGTAACTGCAATTAGTTAGGAACTTAATTAAGTTTTGGGAATCTGATTGAGAAACTAGAACATAAAACAAAAAGCGGGATGCAAAATGATTAATATGATAAACATACACCATGCATAATAGCGGGCCACGTACCTCTGCTATCATTCTGTGAATTATTTTGCCTTTTAGATCTCCACGGCACTATATTATTTGGGAGTGAGCAGCTTTGACTAGGAGTATCATTTGCAAGGTCTACTGAAAGCCTTCTCAATTGCTGTGTCATAGTCTGAACTAATTTCGGAGAACTAAGTTCTTGTCGAACTTTATCATCCTTCTCATCTTTAGCTTCAGTTCCTTGCTTTTTACTACTTCGAGATTCATTGTTTTCACAAACGTTACTTTTTGTATTTGTTTGGCAGTTACTGTCTAATTTAAAGATGGTCGCTAATTCCTCGGAGGAGTTATATTCTGTTGAATCAGGGTCTTTCCTTTGTTCTAAGTCATCTTCGTAAATAGACAGATTAACGGAAGCCCTACAAGGCATTTCTTGTGTACTCTCGCTTTGTGATGTTTGCCGCAGTTTCTCGCTAGCTTCAGTAATGCTCGATATTTTCGAAACCTCACTCTTTTCACAGTTAGTTTTTGTATTTTTAGGTGAAAAAAGTTTTTCGTTGACCTGAGTTATGCCAGCTATCAAATCGGAGATTCCATCTTTTAATTCTTTGAATGCGTTTATTTCGTTTATCTGCCTTATTTGTTCATCGGTATTCAAGAAAGGGTTAAGACGGTTGACTACTGGATATTTTGGTTCGGGCTCTGATTGTACAATCACGTTATTAGCATGCTCTGGTTTGTCAACGTCACTATAAATATCAGATGAAGTTAAATCGTATTTTGATTTAACGTTTGGTAGAATAACTGTGGTTTCATCAGCTTTTGAATGTTCTTGTTCTTTAGGTACGTAACTAGAAAGTTTTAGGCTTTCGTCTTCGAAATTCAGTTCTTTTTCAAAGCTGTGCTTTAGTTGATCTTCTACTTTATGTAGTTGATCCGATATTACCAGTAAACTATCTTCGGTTTTCTTTGCTTTGGAGGTCTCATCAGATATAGATTTTCCGTTCTGATTAAAATTCTCTTTGGGTTGACATTTTATATGATCGGATTCAGGGGGAAATTCATCGTGTGATTTATTTGTCAAGCCATTGAGAAAACTTAGTCTTCGATCAGAAATTCTGCTTTGGATATCTTGTTTCTTTTCATTGTTATTTCTATTTTTATCTAACTCAGCTAAAGCGACACCTAGCTTATTACTTGTATCCATAGCTTCCTGAGCAAGCATACTAAGAACCTGTTGAAACTCGTCTTTTGAAGAACGCTTAGAAGCTTGAGGTGATCTACTAGATGGAGATGAGCTTTTAGACTTATCACAAGAAAAAGTTTTAGCAAGATGCTTTTCATCACAATGTATGAATGAATCATCTTTGGTGAAATGATGAGAAGGTGCATGGGTGTTATTGACTAATAGATTTACGGTATTGTGTCTTTGTTTTACCTTATTACGTGGAACTTGGTCCTGTTCGTTGTCATTTTTGTCATGACTATCTCGTAGGCGCTTCATTACATCACTATTACTATTTGTTTTCTGCAGGGTGGCATTTTTGGTCATGTTCAAAGCTTCATCGATTTCTTTCTGAATCATGGAGAATATATTGGCTGACAAAGATCTTACAGCCCTTTTCTTTTTCAGGTTTGCTGCAGATTCTTTAGTGAGGGGGAATTCATTTACACTTTGATTATTATTTATCATGGCACTATATCCATCTCCATTAAAGAGAGCTGAATGCCTATTATCTTTTCTGAGACTTCTGTATGCTAGATCGTCAGACACCAAGTCAGGTGACCTTCGCGGAATAAAGCGTGAACGTCCTTTTTTTTCTGGTGTGGCATGCAAATAATCACTTTGAGGAGCAGGAGACACGGGTACTATGGGAATGCCAAAAGGTGGTTGGGGGTCAAGCGTTTTTAAGCGATTGTTTGTTTGAGTAATATTTCTATACATCACATCATCATGTACAACATCAGGCTCATTGCGCTCAGATCTTCTGTCATCGTCTGACGCATATGGTACATATACTGGAGATGCTAACATATAACTTATTTGTGCTTGAGCTTCTTTATGTATTGGTTTATCTTTAGTCAATGAATTCAATCTACGAAATGCCATATCGTCTTGCAATTTATCAGGTAAGGTGGACCTCCGTGAGTTACGTCTTAACGGAGTTACAGGCTGACTTCGTAGTTGTACATCGTCGTCGTTTCCATTCCAGTCGTTGAAATGATCGTTAAATTTTGGCGTCATAAGCTCACGACGTTCGGCTCTATCTAACAAATCTTCGTCACCCAAACCTAAGCTATTATAAATTGCTTCCAACTCATTAAGAGCATCGTCTAAGTTTGTCGATTTGCGTCTTTCGGAGCTTTTTTCATCATCAGACAATTGGCTGGTGCTAGAGACGAAAGTATCAGATTTATGGCGGATATGTGTTTTAGGTGTGGGTGATGTAATAGCTTTCGGTGGTTCAACTGTTACTGATCTTTTATATTCAGTTGTCGCTTTCCATATTTTAGGACAATCTACTGTGTCAACGGATGACGCCCGAAAACTACATCTATTTTTATTTTTTTCACCAGCTACGTTCTGGTCTAGTTTGTTTAATTCCGATGTCGGATTTACTCTACGATGCAGAGCATAGTTTGAAAAATCACTGGTGCTACGATTATTTCCATAAAGACTTTGCTGCTTCCTCTGTCTTTCTGCATCATCAATTTTTTTCCAAAATTCTGCTGATGCATTTCTTGGTCGTCGGTAAACACTCTCAGCGACATTTTGAGATGATTGAGAATCACTTAAATATTGATTTTCGTTCCGCTCACCAGAGCCGTTTTGACCATTTTTAATACTTATCGGCCTTCGAGACCTAGGACTTTGATCGGCGTAGTATAAGTAATCGTTTCTTAACTGTACAGATTCAGGCTTGGTGACATGAGTTTGTCCAAGAGATTTTCTCCAAGGCGAGTTCATGTAAATACCATAGTGATTTGGCTCAGCTGAAACAGAAGCTGGTCTTCTTGGTTGATCACTTCTCTGTTGGAAGTTCCACTTGTGTTCATTATTCTGCATTGCAATGTGGTCTTCAGAGTTGGATAAAGGTCTTCGTAGTCCATTGAATCCTAGGTCAATAGACCGCTCTTGACTTCGTCTCATAATTCTTTCAAAATCATTGTTTGGTACACCGTGTAAAGTTTTTGGGTTACTGTTGTATCTGTCAGTTATTACAGGATTATTTTCATAGTACATGGATAATGGTGTAACGACTTTTCGATGCATATCCCTCGGAGGTGGCACCGGTGGCGCCTTTTCTTCTCGTCTCACATTCGTTACATTTCCCAACGGAAATTTCACGCATAATACGTTTTCAGGATTTTCATACTGGCGACTGATGCTTCCATCTCTATCGTTATTAATATGAAGCGATTGCCTGTTTGTATTAGTATTGGTTGGACACTGAATGGAGTAATTAATGTGTTCATTGTTAACTTTAGCATTAAAATTAATAGACGACGGATAGCTCTGGGTAGAAGGGAAGGATGATATTGATTCAGACTTCATAGGACGACGATTAATATCATTGTTATGGGTAGTTTCGGATTTAATTTGATTGTTCTGATCTCTTTTGCAAGTTCCATAACCGCTGCTTTGACTGGTGGGAGTTCTTGTCAACATATCGACTTCAGCTTTTGTATAGCCTTGATGTAATAATTCGGCTTCTTTATTTAATTGATTCTCTTCATCACGTGATAATCTTTTGATGTATCTCTCATTTCTTGCGCTTCTCGATCTTTTATTCAACGAACTATCACGTGAACGCATCAACGATTCATCGCTTCGAAATCTTAGCATTGACGACGAGTTTGAGGACCTAAGTGATTCTTCATCGCTACTGGTGTCGCCTTTAATACTGTTTCGCAAAGCTTCTACACGGGCTTTTAATCTACCTTTTCTCGTCTTCCGAGAAGGCGTATCCAATGCAGTTTTACTAGTTTTGTAGCTGTCCTCTTTTAAACTGAGGGTTTCTTTTGAGCCTCTGTAAATTTCTTGATTTTTATTACGGTAATTGAGGAAACCTGCCGATGGATCGGATAATATACCATCGTCAGTTACTTCCCGGGCATCTCGTTTGGCTAGACTTTGAGCGCGTCTCGAATCTCTTATGACTATATGATCAAAATTGTTGACTGCGGGCGTTTTCTTTTTCTTTTTACATTTTCTTTTCGAAGGCGATCGCGTACTGACTCCTTCGTCAGATTCAGAAGAGGAAGCGCTTTCTTCTTCTTTTTTCTTTCTTCGGAATAGCTTTCCCAACGACCATTTCTTATCTTTTTTGGTACGCTCTAGGTCGTCGACGCGTCGCGGTACTGACGCATACTCTTCATTATATGGACGGTATGTTGATGAGGTTGCGCTTGAAACATCTCTATGTGGAGCGGGCGGCGAGTTCACGGCCTGAAATCGAGAAATATTTCAATTAATATAAACTTCAATACTTTTATTGTGTAAAAAGTAATGAGCATATACCATAACAAATTAGTTACGACTAGATGTCTACTAGCGTACGTTCTCTCAAGGACTATTATTTGGCCACTTATCAAATTTAAAATATTCCGTTGTACAATACTATTGTGAAATAATGCTTTAAAATATTTTTGTTTGATCTGGGTGTATATTTTTTTGTATTACCAGGAATTTTATTTTTGTAGTTAAGGATTATTATCAAACAAGGTTGAAGTTCATTTTGGTCAAATGATCCAATGATAAATTTTATTTTACTAAATTTATTCCACAATAAAAAATATACTTATTGCGTTTTATTCTTATTGAGTGTTTAAAGTATATTTCAAATATTTCTCTTTAACGGAAATTAATTATGGTATATTCGGAAGAGTTTAGCGGTAGGTATATTTGTATCGTTTTCGATATGTTTCAGAAAAAAATGTTACTGGTTTTGCACAAAAATCGTTATAACAATATTGTAAAATTACACAATATTTTAAGTGTTATCATATTTTTTCTAGGCTCGTTTCACAAAGCATGAGTATCATAGCTTGAAAGACATATCTTATGGATCGGAGTGCGACACAGACTTTTGTTTTCGAAGAATGTCACGTATTTCATCTCGTAATAGTAAAATCATTTTTATTTTTGTTTGCCTAAGTGGGTGAATGAGCTCACAACTCACTCGATGTCAAACGATTACCTGAACCTATAGATATCACAACGTGAAATACCACCCACCCTGATTCACGAGTTCAAAGTCTTATTTGTATTGCAAAATGGCTGTCGCAAATTTCAAACGGCAGCGCATAAACGCTTCGCGGCAATAATTGTGGGGCTAGTGGTGCCTACCCGTGCGAGAATGTCGCCAGCTAATGTCGATTCGCGTTCAGAGAACGTTTCTACACATTAATCCAATGAATCCCTACATAGACTACCGGTCTTATATTTGAGAGACAAAATAAACAACCCAAAAATAATATTAAGCGTTGGCCACTTTTAAAATTGGAGTACATAACAAAATTTCATTTAAAAGAAAAAAACTTACAGGCAGGAATGATCTAAAGTAGTCGTTATTAGTCCTTTCAGCGACAGCTACCATTGTAGCCATAGTCGATTTCACACATGTATTTTAGGATCGCACACACAAACTCCCACACTCGAACGCGTTTGGCGCGACATACCAAACAAACGTTTTAATAGTTTGTATATTTATATGTTTATTTGTTTTGATTTATAGCAGTCGAAAATAAATAAAAATTATTATTTCGCTTGAACATAAAATTAACACTTTCTTAACTCTTTATATTTTTACGAAACTAACTCAATTTATAGTCTCACAATTTTTAAAGTACATGTCTCAACTCAAAATAATAATAAACTTATTTATTTCACGCTCGTTTTGTAGTAACATTACCGATCTTCAGGTATATTCAGGTTCTATTCTAATGAATTATTCAGATACTATTTTAATTATTGTCTATACAGAGGAGCTGCTAACATTTAATATGTCTGCTGCTCAGCTGATAACTTTTATCGCACTTTATTAATTACACTATTATTTTCATTAACTCAACAAATATAACGGTATAAAGAAAGGATAAATTTTTATATTTCACTTTTATTTATATGGTTTTGGTTTTTCTTTGTTCTTATTATTGTTTAATATTTGAATTAATTTTGATAACAACTGTTAATTGAACAATATGCGTGCGTTCGGCTGATAAGTCGCGCACTATACTGCCCTCCGCGACGGCGACTCGCGATAATTCGGGAGACCGACGCGCGCTATANACGGTATAAAGAAAGGATAAATTTTTATATTTCACTTTTATTTATATGGTTTTGGTTTTTCTTTGTTCTTATTATTGTTTAATATTTGAATTAATTTTGATAACAACTGTTAATTGAACAATATGCGTGCGTTCGGCTGATAAGTCGCGCACTATACTGCCCTCCGCGACGGCGACTCGCGATAATTCGGGAGACCGACGCGCGCTATAGACCTGTCACAATATTGTCCAGAACTTGTTATATTACGAAATGACTGTATTAGTTGAAAAATCTACTGTAATGGATGTTAGATGGAAACTGCAAAAGGCGTTTGTGATTATTCGAATGTGTTTGGTATACTATACAAATACATGATTTGGGACTTTTGTTCAAAATTAAATCATATTGTCTCTATTACTTTTGATGGAATGTAAAAATATCAGTAAACAACTTTTTCAGTGTGCTGCACAGTAGACTTTTCGTAAAATAGCCTATCTTCAAAATGGTCAGTGTCAGAAGCACTTGTGATCCTAAATTTCTTAGCTATAACAAAACGGCGCTGCTCCACAAATCTAGCTATTTATAAATCCAGGAACGTCTAGCGTTTTTTTTCTTTATTTAATTTTATTCAGATGCAATTCTCGCGTCCAGAGCGGGCTCTTGTTTATATTCGTGTTAATTTTCACGCTCATTCTGTCTGGACTAACGGCAAACTATATTAGAATTTTAACTTTTCTCTACAAGCACGGTCAATTAGCGCATGGTATTCCTTGGTAGCATATACAGTCAAAATCTGTTATAACGACATCGAAGGGACTGCTCATATTCAGTCGTAAAAACCGATAGTCGTAACAACCGGTGATGTTTAATGTGTATCGTGCAAGTACAAACAAATCGATAGGGAATTATTGGAAAGATATATTTACATAATACGCGATTTTACAATATTAATTTGTTTTTTTTCTTTGCGACATTTGAAAGTTTCACGAATAACTCCACAAAGTTTTGGTGCGTCTTGTGTATAGGTAAGTAACAAACTAACTGAAGAGATATGAAGAAGCGGGCTTTGACTACCGCATGCGCGTGTTTTGTTTCTAAGAATTAGAAAAGACCCTACACTAAACTAAATCCTATTGTTTTCTTTCCTGATTTTAAAAGCCATTGAAGTCAAATGTGGATACCTATTCAAATTGTTTACAATACAGCTTAGCCGGTCGTTCTAACAGATCTAATTCTCCGAAATATTTAATGTGTTAAATGTGGTCGTTTTATGAGGTATGTCGTTATTACCAATGTCGTAGAAAGCAATGTTTTTAATAAGGCGGTCATATGGCATTCAGCCGGGACCTTTGTTCTTGGTTATTATAACCGGCATGTTGTATTAAACGATGTCGCAGTAAACGGTTTTGACTGTATAAAGTAATGCAGTGAGCGCAAGGTAGCGTATCTTTTTTAGAATTTACTTTTTATTTTTTTATTGCTTAGATGGATGGACGAGTTCACAGCCCACCTGGTGTTAGGTGGTTACTGGAGCCCATAGACATCTACAACGTAAATGCGCTACCCACCTCGAGATATAAGTTCTAAGATCTCAGTATAGTTACAACGGCTACCCCACCCTTCGATCCGAAACGCATTACTGCTTCACGGCGGAAATAGGCGGGGTGGTGGTACCTACCCGTGCGGACTCCCAAGAGGTCCTACCACCAGTGAAAACTCTTTGGAAGAGGTCGATTTTAGCGATCAGGCGATATTGACTATATGTTTTGAGGTGGAATAAAGCATACCTTCTCACTCTTTAATGTAAATTAATGTTGCTTTTCTTGTTTCTCATATCCATAAATGTTTTTTTGTAGACCAAATGAAAATAAACTTGTTCAATCAAATTTCATATATTTTTACGATTAACTATATTGTGTTCAACTAATGTTACGTTCTAATTTATATACATTATACAAATCGTTGTGATTTTATGTTCTCAATTACGTATTTGAAAATATATTCAAAAAGTTAACTATTGACGAGATATTGCAAATTAAATATTTTACACCTAACGTAAACAAACAATGATTTTAGGGTTTCTTATTATCATTTTTAAATTTTCTTACGTTACGGACAACAGTCAATGGTCATATTATAAATGTTTATATTAATTATGAAAAAAAAAAGAGTTCATGACCCGACACAGTAAGAGAAAAGGGTGCACGTAGGTCAAGAGTTCTTTCAAGCGCTCTTAAGGTACAGCGTTTGTGAAAGTCCGTATTTTTGTCATGAAAAAAAAGAAGATAATTATACGAATAAAACTTTAACTGAGATTACGAGAAACATTATCTGAAGTATCATTAAAAAGTGTACAAACGCAAACGCATAAGACAGAAACAAAGAAACAAACAAATTAATTTTAAATGCCTGATAATTTTAAATGGACAATTATAAATAATTTTAAATTAAACACTTTGTTTTACTATGTCCTTAATTATTATAATAATGTCGCAATCGAGAAATCAGCAGATGACCTAAATCTCCCACCGAATTCATTACGTCAAACGATAACATTCGCGTAATGCGTCCATATTAATTTAAACGTTATTATCATTCTTCAATCAACCTCATTCGGTGTAGTTTTATCAAATGTATGTATTTCTTTACGGAAAGAAAAGCAGTATTAATAATAACTTTAAGTTTGCATGTACCTGTTTTTTTTTAAATTAAATTAAAAAAAACTCCATATTCAAACATTCAAAGTAACGACTTGTACTTTATTAAGGATACCAGATATAGCATACAGGAGTGACTGCTAATTGCAGTCATGCAATCGTAGTACAGCGTCAGAAACCAATAGAATCAAATTAAAAGACAAGCCATTGGTGTCAAGGAATTACAGATTTTTTTTACCAGTTTGAATCACCATCATCTCTATTATAAAATTACCATTTGAAATTAAATTAAAACTTACATAACTTCTCATGATAGAGCTTCTTGTTAGCTCGCCCGAGTAGCTACCACCACCGCACCTATTTCAACCACGTAGCAGTAAAGCGTCTCGATTTAAAAGATGATAAAATTAGGACTCAGAACTCGTCTCAAGATGGGTGGTGGGGTTCATGATATAATGGGCTATATGTCTATACTATCCGGTGGGTTCCGATGTCAACTTCACACAATGTGAATCATGAGCTCGTTCGTTCGTCTGTGCCGTAAAAAAATTGTTTAAAAAAACTAACAAAATGCGCATTTATAGAAAATCCAACTACAAGATAGAAAATAAATTTTAATAAATTTAAATTAAAAATAGTGTAAGAAAAAATGTTTTTATTGTAAAAAAAAAGCGTGGGGTGCATGGTATAAGTAATTATAAATATTTTATGAACAGATATGAGTAGAAGGGTTATTTTGATAATATCCTGAAAAGAACCCACGCTTTTTTACAATTTATTAAAATTTATTTTCTATTTTTTTGTTGGATTTTCTATAAAAGCGTATTTTGTTAGTTTTTTTAACTATTATTTATTTTCATTTTTTAGATGAATTTAAATTTTTATTTTTTTTTTAATATTGAAATTTCATCTGTCCTTAATAAGTATACCAAATTTCGAGTTAATCCGACGTTTTGAAGGGGGTCAAATCATGTTCAAAGATTCCGTTATAAACATACATACGTCTGAAGCTAATAAAGGCGTATTAATAAAAAAAAACAATTGAATTATTAACATAGCGATAAGTCAATCGTCTTTGAAATACAACTAAAAGTTTTGAAATTGATCACCTCAATTTAAACGTAGATGATTTTATAATTGTCTTTAGTAAGAGTGACAGTCGTTAGGTTCACATGCGACATTTTAGATTTCAAGTAGACGGAACGCATTGAACACATTCTCGAAGCGATCATCGATTAACTAGATTCGTATTAATTGTCAAACAACTACTGTTATTTCAAAGCAGTACAAAGGTCTTTAGATTTATTTTCCAACCGGGCGTTGACCTTTCTAATAGACGAATATGGCTGAAGTCCGCCTTCAGGAGCTAAAACTGACTTTAATCTGGATTGGTTCTGTTGGAGAGTGCTATAAGTGCAAAAATCAGCTGTTAATATGAATCGTAGGAGAAAAGTTTTTCAGCTATATCATTCATCACATACGTTTTTTAATGGTCTTAGAGTCAGTACGGTACAGCAACCGAGTCGGTTTGACGGAAAATTTTGAGTTCATTTAGATAAAGGAAAAAAAAGCCGATCTACAATGAGTTCTGTCATTGAAACAAAGGCCTTCGGTACACATCGCATCGTTACAAAATAGTACGCCCACTGTGAATTACCACACAGGAATAGGTTACGTATTGTTTTGTGTAAACAAAAATTTTGTAAGCTAAACAACATAATATATTTTTTTTAATTTAATATGAACTCTCTTGGGAAAAATCAAGACCTATATTTGCCAATAGTAAGCACGTATGCACTTTAGTGTTCTCCATATTTTTATGGGGAGCAGAGCCCTGGACCCTGAAGAAAGGCGATCGCGACCGAATTGATGTATTTGAGATGTGGTACTGGCGAAAGATGCTAGGAATTCCCTGTACAGCACGTCGCACCAACGTGTCGATCTTCCAAGAACGCCAGATAAAGACGAGACTTTCTACCATCTGCATACGTAGAGTTCTGAAATACTTTGGCCACATTGCAAGAAAGGATGACGGCAACTTCAAGAAGCTAATGGTGACTCGCAAGCTGGTCGGAAGAAGACCACGAGGTAGAAGCCCGACACGTTGGACTGACCAGATCCGTTCTACTCTTGACACCACAGTTCAAGATGCTCTACACTCGGCGGCAGATAGGAACAAATTGTGTGGAATGATCCAGAATAAACTCTTGTTGCGAGGAGGTGGTCACGACCGTCAGTATTGAGGAAACCGAAGCGAGAAGAAGAAAGTGGATTGACTTTATGAAGAAACAACATTGCTTGAAAATCTCCTAATATCATGGTGATCATGTTACTTGCTACATGAACACAGACGCTCAATTTTATTGCGAGGCCGTCAGCGATGCTTTTCCGTTAGTTTTTGGAACACCCTGTGCACGCACGGTAGGAAACACCCTAAAATACTAAACAGTTGAGAAGTCACTCATTTAAAATCAACATAAGTCACAGAACGTTACAAATGTCGACGTGTATTGAAAATTTAAAATCCCTCACAATTCCCATCTCATGGTATCATGGCGTCCCATAAATTTAACTGACAAGATATAAATCTACGGAACTCTGGCCTATTTATAATGGCGCGTTACGTTTTCGTCGGTGGTCGCGGAACCTAAACATTTTTCAACTTTAATTAAACAGTCTCTTTAAATTTAGACGCGGAATTAATTTATATGTATAAGTTTTGTATTGGAATTGAGTAGTTGAAATAAAATGCATATTTCTTAATGTATGCTGAATGATTGGTACACGTTCATTTCTGTACGCAGCATTTAGGAACATTTTCTTTGTGATAATTTATTAGATTCGCAAGGATTTTATTTTTTATTGCCCTTGTAGACAGACGGGCATATAGATTTCCAAGCGTTAGGGCTTACATAAATGCTTTTTGGTATTTGACAAATATCTGTTTTGATTGTTTGCACTTCAATTGTATAAAGATTTAGCTTCCTATCGCACAATCCAACTTAAATGCATTCTTAAGTGAACTGAACAGATACATAAAAATAATAAAAAAATAATGTTCGGCACAGAACCGAAAGCAAATGAAAACATATATTTATCTACACGCCACCAGAATTCTGTGAGCTATTTTCGTAACGCCTCTTTTTAAATAATTCAGGTGTTACTATTTATATTTTCAAGGTAAGTATTTCTCTAGTTTGGCACCTCATTTGTTAGCTTCTCTGAATCGAATTTCAGTGGCAAAGAGTTTTGTATCATTAACTTTTTCTTTACGATTATAATTAGAATTAACAAACGCTAAAACGAACATCGTAAATCTGTTTAGAAGTCCACAACTGAGCTTGACGCTGAGTGAAAACTTCAGGGCATCTCGGCACTTAACTGTTTAACGACTTTGGGTGGCACGGGATTGTCCATATTCAAATTTGGAATTAAAAATTACGTGTTAGTTTGAAAACCGGAATTGCAATAAATGGTATAAGTTTAAATTGATATAAATAATATCCATTGATGAAACGAAAATTTTTGTCTGCAGTCCGGAGTGCGATTCAATCCCAAATCTTTTCTCTTATTGCACCGCAGCGATAACTTGAAAGATTTGCGATAATTGGGCCATGTTTGTTCTACCTTTTATTGCTATTAAAGATTCATTTACAGCTCACCTAATCGCAATAGGTTTTTGCTGTGGCATTCACATCGATGTGTCGTTGTTTGTTTGTCAATTTAATTGTAGGAGCTGTAATAAAGTCTCTTAATTTATCAGGAGGAAACATTTCTTCCCTACCTTCCGCTGGTAGCCTTGCTGGCTATTCCAGCTTCACCGGTTTGGTGGATGAGCTCACAGGGCTGAATCTAAAAGCTAAAGCTAACTAGCCCTAGAGATCTACCATCGGAGTCGCGACCTACTGAGAAGATCCGGCCGGTCATCCAATATGACATATTGATATGGTGGTGGTGTGTTGCCCAGTCGGTAATGTAATTCAAGGTGACCGGAGGATACCGCCGGACTTTAGTCTTCGCATTAGATGAAACCCATAAAAGCCACAATGTACTGTAAGTGTTATACATTTTTATTTAACATATACAGCATTGCAGATTCAGAAGACTAAGAAGGAGTACATATATAAAATAGTTTATATGTTTATTATTAAATCATGCAATAATGGATAAAATTTCGAGTATAATCCGTCTTTACCTATCTATGATTAGGCTTGGAGGAGGCTTTAGAGGAAGAGGTAAGCCTAAAAAGAAATGGATAAATTGTGTGAAATACGATATGTGTAAGAGTCGTAAGCGGTCCTTATGTTGATTAGACTATGGATCAGCACCCAGGCAATGCACCAAACGAAAACTTACGTCTAAAAATCATGGTCAGTGCTTGGTGCTCATGTGTCAGTATGATTAATCATAGATTTATAACAAATGCCATCAGCGTTATTGCGGACGTACTGTGAGCAACTGGACTCAATGATAGGCTCGTAGAGTATCCGGCCAGCCTTGGTTAATCACCCGTTCCTCCTACACGACAAGGCTCGCCCTCATAAGGCACAACCGACGATCTCTGAGGTACAAGAGCCCACTGCGTCTCTCGAGATCTTCTTAGTGGGTCGAGTTTCCGATCCGGTGGTAGGTTCTGCGAAGCACTGCTCTTGCTAGGGCCAGTGTTAGCAACATTCCCTGTTTGAGCCCCGTGAGCTCACCTACTCGCCCGGTTACACTGACATAGCCTTTCAAAGCCATCAGCTTAGGAAGGAAAGAAAAAGCTACAAGAGCAAGGGTTGGAGATTTTGCGTCATTCACCGCACTTACCAGACGTTGCGCCAACGGACTTCTACTTTTTTCAAAGTTTGGACAAATTTTCAAAAATTGTCAAGGATAAAATCAATACTCGAGAGGCAGTACAAAAAGCCTTTGAAGTGCTTGTCGGTTGCCGTACATCTGATTTTTTCAAGGTCTTTGAAAAATGTAAATATAAAAAAGGACTTTCTGTATATTAAACGGATATTTCGTTGAGTTAAAACTTTTTAGCATAGTAAATGACATTACCTGAGTAACGCCGCGATACGTCTTTTTTTATATTAATCTACAATTCATCTGGTAGATTCCAGACCAATGCAATGATTCAAAAACTTAGTCCGAGTTAAAGTGCGCGTCGCGTCTCATATATACAATCACTGTTTAGTAGATCAAGTTCATAAAAATCACCGCAGCGTAATCAAGTATTGAATAACGAGTGAAAGTTATTCTTTTGTTGTTAAATTAAAGTTATCAATAATCTCACGCTCCCGTTTAGATGGCACAACACATAATTTGGAATACTTATCGTTTCCTGGCACTTTTGTTTTTGATGTTACACTTTATGAAGTCATTTTAAAGTTACGAAAATAATTTGGGTACTTTGAGATTGTTCGTAAAAGGCATTCTGGTCATGGGCGTATTGTCATTTAACCAAGTTTTAAGTAGCATTGTATTCAATTAAGAGTACTTTAAATTTTCTTAAATGTAATTTACGAATTAGTTGCTTGTTGAATTTAATATTTGGGGTCGCTAGAGCAATACTTTTACATTTTAGATTGAGAACTGGATATCTAATAAATCACTTAAATTTAATTGTTTGTTAATCTAGTAAGCACCTGTAGTACTTTTCTACGGATTTTGCGAGTTGTAAGCATAATTAAAACAACTTCTATGGTTCAATCTCGCTTATATTATTGGTAATGTTTATTTAATAGACGACATATTATAAAAAAAATCGTGACTAGAGAAAATGTAAAGTTTCGAAGCTTCGAAAATAATATCAACAGTATACCTACGGGAAATGAAACCGTAAAAGTAATTTGGATTATAAAATTCTATTATACAATAAAATAGTCGTCGTCTACTTGCTTCAATACCGTGGCTTCACCCTTAGAGTTTCAATGCACTCATTTATACGGAGCACATATCGTCGTAATAAAAAAATATACTATAATAAAAGAAGTGTCAATTGTTGGGGTAGCCACTGTGCTCTAGCGATAAAACTCAATATCGGAACCGTTTTCATAACCTCCAAAGCTTTTATTCACAAATTTATAATTGGGAAATTGATTAAAAAAGTACGTAAAATAAAGAACTGCATGGATGTAACAAACAATTATGTGGTGTGACGATACAATCCGACTACTTTCTTACAAACAATATGTATTGATGCGTGACGCACGCACTAAATTTACGCACGTGGTTGTCTTTGTGTATCCACAGGATGTGACGCAGTTCCCATGCACACCATTAGTGCGCTAGAATTTACTACTATAGTACAAACATGTGTTTGTTCTTAAATAAATGTCAGTATTAACAATATCAGATGTTTAACGAAGAGACGGACGCTTAATTTATCGAGGCTTTAGTATAACGATTTTTACTGATATTCTATGTATATACTGAAAATGGATGATAAAAGCCGTAGATTGAACTAAGTGGTCGATTTTGGGAGGGACCAGAACCACAATTGAGAAGTAGTATGACAGCATGTGGTATCCTAAGAACGAACGAATATTTCACAGTGGTAGAGACATACTAAATAGAGATTTTTTTCCTACCTATTCTAGTAGTCTCGGAGGGTTATAGTAAATTCTCCGAGTGAGTAGGTGAGCTCACGGGGCTCAAATCTGACGACGTTGCTAACACTAGCCCTAGCAAGAGCAGTGCTTTGCAGAATCTACCACCGGATCGGAAACGCGACCCACTGAGAAGATCCCGCGAGAAACTCTGTGGGCTAAATAGAGACACTGAATAAACGAAGCACTTATGTATTGTACTGACTCAGTAGCGTAGTAGTTAGAGCCCGTGACTGCTGGGCCGAGGACCGCGGGTTCAATTTCCATATTCGTTTTATACGACATAGCTCTAGCTACCAACCAACTCTGGGGTTTTCCTCCCAAATTTAGGGGGAAAAAATCTATACAGGGTTTTTTTTAGGGGATGAAATTTTTTGGGGATATTTTTAAGGATACAATTTTATATAGAAAAATACTTAAAAATACTAAATAACTATTGTTATTAACTAATTATTTATTATTTTTATTTATTTCTTTACTAATTATTTATTATTTTTATTTATTTCTTTACTAATTATTTATTAT